>CM046353.1:2009150-2427992 GCA_025403435.1 Artocarpus heterophyllus
GTTTACATAAACCTTAGTATTGTGTTTGTCCATTAACCTGAAGCATGATTTGAAGACCAAGAAAGCTGGTTCTTTAAGAAAATCAGTTATGGCGGCTCTCTCTTTCTTGTTAGGTGTGTGTGTGTGTGGTGGTTGGAATGAAAGACTAGTCTCCAAACTTGCCAAAGGAATGTTGTGGTCCACCTTTTGGCTTAGATTAATCTACATTAATGTTAAAAACATTATAAAAAGTGACTGAGTGATTATGTTTGAAAGGAACACATTGTTGTCTATTTTCCATTAAGTTCTCGAGTTTGTCATTGAGGCCCTCTTGTATATGCGACGCCAATCATATGTTTAGCATGTTTTATGCATGTTAAAAGCAACAATTTATAGGTTTGCGAAATACACTTTTCAAAAGATATTTGGTCCACTTGATTAGTTAAACAAAACTCCTAAACCTAGCTTATAGCTTTACTATTTTACATCTTTTTCTTTCCTTTTGAATAATCCTCACCAATGACCTCTTTAAGTTTAAGGTCGTTTTCATTTTATCCCCTCATTTTTTAGGCCATTTGTATTTTGCCCATAAACTTTGAATAAGTCCAACATAACTCCCTTTGTCAAAACTTCCGTTAAAACAAACGGAAAAAAGTGGGGATTAAGTGAGTTCTTTTTTTTTTTTTCAGTTGGAAATTTTAGCAAAAAGAATTAATTGAGATTAATTCAAAGTTCGGGGATAAAGTAACAGTTTTAGAATTCAAGAGGCAGTGTAAGAACAACTCTAAAATTGAAGAAGCCCTAGTAAAAATAATCCAGTCTGTTATGAAGACAGAGTAAGTCTTGAGACCTATTAATGTAATAAACACAGGCAAATGCTCTAGTAAAAATTTTCACGCTTAAGCACTTGTAGCATTATAAAAGACGACTGACGGTTAGTAAAGGCAAGCTGCTTAAACTTTGGTCCGCTTCTTTAGTCTCTAGAATATAATATATACCATTAGGAGACGTAGTTCAATCCAAAATTTTGTCTCTAGTATGTGTGTGTGTATATATATATGTTGATTAAGAATGTAGCTTAAACAAAGAATTTGAACCAAAATTAGTTTAAAATTTAAATTTTGTAAGAGAAAATACAGTGAAAAAATTGGTTTAAACCATAACTTTATGATTTAAACCACGTTTCCAAATTGTACCATAATTAATAGACTGCGTAGTCTTTAGTTTGTCTCCATGTGTAAATCAAAGTTAAGTAAAACAAAAAAGTTTTACGTTTTTAGGCATATACATGCTTTATTCCCTTTTAATGTGTTGGAAACACCAATTTGAACTCACATTTATGAACCGTTCACAGTGTAAAGTTTTTAGTATTTGTAATGTAAACCTCTCCTACAATCTTCACCATTTGCATAAATTATATGTTCACTTCCACATGCAATTTATGCGAATGGCGAATGCCAATATAATTATTTTACTTAATTTTCCTCTTTAGTCCTAGCTTTCATGTACAATTAACCGTGAATTTCAACATAAATGTTATTTTAGAGCCGTGACGTGTAGATGTGGCTCAATTTAAATTTGTTGCAAATTCGTAATTACGAAATCCTCCTGATGGAATTGATTATTGACTGGTGATCTTCCACTCCTAATAACACGAAAAAGTCTTGCAAGGGTATGTTTTATAAGATACAACTAGCGGCTAAGCTTCTGTTTGGAACTTCAATTGTAATTGTTGTTTTAAGTTTAAAAACTGTAGCATATAAGAGTATTATATTGTAGTAACTTTTTGTTTTTTATTATAACCGTTAAGAATTTTACACTCTTCACAATTGTAATTGATAGGTTAGAACTGACGTTCCAAACACCCATAAAACAATCGCATCATTCAAAAGCTAGCCCTTTACATCCGAGCTGTACATTATATTATCTATCCTCTTAAAAAAATAAAAAATAAAAACGCAAGAAAGCTTGTTTAATGTTGTTTAATTACATTAGGACCAATAAGAAAGTGTCATTATTAGACACCCCGGTCCTCACCATTTTGTTTCATGTGTACGTACTTATTATACATACTTAATCCTCTGTTTAAATATTCATTGAAGACTCTTTTCGTCTTGGTCGGAGAAGCATAGTTTAAAATTTGAACCTGTTTCACATAAAGATAAGTTCATCCATAGTTTATTGAAAAAAGGGACATACATAAGACGGTGATGTAGCTTATACTTATACTAAAAGATGATATAGTTTAAGGTAATACATAGTTTAAGAAGGTGACATAGCTTGTACTTGTACTAAAAGGTGATATAGTTTAAGAAGGTCATACATAGCTTAAGAAGGTGATATAGCTTGTACATATACTGAAAGGTGATATAATTTAAGGTCATACATAGTTTAAGAAGGATGTGGCTTGTACTTATACTAAAAGGTGATATAGTTTAAGAAGGTCATACATAGTTTATTTGACATACATAAAAAAGGAGATATAGCTTGTTCTTATACTAAAAATAATAACAAACACCGTTCTGATGTTGATTTTTACTTGAAACATTGCGCAAGCTGCAAAGAAACTACAAGTATCTACTCCACTAGAATTAGCTAGATTGTCCTGTTGTTATAAACTAAAGAAAAATATCTGATATTATTTTTTCAAACACCTTCATAATAATGTAATAATAAACATTTTTGCACAATTTTCACATGTTGTTAGTAAGTCTCAGTAACATTGATTGCTTTAGTTCTATTAAGAATGCAATCAAAGTTTCACATTGGCTACACAGAGAGGATTATGTTTTCATCTCCATTAATATGAGGCCTTTTGGGTAGAGTCTAAAAATAAATTGATAAAGGATTAGTCTTAAAGTGGACAATATCATATTAATGTGAAGATATATATGTTCCATTGTCCTTAAAGGAACTCGTCAAGTTAATTTGTACTCCAGAGACAATATTGCAAAGGGCTCATCGAACTTAGAAACACCGAAAAGCCAAGTTATACGTATAAAGCAAAATTAAAAGGAAGGGAATCAAAGACCAGGACAAGCCATTTATTAGGCTTGTGTCTCTCACTTAGGCTGACTAGATGGAGAATCTCTTGATTCTCCGTTTCTGTTGCTTTTTTCCTCTTCTCAATTACAAGACAAGCAAAAATCTTCGTCACCATGAAAAGGAGATTTTCATGGCTCGGATATGAAATGCCCCACTTTGAAAAAGAATAAAAAAATAGAAGAGAAAAGTAGGCTATCCAAAGCATATGCCATTGCTTCCAAGGTTTATTCCATTTGTTGGGCAGAAGCTTCAGTCTATATAAACCTTGTTAATGTGTTTGCCTGCAAACTCAGGAGCAAAACTTGAAGAGAAAAGGAAATTAAAGCTCGTTTTTTAAGCAAATCAGTTTTAGGGCTTCTCTTTCTTGGCAGGTGCGTAAATACATGTTTTGGTGAATATATTGGACTAGTCTCTAAACCTGCCAAAGGAGAGTTGCCCTCTGACTGTTTTGGCTTAGATTAATCTCTCAGCCTACACATTTCACCTTAAAACACTTTATGGTAAGTTATTGGGTGATCATGTTTAAAGGGAGCACCTTTGTTATTTATTAACCATGAGATTTTGAGTGTGTCATGGAGGCCCTCTTATACATGCAAGTCTCATCATATGTTTTTTTTTTGTTCTATGTATGTTCTAAGTATGATTCACCAACTTTTCTCCAAAAAGAAAAACAAAATATGGTTCACCAAACAACCATCTACTAGTTGAAAATACTTTTCAGAAAGATAATTAGGGACCTTTTGGTAGAATTATTAAGTGAATAAAGCTTCTAAAAACTAAACTTTGCTGTGTTAGACTCACAACTTCTTTACTCTGTATGACAAATTTGAAGGTTTTTTTTTTTTTTTTTTGGCTGAAAAAGAAAAGTTATAAGAATAGAGTGTACGATACCAAATAATTTTTAAAAGTGCCATTTCTGGGTCCTATTATTGTAATTAATCAGATGTTTTAGTAGAATTTTCCTTGCTTTAATTCTCATTATTTTTAGCATTGTGAAAGACGACGGACAGAAAAGTCAAAGTGACAACACAATATAAACCTGACATTGCTCTTTTATTATTATTAAATATAATGACGTACAAAAGCAAGAACCAAAAAAGAGAGCGACAACACAACTTAAAAATCAGTCAAGCAATATTCATTTCAAAAAAAAAAAAAAAAAAGACAAGAGAGAGGTCAAATCCCTAATACACGAGCATCCTCAACTATCTCTACGCGGCTTCATTTCGAGAGCTTAACGAATTCGCGAAAGTCTTGTGAACTCCACTGAACGCGACGGAGCTGCAATAGACGACAGCAACATCAATGATCAAAACCAACAACCTCAGGAAACAATTAAACAACTATCAACTAATGAGAAATATACAACATTATTTTAAAACGATAAACGACAATATATTGGTACAACTACATAAACTTAAGACGCTACAAATGTTGGTAAAATGTACGCCATGTTATGTAATAATTTTGAACTCACAGCTTTTTTTGAAGGAAATCATGTATAAGGATGACAACATCGCGTAAAATATAATACATCAT
The DNA here is from genome assembly GCA_025403435.1 of Artocarpus heterophyllus. Classification (NCBI taxonomy): domain Eukaryota; kingdom Viridiplantae; phylum Streptophyta; class Magnoliopsida; order Rosales; family Moraceae; genus Artocarpus; species Artocarpus heterophyllus. Next base: position 2,013,714 of record CM046353.1, read on the forward strand.
CAAATATCACGAGGTCTAAAACTTGAGTATCGACATCAAAACTAGATTTTGGAATCCAAAATAAATAAATAGGCAATGACTAATAAATAGAGAAACGATAGTATGAATATATATAAAAAAAAAGTTAAATACGAAATTTAATTCTATACCCGATATAATAGCTTAGACATATAAAAACGACATAATACCATGGAAACGACATCATATTACACAACGACACTATCATCTTTAAACGTCATAAATTAACGAGAATGACAGTATCAAAGGAAGATGGCAATGGCATGAGCAATCCAAACGGAAAACATGCCATTAAAATTACTGTAGATAACGCGCAAAAATTTCATAACGACACGATTACAACAGTATCTTACCAACGACAAGCCCTCTACGAACGACATGAAATTTTAGAAACGACATAACCGGTGTGAGCTGCAAAAAATTCTGAAAACGGCTAAATTACAATAAAAACGACAATGATATAGGCCATTAAAAGCAGCAACATTTGTTTGAGCGACAAAATACAATTATGGACGTCGAAAACAAAATCCTCTTGAAAACGACGAAAATTTAGTATTGCGAAACCAAACATCAGCATCCAAAACGACTACTGTAGTCGATAACAAGAAACAACTTTTGAAAACGAACAAACAACCTTGAGAAAACATTCCATGGGAAACAAATGTGCGGTAAATGTTGGAACTCAATTTGTATATATGTTGACTCTCAAGACAGCAACATATATCAACAACATCAATTTATAGACTCTATCATATTTCCAGAGAAGAACTTGTTAATTAATGGATTCAACCTACTATCCATTTGTTTATTTAATATCTTTTTCTTCGTGACAGCTTACGTAATCTGTGCTTGTATGCATGATCATGATAAGTCTTACCAGGCAGTGACGTACGGGATTGTTAGTTGTGGCCAAATCCGCAAGCCACCAAACGTGAACGCAACTGTAAAAAAGAAATAAATGGTAGTTCATGAAAGAGTAAATTTAATGGCACCATTAATACTTGTGGGTAGTTGGTGGCTTAAAGGGACTCGGGTGGAAATTGATTGTGTTGGTCCTTTTTCTGCCTACAAGAAGAAGGTATTGCCTCCTTTTACTATTATTATTATTATTGAAAAGAGGGATTTTCGTTCAATAAGAAGTGATAGAAATAGTGCAATCGAAGGAAATGACCTCAATAAGTTTAATCACGCTCAAAGTTTCCCTTCAAAAAAATTACGCTTAGAGGAAACAGAAAAAACATATGCCTTACTTCAATAAAAGACACAAAATTTCGAGTATACATGTGACTCTTTCAATAATATCTCTGTAATTGATTGAAATTTCCAATCGATCTGGAGCCAATAACCTTCTACAGCACTAAGGCTAACCACAGCACTGCTTAGAATAATTATTCACACTTTTAAAAAATAATAAAAAAATTATCCCCATGAGATTGAGGTGTTACACGCGTCGTTGGTGGCAAGTGGCAACTCAGCCATGAACGCAGGCTTCTACACGTGAGCCCGCTCTGAATACGTGAAAGGAGCGGGTTGGGACCTGGCATTGGTGGATGAGTCATACGAGTGGGTTGAGAAGGTTGTGGTGTTTGAGCCGTTAGTGAAGGAATGAGTGGCAATCTGCCGTGAGAGATGGTCTGCTTGAAAGTGGTGTATTGCCTTATAATGGATTTACGTATGATGAATTGTATGGGACAAAGATTGTTGGGACAATTTCTGATGAGGAAAGTAATCCAACAGCAATTTCTGTTTATCCTCATGTGACTGTGCAGAAAATTTTGTTTAGATAAAATCCAGGTTTGGGAAAAAATATACTACTTAAGTGTTCTCCAATCGACTCTATTTTTGTAGAATAAATGCCAAATTGGTGTTATCATCTCTAAGGAGACTCTAGTTAGATCATCTCCAACCAACACTATTTTTGGCGCTATTTTTGGGAAGATTTTGCTACCTTGGCATTGGATTTTTCTCTAACCTGAAGCCAAATCCTCCCAAAAATAGCGTGAAAATAGGAATTGAACAGTTGTACACAAAATCTAGCATGCTACTGTTCATCTACACCATTTGCTGTTTTTTAAGTTTCTTTATTTATAAAAACTCCACAACTTGGATTTATGGTTCTCTATTTTTGACCCTAACTTTACAATTCTCAACAAAATTAATTACTTTTGCTAGGAAACAAATAGAAGATCAAAGTGAAAAAAAAAAAAACTTTGAACTTGGGCTTAATTAGTGAAGAAGATAAATAGTAGAGAATTAGTAAAAAGTAATATAAAAATAGGATGAAGTAGAATATATTGAGAATATTCTTTTTTGCGTTAAAATAGTGTAATAAGTTGGAGATAAAATTGCTGTTTGATATGATAGTTACACCATTTTGGTGTCGTGGATTGGAAATGCCCTTATTAACTCTAATTTGGAGAGATAAATAGAAGCACGCCTAATCTGGCGTGCCACTATTCATCCACGACAATTTTGCTTTTTTTAAGTTTCTTTATTTATAAAAAACTCACAATTTAAATTTATAGTATTCTATTTTGACCCTAACTTTATAGTTTTCAACAAAATTAATTACATTTTCTACCAAAAAAATTCTTTTATGTCCCAAATTTTTTGTTCTATCTCATGATTAATTTAAATGGTGTAAAATTAATATGTAAGCCGTTGAAATATCAATTACATAGTAGGAAATTAGTGAAAAGCAATATAAAAAATAAAATGAAATAGAATATTTTGAGAATATTCTTTTTTAGTGCTAAAAATAGTGTAATGAGTTTGAGATAAGATTATTGTTTGATGTTTGATGTGACAGCCATTTTGATGTAAAAATTATATTATTTTAATGTTATGGGTTGGAGATACCTTAATAGTAGTTGTGTTTTATAAATTACTGGAAAATATTATTTCTATTGATGATTAATAAAAATACGCGGTACTAATAAAAATTTGATTTCATTTTATTTTTTAATAAAAACAAAAAATATTTTAGTTTAAGGCCTGGTCCTATATATACACAATGCAACGTTTAGAGGTGTGCATGATATGACATTTATTTTAGAGAAAATAGAGCCCCTCTATTTAATCGAATGATCACTATTCTTCTCTTACGACGTAAATGTCGAAACGATCTTTTTTATTCCTTTAAAAAACCATATTGATCCATTTAACTGGTCAAGGCACTTTTAGACCCATTATTAAAAGTATGAGGATACTTGGAACATTTTATAATAAGAAGATGAAAAATAATATTTTGCCTCACAAATTATCTTTAGCGTAGTTTCCTTTATTTTATGTAATTTCGGTAATTTTGAAAAGATCGATGCCGATTTACAGGAAACAAATTCTTATCGTTACACATTTTAGAGTCATCACTACATAATCTAAATGTTACGTACGACCTTTATGCTTGCGGAAACGTAAACTTCTAGTGAGGTTTTGAAGCTTTTGTCTTTGTTGTAAAGACCACTAGCTGTGAACCATTAACGTTGTCTTGTTGCTGATTTAGGGGGGATTAAGACCAAAAGAAAAGCTTATGGGGATGATTTACAAAGATGCACAAGGTAGGTAAAATTGTCACTTTAGTCTCAAATCTTTTATTTTTGATTTATCGGTCTCTAGGATTTTTATTATAGTTGCTAAGAGATCAATTTAACAGTTGAAGCGTTAATTTTATGACTAATTTGTCAACTTTTTAATAATTTTGAGGCAAGTTTGACATTTTTTTTGTTAAAAAATAACTGTTTGATTGTTAAATTGATATCTTAACAACTAAAATCAAAGATTAAAAATTGATAAATCAAAATTAAAAATTAAAAATAAATATTCACTTTAGTAAAAGACTAACGACTACTAGATCAATCACAACGCGTCCTTGGTCAACAATAGAAAAAATGAAATTGTATCGTCGGCTGGAGCCATTGGAAGCCCACAGCATTTAATGCCGAGTGGAATTGGGGCAGCACACCATCTTCAGGCACATGGTATCAATATTGTTGTGGACCAGCCCATGATTGGGTAAGCAGTGGCTGATGATCGAATGAATGGTCTCATCATACCAACGCCTCTTTCAGTTGAGGTCTCACATGCTAAAGTTGTTGGCTACACAAAATCTGGTAACTATTAGCCTGTTTGTCATTAGTTAATTTTAACAAATTTTTCAGTTAGAAATAATATAAAACTCTTACATGTTGCAACAAAAGCAAAAAATTTGATTCAATATAAAGCTCTTATATGATACAATATTTGTACTTTAACTAATGGTTTTAACCACCATGCCAAACACTTTATAATTTTACATTCTTGGGCCCACATAGTTTCTGAGTTCTATGAACATCTCTTAAATCAGGTTCTTATTCCTACTTCTCCAAAGCATCTTACAGAGAGGGCTTCATTTTTGATTGGCTAGGGGAAAAATGGCCTTACTAGCTAAGCTCACTAATGGGTACTTTTCTCCTCTTCTAAATATGGAACCTAAATCCTTGTCACATTTTAGTGGCTCTGTTCAACTAGTTTATTCAAAGTTATATATAATCTAATGGTTGTACGTATAGCCTAATAGTAAATACAAACCTAACTTCATTACAAGGTAAAAAGTTCATCCTCTATCCCCAAATTAAAAAAAAAAGGAATAAAACAAAAGTTATATATACTCCAATACTTAAAACAATAAAGCACTGTAGTTTTGGGAAATAAGAGCTTATATATTATGTGCACTATTGCAGACTGATCAACAACGCCTAGACAAACCATGTCGGATGCAGATGAAGCCATGAATATACTAGCCGATGACACAACAACCAAAGTCGGAATCATATTGGAAAAAATCAATGGCCCACTCATCTCAAAAAAACACGAATCCCGATGGCAATCCATTGGTCACTTTTAACTACTTCAAGGAACCCAATGACCTAAAAAAGTACGTAGAGGGCGTGAAAACCCTTACAAGTGTCGTAGCTTCCGAAGCGCCTTCAAAGTTCCGGTTCAGAGATATATCTGTTCAAGCTCTCGTAAACTTGGTAGTGAAAACACCATTGAACTTATGGTCTAGACATGTTAGTGCGACAATGTCATTAATTATAACAATTTTGCATAGACACCGTGATGACAATATGGCATTACCATGGAGGTCGCCAAGTTAATAGAGTGGTTGATCATGAATACAAGGTCCTTGGTGTTAATGCTCTCAGGGTTATTGATGGCTCAACTTTGCATGACTCACCTGTAACGACAGAGCTGTACACAGACTAGGATGGACGTCCACTGTTGAATTTTTTTTCCTTTTAATATTGTATATAAAATTTTATAAAAATTATATTATACCTTTATTGAAATTATGTTCCGCCTACTTAAAGTTTTGTATCTTCTTCATTTAGTTTTTTGACAATATTACTATACATTTTGTCCTTTTTAATTAATTTTTTTGGCTTCGCCTACCGTTATGATGCTTGAAAGGCATGTAACTATTCTTTACACAAAACAACATTTTATGAGTTGAACTTATGTACAATGATTTGTATTAATTCTTCTCCTTTTTCTTTCTTTTTTTTTTTTCCTGTGGTGCAGGTACATGGGAAGTAGGATTTTGCGTGATAGATTCTCCTAGGGATAAGAAAATGAAAAACAAAGCTGGTTCTCCCTTAATATGCATTTTATTATTTTGGGAATTATGTTATTACTGTTTTTTTGTATAAGTTGGAAAATTTTTAATACTGGCTGAAGGAAATTTGTTGCTAGAATCATATATTCTAAGACAATAAAGGATGAATAAAATCAATTATATGAGGCTAAAGGTTGCACTAAATGTATCTTTCTAATTCGTGTTCTTACTAATATTATTTATTTGTACTCATTGATGATTGAACATTTGGCTTTTTCTGGTTGCATTACACATGTGGCTCAGAAGCTGTCCTTGCTACATATATCTGCCTTTCTAGACCTCAAAGGTCAAGTTCTTTTCCTTATGTCCAAAATCAATGCCGATAGAAAACGGTGGAGGCATTAATGTAGATAATAAGGGTCATAGAAACTGTGATAGAACTTGGAAAATCCGAGAAGCCAAAAATTCAAAGAAAAAAAAAAAAGAAGAGGATATCAACTGGTATATGCTTATTATCACTCAGCCACGTAAGGAGAGCATCTAACATTCAAACAAACTATGTTTCGTCCTTTTAGTATACAACATCAGTGGGGAATCTCATATATTGCTGAGAGAGCATTTTCAACTCTCACGTTTCTATTTAGTGACCACATATCCTGAAAACTACACCTTGAAAAGCAGCACTAGAAGTTTATTCAAGGCATAAACGTTTTCATATGCTTGCCAACGCTGATTGCTCTTTTATTCCATTTCTTTCGAAGCTGATCAAGATCAAAGCGCCTATAAATAGGTTGGTGCCGAGTCGGGAGAGATCAAAGCAAGCGGCAGGTTTTCAGTGAGCAACTAAGCTAATCCAGCCATAGGGCGGCTCTCTTTGGCAAGCATTACTAATTTGCAGGAATAGTTTTGCCAATGACTTGCCAAGAGGAGTTGCCCTGCAGCTGTTTTGGCTTAACATTATTATGGCCTCCTTCAGTATCTTGTAATTTGTGGTGAGGTAAATTTCTACATATTTATATATTTTTTTGTCATGTACTTCTGCTAATTCCAAAGTTTGTTTATAAGCTTGAGTGTTATTGCAGAAAAACCCATGAACAAGAATAAGATTAGTGTCTTATTGATGCTAACTTTTATTCATCGGCAAAGAGCTTGTCATACACATTAGGCCTGTATGTATCATAATTGCTTAGTTGTTGCACTAACGTTAAGTTGGGGACCAAATAATAATTAAGCAACTGGACCTTGAAGGGCATTCTTATACATATCAAGTTCTCTTGAGATGGCAAGTTAATAAGAAATTCTTCAAATCGCATTTTCCGTCACATATTTTTTGCTTATTTCCAATTTGGCCAACAAATATTGTTCTCCTGACGAAAGACTGATCTTTCACTTTAAGTTCAAAGATTTTCCATGAAAATTACACACCAAGGTATAGCAATGCCAACCCTGTCATAAACTTTTAGTATAGCAATCTGATGATTTTATTTGGTACTTTTTATTTATTATTTTTAAAGGAGATAATATGCAGCAGCCAGCAAGCAAGGTTACAGTAAAGTCATCTTCAAAGTTCAAACAAGTGAATAAAAGAACTTAACAAATTATCTAGAGGTTTCTGCTAACTTCCATGTAAATAACTTAAAAAATATATATCTGCATATGGTGGATTTTTTCAGGGTCCACAATAATATTGTAAGATGACCATCCTCTAAGTAAGGCTCCAGATGTAATCTATGCATGAACTAATCCTTATTATGTATATATATTGTATGAACTAATAATCCTTATATATATATATATATATATATTCATGTCTGCATATCCGTTTCTTATTGCTTAGGCTTGGACTTGGTACCAATCAAACATTTTTTACGTTTGAGATAATATTTGTGTTTGGATTCTGGCGTAAGCTTCACTTCGTAAAAGCTTTGCCTAGTGTTGTTTAATGACATTAGGACCAATAAGAAAGTGTCATCAGACACCTCGCCATTTTGTCTCATGTGTACGTACTTACACACTACATAATTTTCTGTTTCTAATATGTTGTTGAAGTGTTCTCCTTGGAGACAAGTTCCGTCTTGGTCGGAGGAGATATAGTTTAAAATTTGAACTTGTTTCACGCAAAGTTAAATATCATTTAGCTAAACAAGGGACAATGAAAGTTCATAAAATAGTTTATTAAAGAAACGAACATACACAAAAAGGTGATTTAGGTAGTACTTATGCTAAAAATTATTGGACTTTATCTACTCCACCAGAATCAGCCAAGATTGTGCTATTGTTATAAACTATAGAAAGATCTCGGACACGCAATGATTAATTATCCTCAAATAAATATATAATAACTTCGCACAATTTTCACATGCCGTTGATAAGTCAAAGTAATATTGTGGGACATGCTAGTGCACAAAATTGAACCAGACGAAAGTTTCCATTTGCCTCTCGATCTTGCTTTTTTCTACTTCAAGTCACTACTTGGTATTTGATCAACTTGAAATCATCTTATATACTCTTGGACCTCATTGAGTTTCACAAGGAAAACAATAAGAGAATTGTTGAGTTGTGAACAGCCTAATTACTATCTGTGTTAGAGTCATTTCGGTCCAGTCGGGTCAGCCGCCTCCAACCCAAAGGAGTCTCTTACACTTAAACCCCAATAACATAATTTTTGTATCAAAATTCTTACAAAAAATTTTTTTGCCTCAAATTTTCTTTATTATTTTTTAGTAAACTTCTAACAATTAAAAATACTACTACATAAATTCATAACTTTGTGTGCCTAAAACTTAAAAAAATGAATTAAACTTCATTAATTACTAGGGCAACCATTTTCTATAGATGAAAAAATTAGAGAGACTAAGATAGCCATTCTTTTTGCACCATGTAACTTTTCCTTTGATTATAGTAATATTTGTTGTAATTTATAGACTTAAATCTTATATTGAGAGCAAATTACTATAAATCTTGTGCACGCGCTACATTTCTTCTCCTTGGTGTGCCTAAAACTTAAAAAAAATGGATTATAACTTCATTAATTATTACAGCAACCATTTTCCATAGATGAAAAAATTAAAGAGACTAAATAGGCATTCTTTTTGCACCATGCACTTTTTCCTTTGATTATAGTAATATTTTGTTGTAATGTATAGACTTAAATCTTATATTGAGAGCAAAGTACTACAAATCCTATGCACCCGCTACATTTCTTCTTCTTGTTTTCTTATTGCTTTTGAATAGTAGAAATTAAGGCCTTTAATTCCTCACAAAATTCTTTTCACCTGTAACAATTATAAATTGAACTGCAAAATATTCTTTTCCAAATTAAATGATTTTAATTAGCTTTGATGCAAGGACGATCAAGGAAGAAATTAGAGGCCAAAACCAGTCTATATGTCAAAATGTGAAGCACATACCATATATTGCAAAGGGGTCATCAAGCTTAGAAACACCGAAAAGCCAAGTACGTATAAAGCAAAAGAAAAGGAAAGGAATCTTGAACCAGGATATGCCATTCATACGGCCAATGTTTCTGCTGGTTTTTTCCTCTTCTCACCAGCAAGAGAAACAAAAATCTTCATATCCTTGAAAAGGAGATTTTCATGGCTTGGATATATATGGAATGGAACCCTACCCCCACTTAGAAAAAGAAGAAAAGTTGGCCATCCAAAGAATAATTCTTAAGCATATGCCATTGCTTCCAAGGTTTATTCCATCTGTTGAGCAGAAGTTTCGGTGCATATAATCCTTGGTAGTGTGTTCGCCTGCAAACTCAGAAACAAAATTCGAAGTGAAAAAGAAATTAAAGCTGGTTTTTTAAGCAAATCAGTTATAGGGCTTCTCTTTCTTGGCAGGTATGTAAATTTATGTATTTGGTGAGCATTGGAGAAAAATACCATTCTCCAAACCTGCCAAAGGAGAGTTGCCCTGTGACTGTTTTTGATTATTTTATAGGGTGTTTCGTAAAGTTAATCAGAACCAATATTTTAGTTAAGAATAGTATAAAAATCTCATATGCTACAATAAAAACAAAAAAATTATTATAATATAAAGCTCTCATATGTTATAGTTAGAACCAATTTACATCTTATTAGTCTCTTAGCCTACGCATGCCACTTCAAAAACTTTATGGTAAGTTACTGGATGGTCACGTTAAAAGGAAACAGTACATTTGTTATTTATTAACCATGAGATTTTGAGTCTTTCATTGGAGCCCTCTTACATGTGCAAGGCTAATTATATATAAATATATATATATGTATATATATTTTAAGTTTGTTTTATGCATTATTGCATGTTATAAGTATAAGTCACCAACTTCCCAGCTTAAAAGAAAAATAAAATATGATTCACCAAACAACCATTTATAATTTGGAAATACTGTTCAGAAGGATAATAAGGAAGTTTTTGGTAGAATTATTAACTGAATAAAGCTTCTAAAACAAATTTCTTTACTCTGTACACATAATCTGAAGGTTCTTTTTGGCTGGAAAAGGAAAATTATAAGAATCGAGTGTGCCATACCTAAATAATTTTTAAAAGAGTCGTTTTTAAGGGAAAATTTAACTAGGATCTTGAGTTCCATTATTGTAATTAATCAGATGTTTTAGTCGAATTTTCCTTGCTTAAATTCTTATTAACCTTGTAGCATTATAAAAGACGACGTACAGAGAAGGCAACAAAGTGATTAAAATTTGGCCATGAAGGATGAAAACTACACAATATCAACCCACACACTTGCTATTCTTTTTAAGTAAGAGTAACGACATACAAAATCGACCACCAAAAAAGAAAACGACAATACAAATTAAAATCATTTTCGAGAAAAAAACGATTTTCTTTTAAGAAAACGACAAGAGGAGAGCAAAGCTTGGTCTCGATGTCTTCCGCGGTTTCAGTTTCAAGATTCTTCCCAAGGCTCCAATCCAACACCTCACTCATTTCAAAACAACCCATTCTGGGTCATTTATGTTAGACGCGAACAGAGCTAAACTGTTTGGGTTGTCTTCACCGATTCCTCGGCCTACAGTTTCGCTGTTCCAGACACCCTTTCTTGGTGGCGCGAAGAGATCATTCCACCATTTAGACCTCCTTGCATTTGGAGGTTGTGGTTGCTGAGCCTGCCCTCCATGCCTTCGTGTTTTAATATTTACAATGTGGTTGATGGGATGTTTGAATTTTGGTTTACATGTCTTAGCTTGCACATGTTCTGGCTAGACACACCGTGGAGCAATATACGATGGACGGCCTTCTCGAAACTCTTCAATTCGTTACGCCTGATACTGTGAAGGTAATTCTTTCATTCTTCTTTTCAATATTGGAATTAGAGGTTTAAATTATTTTTCAAGTGATGATGTTCAAACTCTAGATCTCGAAATCATGTTAAATTCATTAAAGAGTTGTATTAAGTACTAACATACTTCTCTTAGATTCTTGCTATTAATGACGTGTTCAAGTTGATGTTTTCGTGATTATTAGGCAGCAAATGGAAGCTGATTACATTGGACTACGATTGATGGCATCTGCTGGGTATGATCCTCTAGTGGCACCGAAGGCATCAGAGAGCGTAGTACAGGATACAGGAGAATTTTAGCCGCCTGTGAAAGAGCAAGTTCAATTGATGGCTCAAGCTAAAGTCATGAGAGAAGCCCTAAAAATATATAGAGATGTCAAAGAAGATTCTCATGGCTTAGATATGGAATGGGCCCTACCCCTCCTCAGAAAAAGGAAAAAGGAAAAAAAAGAGAAGTAAAGTCGGCTATCCAAAGCATAACCCTTAAGCATATGCCATTGCTCTTAAGGTTTATTCCATGTGTTTACATAAACCTTAGTATTGTGTTTGTCCATTAACCTGAAGCATGATTTGAAGACCAAGAAAGCTGGTTCTTTAAGAAAATCAGTTATGGCGGCTCTCTCTTTCTTGTTAGGTGTGTGTGTGTGTGTGGTGGTTGGAATGAAAGACTAGTCTCCAAACTTGCCAAAGGAATGTTGTGGTCCGACTGTTTTGGCTTAGATTAATCTACCTTAATGTTAAAAACATTATAAAAAGTGACTGAGTGATTATGTTTGAAAGGAACACATTGTTGTTTATTTTCCATTAAGTTCTTGAGTTTGTCATTGAGGCCCTCTTGTATATGCGACGCTAATCATATGTTTAGCATGTTTTATGCATGTCAAAAGCAACAATTTATAGATTTGCGAAATACACTTTTCAAAAGATATTTGGTCCACTTGATTAGTTAAACAAAACTCCTAAACCTAGCTTATAGCTTTACTATTTTACATCCTTTTCTTTCCTTTTGAATAATCCTCACCAATGACCTCTTTAAGTTTAAGGTCATTTTCATTTTATCCCCTCAATTTTTAGGGCATTTGTATTTTGGCCATAAACTTTGAATAAGTCCAACATAACTCCCTTTGTCAAAATTTCCGTTAAAACAAACGGAAAAAAGTGGGGATTAAGTGAGTTCTTTTTTTTTTTTTTCAGTTGGAAATTTTAGCAAAAAGAATTAATTGAGATTAATTCAAAGTTCTGGGATAAAGTAACAGTTTTAGAATTCAAGGGGCAGTGTAAGAACAACTCTAAAATTGAAGAGGCCCTAGTAAAAATAATCCAGTCTGTTATGAAGACAGAGTAAGTCTCGAGACCTATTAATGTAATAAACACAGGCAAATGCTCTAGTAAAAATTTTCACGCTTAAGCACTTGTAGCATTATAAAAGATGACTGACGGTTAGTAAAAGCAAGCTGCTTAAACTTTGGTCCGCTTCTTTAGTCTCTAGAATATAATATATTCCATTAGTGTAAAGTTTTCAGTATTTGTAATGTAAACCTCTCCTACAATGTTCACCATTTGCATAAATTACATGTTGACTTCCACATGCAATTTAGGCGAATGGCGAATGCCAGTATAATTATTTTACTTAATTTTATTCTTTAGTCCTACCTTTCGTGTACAATTAACCGTGAATTTCAACATAAATGTTATTTTAGAGCCGTAACGTGTAGATGTGGCTCAATTTAAATTTGTTGCAATTTCGTAATTACGAAATCCTCCTGATGGAATTGATTATTGAGTGGTGATCTTTCACTCCTAATAACACGAAAAAGTCTTGCAAGGGTATGTTTTATAAGATACAACTAGCGGCTATGCTTTTGTTTGGAGTTTCAATTGTAATTGTTATTTTAAGTTTAAAAACTGTAGTATATAAGAGCATTATATTGTAGTAACTTTTTGCTTTTTATTATAACCGTTGAGAATTTTACACTATTCATAATTGTAATTGATAAGTTAGGGCTGACGTTTCAAACACCCCATAAAACAATCGCATCATTCAAAAGCTAGCCCATTACATCCGAGCTGTACATTATATTATCTATCCTTTAAAAAATTGTTTAATGTTGTTTAATTACATTACGACCAATAAGAAAGTGTCATTATTAGACACCCCGGTCCTCACCATTTTGTTTCATGTGTACGTACTTATTATACATACTTAGTCCTCTGTTTAAATATTCATTGAAGACTCTTTTCGTCTTGGTCGGAGAAGCATAGTTTAAAATTTGAACCTGTTTCACATAAAGAGAAGTTCATCCATAGTTTATTGAAAAAAGGGGCATACATAAGACGGTGATGTAGCTTATACTTATACTAAAAGATGATATAGTTTAAGGTAATACATAGTTTAAGAAGGTGACATAGCTTGTACTTGTACTAAAAGGTGATATAGTTTAAGAAGGTCATACATAGTTTAAGAAGGTGATATAGCTTGTACTTATACTGAAAGGTGATATAGTTTAAGGTCATACATAGTTTAAGAAGGATGTGGCTTGTACTTATACTAAAAGGTGATATAGTTTAAGAAGGTCATACATAGATTATTAGACATACATAAAAAAAGAGATATAGCTTGTTCTTATACTAAAAATAATAACAAACACCGTTCTGATGTTGATTTTTACTTGAAACATTGCGCAAGGTGCAAAGAAACTACAAATATCTACTCCACTAGAATTAGCTAGATTGTCCTGTTGTTATAAACTAAAGAAAAATATATGATATTATTTTTTCAAACACCTTTATAATAACGTAAAAATAAACATTTTTGCATAATTTTCACATGTTGTTAGTAAGTCTCAGTAACATTGATTGCTTTAGATCTATTAAGAATGCAATCAAAGTTTCACATTGGCTACACAGAGAGGATTATGTTTTCATCTCCATTAAGAAGAGGCCTTTTGGGTAGAGTCTAAAAATAAATTGATAAAGGCTTAGTCTTAAAGTGGACAATATCATACTAATGTGAAGATATATATGTTCCATTGTCCTTAAAGGAACTCGTCAAGTTAATTTGTACTCCAGAGACAATATTGCAAAGGGCTCGTCGAACTTAGAAACACCGAAAAGCCAAGTTATACGTATAAAGCAAAATTAAAAGGAAGGGAATCAAAGACCAGGACATGCCATTTATTAGGCTTGTGTCTCTCACTTAGGCTGACTAGATGGCGAATCTCTTGATTCTCCGTTTCTGTTGCTTTTTTCCTCTTCTCAATTACAAGACAAGCAAAAATCTTCGTCACCATGAAAAGGAGATTTTCATGGTTCGGATATGAAATGCCCCACTTTGAAAAAGAATAAAAAAAATAGAAGAGAAAAGAAGGCTATCCAAAGCATATGCCATTGCTTCCAAGGTTTATTCCATCTGTTGAGCTTCAGTCTATATAAACCTTGTTAATGTGTTTGCCTGCAAACTCAGGAGCAAAACTTGAAGAGAAAAGGAAATTAAAGCTCGTTTTTTAAGCAAATCAGTTTTAGGGCTTCTCTTTCTTGGCAGGTGTGTAAATACATGTTTTTGGTGAATATATTGGAGAAAAGAACTAATCTCCAAACCTGCCAAAGGAGAGTTGCCCTCTGACTGTTTTGGCTTAGATTAATCTCTCAGCCTACACATTTCACCTTAAAACACTTTATGGTAAGTTATTGGGTGATCATGTTTAAAGGGAGCACCTTTGTTATTTATTAACCATGTGATTTTGAGTGTGTCATGGAGGCCCTCTTACACATGCAAGTCTCATCATATGTTTTTATTTTGTTCTATGTATGTTCTAAGTATGATTCACCAACTTTTCTCCAAAAAGAAAAACAAAATATGGTTCACCAAACAACCATCTACTAGTTGAAAATACTTTTCAGAAAGATAATTAGGGACCTTTTGGTAGAATTATTAAGTGAATAAAGCTTCTAAAAACTAAACTTTGCTGTGTTAGACTCACAACTTCTTTACTCTGTATGACAAATTTGAAGGTTTTTTTTTTTTTTGGCTGAAAAAGAAAAGTTATAAGAATAGAGTGTACGATACCAAATAATTTTTAAAAGTGCAATTTCTTGGGTCCTATTATTGTAATTAATCAGATGTTTTAGTAGAATTTTCCTTGCTTTAATTCTCATTATTTTTTAGCATTGTGAAAGACGACGGACAGAAAAGTCAAAGTGACAACACTATAAACCTGACATTGCTCTTTTATTATTATTAAATATAATGACGTACAAAAGCAAGAACCAAAAAAGAGAGCGACAACACAACTTAAAAATCAGTCAAGCAATATTCATTTCAAAAAAAAAAAAAAAAAAGACAAGAGAGAGGTCAAATCCCTAATACACGAGCATCCTCAACTATCTCTACGCGGCTTCATTTCGAGAGCTTAACGAATTCGCGAAAGTCTTGTGAACTCCACTGAACGCGACGGAGCTGCAATAGACGACAGCAACATCAATGATCAAAACCAACAACCTCAGGAAACAATTAAACAACTATCAACTAATGAGAAATATACAACATTATTTTAAAACGATAAACGACAATATATTGGTACAGCTACATAAACTTAAGACGCTACAAATGTTGGTAAAATGTACGCCATGTTATGTAATAATTTTGAACAAACAGCTTTTTTTGAAGGAAATCATGTATAAGGATGACAACATCGCGTAAAATATAATACATCATCAAATATCACGAGGTCTAAAACTTGAGTATCGACATCAAAACTAGATTTTGGAATCCAAAGTAAATAAATAGGCAATGACTAATAAATAGGGAAACGATAGTATGAATATATATAAAAAAAAAGTTAAATACGAAATTTAATTCTATACCCGATATAATAGCTTAGACATATAAAAACGACATAATACCATGGAAACGACATCATAGTACACAACGACACTATCATCTTTAAACGTCATAAATTAACGAGAATGACAGTATCAAAGGAAGATGGCAATGGCATGAGCAATCCAAACGGAAAACATGCCATTAAAATTACTGTAGATAACGCGCAAAAATTTCATAACGACACGATTACAACAGTATCTTACCAACGACAGCCCTCTACGAACGACATGAAATTTTAGAAACGACATAAGCGGTGTGAGCTGCAAAAAATTCTGAAAACGGCTAAATTACAATAAAAACGACAATGATATAGGCCACTAAAAGCAGCAACATTTGTTTGAGCGACAAAATACAATAATGGACGTCGAAAACAAAATCCTCTTGAAAACGACGAAAATTTGGTATTGCGAAACCAAACATCAGCATCCAAAACGACTACTGTAGTCGATAACAAGAAACAACTTTTGAAAACGATCAAACAACCTTGAGAAAACATTCCGTGGGAAACAAATGTGCAGTAATGTTGGAACTCAATATGTATATATGTTGACTCTGAAGACAGCAACATATATCAACAACATCAATTTATAGACTCTATCATATTTCCAGAGAAGAACTTGTTAAGTAATGGATTCTACCTACTATCCATTTGTTTATTTATTATCTTTTTCTTCGTGACAGCTTACGTAATCTGTGCTTGTATGCATGATCATGATAAGTCTTACCAGGCAGTGACGTACGGGATTGTTAGTTGTGGCCAAATCCGCAAGCCACCAAACGTGAACGCAACTGTAAAAAAGAAATAAATGGTAGTTCATGAAAGAGTAAATTTAATGGCTCCATTAATACTTGTGGGTAGGGACTCTGGTGGAAATTGACTTGTGTTAGTCCTTTTTCTGCCTACAAGAAGAAGGTATTGCCTCCTTTTACTATTATTATTATTTTATTATTGTAAAGAGGCATTTTCGTTCAATAAGAAGTGATAGAAATAGTGCAATCGAAGGAAATGACCTCAATAAGTTTAATCACGCTCAAAGTTTCCCTTCAAAAAAATTACGCTTAGAGGAAACAGAAAAAACATATGCCTTACTTCAATAAAAGACAAAATTTCGAGTATACATGTGGCTCTTTCAATAATGCCTCTATAATTGATTGAAATTTCCAATCGATCTAGAGCCAATAACCTTCTATAGCACTAAGGCTAACCGCAGCACTGCTTGGAATAATTAGTCACACTTTAAAAAATAATAAAAAAATTAGCCCCATAAGATTGAGGTGTTACATGCGTCGTTGGTAGCAAGTGTCAACTCAGCCGTCAACGCAGGCTTCTACACACAAGCCCGCTCTGAATACGTGAAAGGAGCGGGTTGGGACCTGGCGTTGGTGGATGAGTCATACCAGTGGGTTGAGAAGGTTGTGGTGTTTGAGTCGTTAGTGAAGCAATGAATGGCAATCTGCCGTGAGAGATGGTCTGCTTGAAAGTGGTGTATTGCCTTATAATGGATTTACGTATGATGAATTGTATGGGACAAAGATTGTTGGGACAATTTCTGATGAGGAAAGTAATCCAACAGCAATTTCTGTTTATCCTCATGTGACTGTGCAGAAAATTTTGTTTAGATAAAATCCAGGTTTGGGAAAAAATATACTACTTAGGCGTTCTCTAATCGTCTGTATTTTTTAGAGTAAATGCCAAATTGGTGTTATCATCTCTAAGGAGACTCTATTTAGATCATCTCCAACCAGCACTAATTTTGGCGCTATTTTTGGGAAGATTTTGCTACCTTGGCTTTGGATTTTTCTCTAACCTAATGCCAAATCCTCCCAAAAATAGCGTGAAAATAGGAATTGAACAGTTGTACACCAAATCTGGCATGCTACTGTTCATCTACACCATTTGTTGTTTTTTAAGTTTATTTATTTATAAAAACTCCACAACTTGGATTTATGGTTTTCTATTTTTGACGGAAACTTTACAATTCTCAACAAAATCAATTACTTTTTGCAAGGAAACAAATAGAAGATCAAAGTGAAAAAAAAAAAAACTTTGAACTTGGGCTTAATTAGTGAAGAAGATAAATAGTAGAGAATTAGTAAAAAGTAATATAAAAATAGGATGAAGTAGAATATATCGAGAATATTCTTTTTTGTGTTAAAATGGTGTAATAAGTTGGAGATAAAGTTGCTGTTTGATATGATAGTTACACCATTTTGATGTCGTGGATTGGAAATGCCCTTATTAACTCTAATTTGGAGAGATAAATAGAAGCACGCCTAATCTGGCGTGCCACTATTCATCCACGCCAATTTTGCTTTTTCTAAGTTTCTTTATTTATAAAAAACTCACAATTTAAATTTATAGTATTCTATTTTGACCCTCACTTTATAGTTTTCAACAAAATTAATTACATTTTGCTACCAAAAAAATTCTTTTATGTCCTAAATTTTTTGTTCTATCTCATGATTAATTTAAATGGTGTAAAATTAATATATAAGCTGTTGAAATATCAATTACATAGTAGGAAATTAGTGAAAAGCAATATAAAAAATAAAATGAAATAGAATATTTTGAGAATATTCTTTTTTAGTGTTAAAAATGGTGTAATGAGTTGGAGATGAGATTACTATTTGATGTTTGATGTGATAGCCATTTTGGTGTAAAAATTACATTTTTAATGTTATGTGTTGGAGATACCTTAATAGTAGTTGTGTTTTATAAATTACTGGAAAATATTATTTCTATTGATGATTAATAAAAATACGCGGTACTAATAAAAATTTGATTTCATTTTATTTTTTAATAAAAACAAAAAAATATTTTAGTTTAAGGACTGGTCCTATATATACACAATGCAACGTTTCGAGGTGTGCATGATATGACATTTATTTTAGAGAAAATAGAGCCGCTCTATTTAATCGAATGATCACTATTCTTCTCTTACGACGTAAATGTCGAAACGATCTTTTTTTTTTCCTTTAAAAAACCATATTGATCCATTTAACTGGTCAAGGCACTTTTAGACCTATTATTAAAAGTATGAGGATACTTGGAACATTTTTATAATAAGAAGATAAAAATAATATTTTGCCTCACAAATTATATTTAGCGTAGTTTCCTTTATTTTATGTAATTTCGGTAATTTTGAAAAGATCGATGCCGATTTACAGGAAACAAATTCTTATCGTTACACATTTTAGAGTCATCACTACATAACCTAAATGTTACGTCACGACCTTTATGCTTGCGGAAACGTAAACTTCTAGTGAGGTTTTGAAGCTTTTGTCTTTGTTGTAAAGACCACTAGCTGTGAACCATTAATGTTGTCTTGTTGTTGATTTAGGGGGATTAAGACCAAAAGAAAAGCTTATGGGGATGATTTACAAAGATGCACAAGGTAGGTAAAATTGTCACTTTAGTCTCAAATCTTTTATTTTTGATTTATCGGTCTCTAGATTTTTATTTTAGTTGCTAAGAGATCAATTTAACAGTTAAAGCGTTAATTTTATGACTAATTTGTCAGCTTTTTAATAATTTTGAGGCAAGTTTGACATTTTTTTTGTTAAAAAATAACTGTTTGATTGTTAAATTGATATCTTAACAACTAAAATCAAAGATTAAAAATTGATAAATCAAAATTAAAAATTAAAAATAAATATTCACTTTAGTAAAAGACCAACGATTACTAGATCAATCACAACGCGTCCTTGGTCAACAATAGAAAACATGAAATTGTGTCGTCGGCTGGAGCCATTGGAGGCCCACAGCTTTTAATGCCGAGTGGTATTGGGCCAGCACACCATCTTCAGGCACATGGTATCAATATTGTTGTGGACCAGCCCATGATTGGACAAGCAGTGGCTGATGATCGAATGAATGGTCTCATCATACCAACGCCTCTTCCAGTTGAGGTCTCACGTGCTAAAGTTGTTGGCTACACAAAATCTAGTAACTACTAGCCTCTTTGTCATTAGTTAGTTTTAACAAATTTTTTAGTTAAGAATAATATAAAGCTCTCAAATGTTACAACAAAAGTAAAAAAGTTGGTTTAATATAAAACTCTCATATGCTATAATGTTTGTAGCTTTAACTAATAGTTTTAATCACCATGTCAAACACTTATAATTTTACATTCTTGGGCCCACATAGTTTCTGAGTTCTATGAACATCTCTTAAATCAGGTTCTTATTCCTACTTCTCCAAAGCATCTTATAGAGAGGGCTTCATGTTTGATTGGCTAGGGGAAAAGTGGCCTTTACTAGCTAAGCTCACTAATGGGTACTTTTCTCCTCTTCTAAATATGGAACCTAAATCCTTGTCTCATTTTAGTGCCTCATTCATGTTCAACTAGTTTATTTAAAGTTATATATAATCTAATAGTTGTACGTATAGCCTAATAGTAAATACAAACGTAACTTTATTATAAGGTAAAAAGTTTATCCTCTATCCCCAAATTAAAAGAAAAAAGGAATAAAACAAAAGTTATATATACTCCAATACTTAAAACAATAAAGCACTGTAGTTTTGGGAAATAAGAGCTTATATATTATGTGCACTATTGCAAGACTGATCAACAACACCTAGACAAACCATGTCTGATGTCGATGAAGCCATGGATATACTAGCCGATGACACAACAACCAAAGTCGGAATCATATTGGAAAAAATCAACTGGCCCACTCATCTCAAAAAAACACGAATCCCGATGGCAATCCATTGGTCACTTTTAACTACTTCAAGGAACCCGATGACCTAAAAAAGTACGTAGAGGGCGTGAAAACCCTTACGAGTGTCGTAACTTCCGAAGCCTCTTCAAAGTTCCGGTTCAGAGAAATATCTGTTCAAGCTCTCGTAAACTTGGTAGTGAAAACACCATTGAACTTAAGGTCTAGACATGTTAGTGCGACAATGTCATTAATTATAACAATTTTGCATAGACACCGTGATGACAATATGGCATTACCATGGAGGTCGCCAAGTTAATAGAGTGGTTGATCATGAATACAAGGTCCTTGGTGTTAATGCTCTCAGGGTTATTGATGGCTCAACTTTTCATGACTCACCTGTAACGGCGGAGCTATACACCGACTAGGATGGGCGTCCACCCTTGAATTGTTTTTCCTTTTAATATTGTATATAAAATTTTATAAAAATTATATTCTGTCTTCATTGAAAGTATGTTCCGTCAACTTAAAGTTTTGTATCTTCTTCATTTATTTTTTTGACAATATTACTATACATTTTGTCCTTTTTAATTAATTTTTTTGGCTTCGCCTACCGTTATGATGCTTGAAAGGCATGTAACTATTCTTTACACAAAACAACATTTTATGAGTTGAACTTATGTACAACGATTTGTATTAATTCTTCTCCTTTTTCTTTCTTTTTTTTTTTCCTGTGGTGCAGGTACATGGGAAGTAGGATTTTGCGTGATAGATTCTCCTAGGGATAAGAAAATGAAAAACAAAGCTGGTTCTCCCTTAATATGCCTTTTATTATTTTGGGAATTATGTTATTACTGTTTTTTTGTATAAGTTGGAAAATTTTTAATACTGGCTGATGGAAATTTGTTGCTAGAATCATATATTCTAAGACAATAAAGGATGAATAAAATCAATTATATGAGGCTAAAGGTTGCACTAAATGTATCTTTCTAATTCGTGTTCTTACTAATATTATTTATTTGTACTCATTGATGATTGAACATTTGGCTTTTTCTGGTTGCATTACACATGTGGCTCAGAAGGTGTGCTTGCTACATATATCTGCCTTTCTAGACCTCAAAGGTCAAGTTCTTTTCCTTATGTCCAAAATCAATGCCGATAGAAAACGGTGGAGGCATTAATGTAGATAATAAGGGTCATAGAAACTGTGATAGAACTTGGAAAATCCGAGAAGCCAAACATTCAAAGAAAAAAAAAAAGAAGAAGAAGAGGATATCAACTGGTATATGCTTATTATCACTCAGCCACGTAAGGAGAGCATCTAACATTCAAACAAACTATGTTTCGTCCTTTTAGTATACAACGTCAGTGGGGAATCTCATATATTGCTGAGAGAGCATTTTCAACTCTCATGTTTCTATTTAGTGACCACATATCCTGAAAACCACACCTTGAAAAGCAGCACTAGAAGTATATTCAAGGCATAAACGTTTTCATATGCTTGCCAACGCTGATTGCTCTTTTATTCCATTTCTTTCGAAGCTGATCAAGATCAAAGCGCCTATAAATAGGTTGGTGCCAAGTCGGGAGAGATCAAACCAAGCGGCGGGTTTTCAGTGAGCAACTAAGCTAATCCAGCCATAGGGCGGCTCTCTTTGGCAAGCATTACTAATTTGCAGGAATAGTTTTGCCAATGACTTGCCAAGAGGAGTTGCCCTGCAGCTGTTTTGGCTTAACATTATTATGGCCTCCTTCAGTATCTTGTAATTTGTGGTGAGGTAAATTTCTACATTTTATATATTTTTTTGTCATGTACTTCTGCTAATTCCAAAGTTTGTTTATAAGCTTGAGTGTTATTGCAGAAAAACCATGAACAAGAATAAGATTAGTGTCTTATTGATGCTAACTTTTATTCATCAGCAAAGAGCTTGTCATACACACTAGGCCTGTATGTATCATAATTGCTTAGTTGTCGCATTAACGTTAAGTTGGGAACCAAATAATAATTAAGCAACTGGACCTTGAAGGGCATTCTTATACATATCAAGTTCTCTTGAGATGGCAAGTTAATAAGAAATTCTTCAAATCGCATTTTCCGTCACAGCTTATTTCCAATTTGGTCAACAAATATTGTTCTCCTGACGAAAGACTGATCTTTCACTTTAAGTTCAAAGATTTTCCATGAAAATTACACACCAAGGTATAGCAATGCCAACCTTGTCATAAAATTTTAGTATAGCAATCTGATGATTTTATTTGGTACTTTTTATTTATTATTTTTAAAGGAGATAATATGCAGCAGCCAGCAAGCAAGGTTACAGTAAAGTCATCTTCAAAGTTCAAACAAGTGAATAAAAGAACTTAACAAATTATCTAGAGGTTTCTGCTAACTTCCATGTAAATAACTTAAAAAATATATATCTGCATATGGTGGATTTTTTAGGGTCCACAATAATATTGTAAGATGACCATCCTCTAAGTAAGGCTCCAGATGTAATCTATGCATGAACTAATCCTTATTATGTATATATATTGTATGAACTAATAATCCTCATATATATATATATATATATATATATATTCATGTCTGCATATCCGTTTCTTATTGCTTAGGCTTGGACTTGGTACCAATCAAACATTTTTTACGTTTGAGATAATATTTGTGTTTGGATTCTGGCGTAAGCTTCACTTCGTAAAAGCTTTGCCTAGTGTTGTTTAATGACATTAGGACCAATAAGAAAGTGTCATCAGACACCTCGCCATTTTGTCTCATGTGTACGTACTTACACACTACATAATTTTCTGTTTCTAATATGTTGTTGAAGTGTTCTCCTTGGAGACAAGTTCCGTCTTGGTCGGAGGAGATATAGTTTAAAATTTGAACTTGTTTCACGCAAAGTTAAATATCATTTAGCTAAACAAGCGACAATGAAAGTTCATAAAATAGTTTATTAAAGAAACGGACATACACAAAAAGGTCATTTAGGTAGTACTTATGCTAAAAATTATTGGACTTTATCTACTCCACCAGAATCAGCCAAGATTGTGCTATTGTTATAAACTATAGAAAGATCTCAGGACACGCAATGATTAATTATCCTCAAATAAATATATAATAACTTCGCACAATTTTCACATGCCGTTGATAAGTCAAAGTAATATTGTGGGACATGCTAGTGCACAAAATTGAACCAGACGAAAGTTTCCATTTGCCTCTCGATCTTGCTTTTTTCTACTTCAAGTCACTACTTGGTATTTGATCAACTTGAAATCATCTTATATACTCTTGGACCTCATTGAGTTTCACAAGGAAAACAATAAGAGAATTGTTGAGTTGTGAACAGCCTAATTACTATCTGTGTTAGAGTCATTTCGGTCCAGTCGGGTCAGCCGCCTCCAACCCAAAGGAGTCTCTTACACTTAAACCCCAATAACATAATTTTTGTATCAAAATTCTTACAAAAAAATTTTTTGCCTCAAATTTTCTTTATTATTTTTTAGTAAACTTCTAACAATTAAAAATACTACTACATAAATTCATAACTTTGTGTGACTAAAACTTAAAAAAATGAATTAAACTTCATTAATTACTAGGGCAACCATTTTCTATAGATGAAAAAATTAGAGAGACTAAGATAGCCATTCTTTTTGCACCATGTAACTTTTCCTTTGATTATAGTAATATTTGTTGTAATGTATAGACTTAAATCTTATATTGAGAGCAAATTACTATAAATCTTGTGCACGCGCTACATTTCTTCTCCTTGGTGTGCCTAAAACTTAAAAAAAATGAATTATAACTTCATTAATTATTACAGCAACCATTTTCCATAGATGAAAAAATTAAAGAGACTAAATAGGCATTCTTTTTGCACCATGCACTTTTTCCTTTGATTATAGTAATATTTTGTTGTAATGTATAGACTTAAATCTTATATTGAGAGCAAAGTACTACAAATCCTATGCACCCGCTACATTTCTTCTTCTTGTTTTCTTATTGCTTTTGAATAGTAGAAATTAAGGCCTTTAATTCCTCACAAAATTCTTTTCACCTGTAACAATTATAAATTGAACTGCAAAATATTCTTTTCCAAATTAAATGATTTTAATTAGCTTTGATGCAAGGACGATCAAGGAAGAAATTCGAGGCCAAAACCAGACTATATGTCAAAATGTGAAGCACATACCATATATTGCAAAGGGGTCATCAAGCTTAGAAACACCGAAAAGCCAAGTACGTATAAAGCAAAAGAAAAGGAAAGGAATCTTGAACCAGGATATGCCATTCATACGGCCAATGTTTCTGCTGGTTTTTTCCTCTTCTCACCAGCAAGAGAAACAAAAATCTTCATATCCTTGAAAAGGAGATTTTCATGGCTTGGATATATATGGAATGGAACCCTACCCCCACTTAGAAAAAGAAGAAAAGTTGGCCATCCAAAGAATAATTCTTAAGCATATGCCATTGCTTCCAAGGTTTATTCCATCTGTTGAGCAGAAGTTTCGGTGCATATAAACCTTGGTAATGTGTTCGCCTGCAAACTCACAAACAAAATTCGAAGTGAAAAAGAAATTAAAGCTGGTTTTTTAAGTAAATCAGTTATAGGGCTTCTCTTTCTTGGCAGGTATGTAAATTTATGTATTTGGTGAGCATTGAAGAAAAATACCATTCTCCAAACCTGCCAAAGGAGAGTTGCCCTGTGACTGTTTTTGATTATTTTATAGGGTGTTTCGTAAAGTTAATCAGAACCAATATTTTAGTTAAGAATAGTATAAAAATCTCATATGCTACAATAAAAACAAAAAAATTACTATAATATAAAGCTTCATATGTTATAGTTAGAACCAATTTACATCTTATTAGTCTCTCAGCCTACGCATGTCACTTCAAAAACTTTATGGTAAGTTACTGGATGGTCACGTTAAAAGGAAACAGTACATTTGTTATTTATTAACCATGAGATTTTGAGTCTTTCATTGGAGCCCTCTTACATGTGCAAGGCTAATTATATATAAATATATATATATGTATATATATTTTAAGTTTGTTTTATGCATTATTGCATGTTATAAGTATAAGTCACCAACTTCCCAGCTTAAAAGAAAAATAAAATATGATTCACCAAACAACCATTTATAATTTGGAAATACTGTTCAGAAGGATAATAAGGAAGTTTTTGGTAGAATTATTAACTGAATAAAGCTTCTAAAACAAATTTCTTTACTCTGTACACATAATCTGAAGGTTCTTTTTGGCTGGAAAAGGAAAATTATAAGAATCGAGTGTGCCATACCTAAATAATTTTTAAAAGAGTCGTTTTTAAGGGAAAATTTAACTAGGATCTTGAGTTCCATTATTGTAATTAATCAGATGTTTTAGTCGAATTTTCCTTGCTTAAATTCTTATTAACCTTGTAGCATTATAAAAGACGACGTACAGAGGAGGCAACAAAGTGATTAAAATTTGGCCATGAAGGATGAAAACTACACAATATCAACCCACACACTTGCTATTCTTTTTAAGTAAGAGTAAGGACATACAAAATCGACCACCAAAAAAGAAAACGACAATACAAATTAAAATCATTTTCGAGAAAAAAACAATTTTCTTATAAGAAAACGACAAGAGGAGAGTAAAGCTTGGTCTCGATGTCTTCCGCGGTTTCAGTTTCAAGATTCTTCCCAAGGCTCCAATCCAACACCTCACTCATTTCAAAACAACCCATTCTGGGTCATTTATGTTAGACGCGAACAGAGCTAAATTGTTTGGGTTGTCTTCACTAATTCCTCGGCCTACAGTTTCGCTGTTCCAGACACCCTTTCTTGGTGGCGCGAAGAGATCATTCCACCATTTAGACCTCCTTGCATTTGGAGGTTGTGGTTGCTGAGCCTGCCCTCCATGCCTTCGTGTTTTAATATTTACAATGTGGTTGATGGGATGTTTGAATTTTGGTTTACATGTCTTAGCTTGCACATGTTCTGGCTAGACACACCGTGGAGCAATATACGATGGACGGCCTTCTCGAAACTCTTCAATTCGTTACGCCTGATACTGTGAAGGTAATTCTTTCATTCTTCTTTTCAATATTGGAATTAGAGGTTTAAATTATTTTTCAAGTGATGATGTTCAAACTCTAGATCTCCAAATCATGTTAAATTCATTAAAGAGTTGTATTAAGTATCTAACATACTTCTCTTAGATTCTTGCTATTAATGACGTGTTCAAGTTGATGTTTTCGTGATTATTAGGCAGCAAATGGAAGCTGATTACATTGGACTACGATTGATGGCATCTGCTGGGTATGATCCTCTAGTGGCACCGAAGGCATCAGAGAGCGTAGTACAGGATACAGGAGAATTTTAGCCGCCTGTGAAAGAGCAAGTTCAATTGATGGCTCAAGCTAAAGTCATGAGAGAAGCCCTAAAAATATATAGAGATGTCAAAGAAGATTCTCATGGCTTAGATATGGAATGGGGCCTACCCCTCCTCAGAAAAAGGAAAAAGGAAAAAAAAGAGAAGTAAAGTAGGCTATCCAAAGCATAACCCTTAAGCATATGCCATTGCTCTTAAGGTTTATTCCATCTGTTTACATAAACCTTAGTATTGTGTTTGTCCGTTAACCTGAAGCATGATTTGAAGACCAAGAAAGCTGGTTCTTTAAGAAAATCAGTTATGGCGGCTCTCTCTTTCTTGTTAGGTGTGTGTGTATGTGGTGGTTGGAATGAAAGACTAGTCTCCAAACTTGCCAAAGGAATTTTGTGGTCCGACTGTTTTGGCTTAGATTAATCTACCTTAATGTTAAAAACATTATAAAAAGTGACTGAGTGATTATGTTTGAAAGGAACACATTGTTGTTTATTTTCCATTAAGTTCTTGAGTTTGTCATTGAGGCCCTCTTGTATATGCGACGCTAATCATATGTTTAGCATGTTTTATGCATGTCAAAAGCAACAATTTATAGGTTTGCGAAATACACTTTTCAAAGATATTTGGTCCACTTGAATAGTTAAACAAAACTCCTAAACCTAGCTTATAGCTTTACTATTTTACATCTTTTTCTTTCCTTTTGAATAATCCTCACCAATGACCTCTTTAAGTTTAAGGTCATTTTCATTTTATCCCCTCAATTTTTAGGGCATTTGTATTTTGCCCATAAACTTTGAATAAGTCCAACATAACTCCCTTTGTCAAAACTTCCGTTAAAACAAACGGAAAAAAGTGGGGATTAAGTGAGTTCTTTTTTTTTTTTTCAGTTGGAAATTTTAGCAAAAAGAATTAATTGAGATTAATTCAAAGTTCGGGGATAAAGTAACAGTTTTAGAATTCAAGAGGCAGTGTAAGAACAACTCTAAAATTGAAGAAGCCCTAGTAAAAATAATCCAGTCTGTTATGAAGACAGAGTAAGTCTTGAGACCTATTAATGTAATAAACACAGGCAAATGCTCTAGTAAAAATTTTCACGCTTAAGCACTTGTAGCATTATAAAAGACGACTAACTGTTAGTAAAGGCAAGCTGCTTATACTTTGGTCCGCTTCTTTAGTCTCTAGAATATAATATATACCATCAGGAGACGTAGTTCAATCCAAAATTTTGTCTCTAGTATGTGTGTGTGTATATATATATGTTGATTAAGAATGTAGCTTAAACAAAGAATTTGAACCAAAATTAGTTTAAAATTTAAATTTTGTAAGAGAAAATACAGTGAAAAAATTGGTTTGAACCATAACTTTATGATTTTAACCACGTTTTCAAATTGTATCATAATTAATAGACTGCGTAGTCTTTAGTTTGTCTCCGTGTGGAAATCAAAGTTAAGTAAAAAAAAAAAAGTTTTAAGTTTTTAGCATATACATGCTTTATTCCCTTTTAATGCGTTGAAAACACCACTTTGAACTCACATTTATGAACCGTTCACGGTGTAAAGTTTTCAGTATTTGTAATGTAAACCTCTCCTACAATGTTCACCATTTGCATAAATTACATGTTGACTTCCACATGCAATTTAGGCGAATGGCGAATGCCAGTATAATTATTTTACTTAATTTTCTTCTTTAGTCCTAGCTTTCATGTACAATTAACCGTGAATTTCAACATAAATGTTATTTTAGAGCCGTGACGTGTAGATGTGGCTCAATTTAAATTTGTTGCAAATTCGTAATTACGAAATCCTCCTGATGGAATTGATTATTGACTGGTGATCTTTCACTCCTAATAACACGAAAAAGTCTTGCAAGGGTATGTTTTATAAGATACAACTAGCAGCTAAGCTTCTGTTTGGAGCTTCAATTGTAATTGTTATTTTAAGTTTAAAAACTGTAGCATATAAGAGCCTTATATTATTGTAACTTTTTGCTTTTTATTATAACCACTGAGAATTTTACACTCTTTATAATTGTAATTGATAGGTTAGAACTGACGTTTCAAACACCCCATAAAACAATCGCATCATTCAAAAGCTAGCCCATTACATCCGAGCTGTACATTATATTATCTATCCTCTACAAAAATAAAAAATAAAAAACGCAAGAAAGCTTGTTTAATGTTGTTTAATTACATTAGGACCAATAAGAAAGTGTCATTATTAGACACCCCGGTCCTCACCATTTTGTTTCATGTGTACGTACTTATTATACATACTTAATCCTCTGTTTAAATATTCATTGAAGACTCTTTTCGTCTTGGTCGGAGAAGCATAGTTTAAAATTTGAACCTGTTTCACATAAAGAGAAGTTCATCCATAGTTTATTGAAAAAAGGGACATACATAAGACGGTGATGTAGCTTATACTTATACTAAAAGATGATATAGTTTAAGGTAATACATAGTTTAAGAAGGTGACATAGCTTGTACTTGTACTAAAAGGTGATATAGTTTAAGAAGGTCATACATAGTTTAAGAAGGTGATATAGCTTGTACTTATACTGAAAGGTGATATAGTTTAAGGTCATACATAGTTTAAGAAGGATGTGGCTTGTACTTATACTAAAAGGTGATATAGTTTAAGAAGGTCATACATAGTTTATTAGACATACATAAAAAAGGAGATATAGCTTGTTCTTATACTAAAAATAATAACAAACACCGTTCTGATGTTGATTTTTACTTGAAACATTGCGCAAGCTGCAAAGAAACTACAAATATCTACTCCACTAGAATTAGCTAGATTGTCCTGTTGTTATCAACTAAAGAAAAATATCTGATATTATTTTTTCAAACACCTTTATAATAATGTAATAATAAACATTTTTGCATAATTTTCACATGTTGTTAGTAAGTCTCAGTAACATTGATTGCTTTAGATCTATTAAGAATGCAATCAAAGTTTCACATTGGCTACACAGAGAGGATTATGTTTTCATCTCCATTAATATGAAGCCTTTTGGGTAGAGTCTAAAAATAAATTGATAAAGGCTTAGTCTTAAAGTGGACAATATCATACTAATGTGAAGATATATATGTTCCATTGTCCTTAGAGGAACTCGTCAAGTTAATTTGGACTCCAGAGACAATATTGCAAAGGGCTCATCGAACTTAGAAACACCGAAAAGC
This sequence comes from Artocarpus heterophyllus, assembly GCA_025403435.1. NCBI lineage: Eukaryota > Viridiplantae > Streptophyta > Magnoliopsida > Rosales > Moraceae > Artocarpus > Artocarpus heterophyllus. Next base: position 2,043,707 of record CM046353.1, read on the forward strand.
CAAGTTATACGTATAAAGCAAAATTAAAAGGAAGGGAATCAAAGACCAGGACATGCCATTTATTAGGCTTGTGTCTCTTACTTAGGCTGACTAGATGGAGAATCTCTTGATTCTCCGCTTCTGTTGCTTTTTTCCACTTCTCAATTACAAGACAAGCAAAAATCTTCGTTTCCATGAAAAGGAGATTTTCATGGCTCGGATATGAAATGCCCCACTTAGAAAAAGAAGAAAAAAATAGAAGAGAAAAGTAGGCTATCCAAAGCATATGCCATTGCTTCCAAGGTTTATTCCATCTGTTGAGCAGAAGTTTCAGTCTATATAAACCTTGTTAATGTGTTTGCCTGCAAACTCAGGAGCAAAACTTGAAGAGAAAAGGAAATTAAAGCTCGTTTTTTAAGCAAATCAGTTTTAGGGCTTCTCTTTCTTGGCAGGTGTGTAAATACATGTTTTTGGTGAATATATTGGAGAAAAGAACTAATCTCCAAACCTGCCAAAGGAGAGTTGCCCTCTGACTGTTTTGGCTTAGATTAATCTCTCAGCCTACACATTTCACCTTAAAACACTTTATGGTAAGTTATTGGGTGATCATGTTTAAAGGAAGCACCTTTGTTATTTACTAACCATGAGATTTTGAGTGTGTCATGGAGGCCCTCTTACACATGCAAGTCTCATCATATGTTTTTATTTTGTTCTATGTATGTTCTAAGTATGATTCACCAACTTTTCTCCAAAAAGAAAAACAAAATATGGTTCACCAAACAACCATCTACTAGTTGAAAATACTTTTCAGAAAGATAATTAGGGACCTTTTGGTAGAATTATTAAGTGAATAAAGCTTCTAAAAACTAAACTTTGCTGTGTTAGACTCACAACTTCTTTACTCTGTATGACAAATTTGAAGGTTTTTTTTTTTTTTGGCTGAAAAAGAAAAGTTATAAGAATAGAGTGTACGATACCAAATAATTTTTAAAAGTGCAATTTCTTGGGTCCTATTATTGTAATTAATCAGATGTTTTAGTAGAATTTTCCTTGCTTTAATTCTCATTATTTTTTAGCATTGTGAAAGACGACGGACAGAAAAGTCAAAGTGACAACACTATAAACCTGACATTGCTCTTTTATTATTATTAAATATAATGACGTACAAAAGCAAGAACCAAAAAAGAGAGCGACAACACAACTTAAAAATCAGTCAAGCAATATTCATTTCAAAAAAAATAAAAAAACGACAAGAGAGAGGTCAAATCCCTAATACACGAGCATCCTCAAATATCTCTACGCGGCTTCATTTCGAGAGCTTAACGAATTCGTGGAAGTCTTGTGACCTACTCTGAACGCGACGGAGCTGCAATGGACGACAGCAACACGCTCTGGAGAAGATGGCCCAGACCAACGGTGGTATCGAGACATATTCATGATTGGTGTTAAGAGATAGATTTTTTTAAAAAAGTATTTTTAACACAGACTACTATAATTTTAAATTAAAATTAGTTAAATAGTTGTTTATGAGTGATAAATTAAATTTATCTGTTAAACTTATAAGTGATTAACTCAATCTATCGACTTACGTAAGGAATTTATCGGTTAACCTTGGTTTCAGTTCCAAAATTCTTCCCTAAGGCTCCGATTCTACATTCCACTAATCTGAAAATAACCCATTCTGGGTCCTCGATCGTAGACACGAACAGAGCTAAATTCTTAGGCTTTCTTCGATGATCCCTCAGACAACAGTTTCGCAGTACCAGGCACACTTTCTTGGCAGCGCAAAGAGATCGTTCCAGCATTTGGATCTCATTAAAAGTCAGCGTCCTGATAATCTATTTCCACCAAGCGAAGGCGTTTTATGTTCTTGTCAAAATCCACGGAAAGAGAGCTTGGCGAGAACATGTTCGACTTAAAGAAGACGGATTACAAGGGAAAGATTCTGCCAACGATTCATCCGGAGAGCATTCGCTTGCGGGCGATTGCGAACGACATATTAAAGCCTCTTCGGCTGAGGCATGAGCGGGTGAGGAACAAATCATTGGAGAAGAGCTTTAACCCGCCTCACAAGGAGAGGGGTTCCATGAAGACTAGCGGGTCCAGGATACGAGGAAGAAGGTTCAGGAACTTCAGTCCCAGGAGGAGACTACCGCATTTGGAGGTTATTGTGGTTGATGAGCCTATCCTTCATGCCTTAACTTATGCTGGTGGGAAAATCGTTGTCTCTTTAGGATTGCTTAAGGTTTTGAGTGATCTCATGAGGTAATAGTGTGGTTAATGGGTTGTATGTCTTTTGATTTGCATGTCTTAGCTTGTTTATAGTGTGATTGATGGGCTGTTTGTACCCTGATTTGCATGTCTTAGCTTGCTCATGTTCTGGCTAGACACTCAGCGGAGAGTTTTACGATGAATATCGTTCTGGAACCGTTTCAATTCGTCATGCCAGAAATTGTCCAAAACACCATAAAACGCCACTTTTCAATTTTGAAATTAGAGGTTTAAATGATTTATTCTTTTTTTTTTTTTTAAATGATGATGCTCAAGCTCAAGATCTCCAAACCATCTTTAGTTCATTCCTTCTTTGATATAGAATGGGGCCCTACCCCACTCAGAAAAAGGAAAAAGGAAAAAAGAGGAGTAAAGTAGGCTATTCGAAGCATAACCCTTGAGCATATTCCATTGCTCTTAAGCTTTAATCCATCTGTTGAGCCAAAGTTTCAGTTTATATAAACGGTGGTAATGTGTTCGTCCGTAAACCACGAGCATAATTTGAAGACCAAGTAGAGCTGGTTCTTTAAGGAAATCACTTATAGGGCCTCTCTTACTTGGCAGGTGTGTATATATATATTTGGTGTTCGGAATGTAAGACCAATCTGCAAACCTGCCAGAGGTATGCTGCGCTGTGATTGTTTTGGCCTAGCTTAATCTACATGCAATGTTAAAAACTTTATAGTAAGCGTCTGAGTGATTGTGTTAAAAGGTAAGGCATTGTTATTGATTTTCCATTGAGTTTTTGAGTTTGTCATCGGGGCCCTATTTTATATGCGAGGCTATCATATATTTTAGCATGTTTCATGTCATATGCAACAATTTATTTGTTTGGAAATTATACTTTCAGGAGGATTATTAAGAACTTTTGGTAGACTTATTAGTTAAATGAAGCTCCTAAACTAGCTTATAGCTTTACTCCTTCACATCTTTTTCTTTCGTTTTGCATAATTCTACCATCGATCCCATAACTTTAAAGTCATTCTCATTTTTACCCTTCAATTTTTAGATGATTCTCTTTTTGCCCATAAACTTTGAATTAGTTCAACTAAACCCTGTTGTCAAAATTTTCATTAAAAACAAAAGTGAGCTTGTGTGGGCTTTTCTTTTTTGGTTTGTTCTTAATGGAAATTTTAGCAAAAGGATTAAGTGCGATTAATTCAAAGTTCAGTGATTAAAATCATAGTTCTAAAAATTTAGGATACAAAGTGATAATAACTCTAAAGTTGAGGAGGTACTAGTGAGAATAATCCCAGATTTAAAGATAGAGTAAGCCTTGAGTCCTATTAATGTAAATTTAAGCAAATGCTCTAGTAAAAATTTCCTTGCTTGAATACTTACAGTACTTGCAGCATTATAAAAGAAATCGGGTGGTAGTAAGAGCAAACTGCTTAAGCTTTGGTCGCGATTAAACAAAATCAATTTTCGCTTCTCTAGTCTATGTCATATAGATAAGCATTTTTGAAAGCATAATTAAAACTAAAAGTTTAATTTAATATTGATTTGAAAAATAAATTTTGTGAGAGAATATGGTATAATAAAGTTGACTTGAATTATAATTTTATTGTTTGAAATATTTTTCAAATGCTTCCATAATTAATAGACTGAAATGGTTTTAGTTTGTCTCCATGCAAAAAAAGAGAGAATAATACCAATGACCCCAAACTTTAGAGTCTCTTCTACTTTGCCCCCATGACCTTTCAAAACTCATCACTTTGTTCTCTGAATTTTCAAAACTCCTCACTTTATCCTTTAAACATTCAATTTTCCAATTCAAATAGACAATTAACTTTTTGTGATTACACACAGGTCACTTAAAAGGACAATGACATTTTATCATTCCTAAATGACCTGAATTCTATATATTTGAACGAATAATTGAGAGTTAAAAAGATAAAATAAGGAGTTTTGAAATTTTCAAATGGACAAAATAGTGATTTTTAAAAGTTTTGAGAGCAAATTAAGAATGTTTGAAAGTCTGGGAGGTAAAATAATAATTTTTAAAATTTATAAAATAAAATAGAAAAAACCTTAAGATTTAAAGGCCATTAGGGATAATAATTAAAAAAAGTTGAAGGTTTTAGCAAATAAGTACTTTCATCTCACTTCACTTTCGTGAGTAAATTATTCAAATGGTGAATAGCAGCATAATTATTTTACGTAATTTTCTTCTTTAGTCCTCGCTCTCACAAACAAACATTGAACATCAACGTAAAGGTTATTTTAAAGCCGTGACGTGTAAATGTCGCCCAATTTTAATATGTTCCAAATTACAAAATCCTTCTGATGGAATTGATTATTGATTATTGATTAGTGGTCTTTCGCTCCTAATAATACGAAAAAGTCTTGTGCAGTGAGGAAGTTTTCAAACATGAGAGAAGAGAATTAATAACTAAAACAATCACATCAATTAAAAACTAGACAGTATATGCGAGCAGTACCATATTATCTATTTACTAAAAAAGAGAAAAAAAATGACATAGGGTTATTCGCCTTCTCATACCTGTTTTAGATTTGTTGGAAATTTTTATGTCATCGAAATCATATTTTTAAATTAATTTTAATATATAAATTTATATTTTTTAATTAATTTGTAATTTTAACTTAAAAATTGACTAAAATACCTTTAAATTAAAAAAAAAAAAAAGACAACTTTAAAAACTAAAAAAAACTTTTTTGCCTTCAAAGATGCATAGAACCTTAAAAATTGGTATTTTGTGTGTTCATATTTTTTTCCTTCTTTTTTTTGAAAGTTTTATTTTTTTAAGGATAATTTTATCATTTTAAAGGTCAAAATCAATTATTGACTGAAATAAAGTATATATTTATATATTAAATCTAATATAAAGGTATACATTAGATAAGATCGAAACCGAATGTATAATTTTAAAATTAACTTAAAATAAAAGGTATAGAAAGATATAAATTCCAAAGACATATTTTCGAAAACCTTCAATAACAGTATACGTTTTAAAAGCCTTAAATCTTTTTTGTAGATTGATGACTGAAAGACAGATATCTACCAGAAAAAAATATTATCATGTTCCCACTAAAAAATTGCAAAAAAAAAATTAAGAAAAATGATGTAAAATATTTAAACTCTAGTATAGTATTATAGAAGTCAAAGCTAGCATTCTCATTCTCAAGTGTTGTGGTCCAATGGTAAGTAGCGGCCTCTATCTTGAAGATGAAAGTCTTAAAATGTTTTCTGTTGTTGCACATGCAGGCAACCAAGTAGGGACGAAGGCAACAACCAAACAGTAGTACTAGCAATAAATAAATCACACAAGTAAAATTTCCTCGGTTGAACTTTCTAACCTTAGAGGGTTTTTTTTTTTTTTTTGGGTGGAATTAACCATTTGAATACTGCAAAGTGCACATTTTTAAAAAAACTAATGTGGGTCACTATTCAACATTTTCCAGATTATCTTTCACGAAAATAGTCAACTACCCATTAGTAAATTGATAATGAAATAAAATTAAAAGTGGCGATTTGATATTTCGACGGTACTTAAAATAGGAATGAATTCATTTTCATCCAAGCGCCACCAATTACGCATGCAAATTGTGACTTGGACAGCTATTATATTTCAAATGATCATATAAAATTATGCTCTTCACGTCAAAATTGACAAATGAGTTTGAACTCAATTTTTGAGTTTGTTACGAAAATAATGCAATAGAAACAAAAAATAAAAACACACAAAAATTTATGTGGAAATCTAAAATGGGAAAAAACAACTGACAGAGGAGAAGAAAATTACTAAACTCGTGAAGATTACAATAAAAGGTTAGAGAAACTAAAATTCATTAATGATTAAACCCTAACGCAATATAGCATATATATATAGGTATAGACAAAATTTTATGGGCTAAAAGCATAAACTAAACGGCCTAAAAATACCTAAAAATATAACGATTCGTACCGCGGGGCTCCGCCTCCACACCTTTCGTGAAAAACTTTTGTTTGTCATCACAATTGTCACACTGTAAATTTTTTGGGCCGACCAAACTAAATTTAAACCACTATACTCTAACAAAATTTAAAAACACTGTAATATATTTTTATTTTATATTATAGTTTATAAAAGTTTAATATCATGAATGGTTCAAATTTATGTCTGCGTTATGTTAAGAAAAAATATTGCATCTATATTGACGTAAAGAAAAAAATTAAAAAAAAAAAACAAAAAAAGAAGAAGAGGACTTGGTATGTATAAGAATTGGTACTGCGTAGAGTATAATTATTTCATGTCTGGTGTGATCATGTTTATCCTTTACATTCTTTTATCTTTGCTTTTGCTTTGGCTTTTGCTTTTTCTCCATCATTCCAAAAGACAAGGACTGTCGTTTTTATTTTCCCTAATGCTTTTGCTTTTGTTGCCATTGACTCAATCGCTTTGTTGACCCCATTGGCTAATATAGGTGGAGATGGGACAACATACAAAAAATATTACATTAATTCCAACCCTGCCCACAAAAAAGAAAACAAAACCCAATATTATATATAACTTCACTTTTCTTTTTTCTTTTTTTCTATAACCAATTAAAAAAAGTTAAAATATATGTAACTTCCTACACATGTAGACTAAATTAATTGTAATATTGCTTAATTTAACACAGAATATATGGAGTATTAGCAAAAAAAAAGTTAACATTAGATTTTCCCCTATCTCTTTTCTGCCAACTAAATATTTGGTGGATTTTGTTACTTGTTCCTCCTGATTCTGGGACAAATGGAGCCTTTAGTGGAATTTTCCAGACTTAAGCCTTAAGCAAAGTTTGAAGTACTCTCGGGGAGCCTTTCACGCTCAAAAAGCAGTTTTGGCCCGCATGGAAAATAGTGCAGGCCAACGCCTGGCTCTTTTTCTATTGTTTTAACTTAGATTTTCCCAAAAATCCCATCATCACTTTGACACTACTGATCGACTTAAAGACTTCTTATTAATCATTTGTTCAGCATTAAACATTACTTAATCATTTTTCCAATTATGAATGAACATATCGATACAGCTTGCAGATTTTGATTGGCATGTAATCTTGTTGAGTGAAGATTTCAATTACTTCTTGTTGATGCCAACTCGATAGATGGAGACCCATTGACGGAAAGATTGGTCCAATTAATTGATCTTGTTGCTTAGTCCCTTTTTCCCCTTTTTTTTTGTTTTTGTTTTTTTTTTTGTTTTGTTTTTGTAAGAGTTAAATAATTGAACAAGAATTATTGGTTTCATAATAAGAGATGCCTAGGCGGCATCCCTTACAAATTCAAACTGGGTAATCTCCTAGAAGGAGCAGGCCTTAAGTTTAGTAGAGTCAACTATGTAGTACGAAATGAAGGAGTCAATGTTCCCATTAGCCATCCTGCAAAATACAAAACACATTCAAAATACAAGGTCATAATTCTTCATTTTCCTCGAGAAAGAAAAAAAAAAAAAGAAAGAAAGAAAGAAAAAGGGTACTTCTTATAAAAGCACCATTGCCAACGGATGATTTGAGTGCAATCAAGAAAGAAGCTAATAGGTGGAAACTTTGAGGTCTATATATATATATATATATAAACGATCTTTTTGATGCTTTTTTTTGTTTTTCTACAGTGGAGAGAAGAGAGAGAAGCCAGGAAAAAGGAAAATGAATTCACCAAGGCAGAAAGGGGCCTCACAGGTATGCCTTCACAGTTGCTTTCCAAAGCCTTTCCTCAACATGACAGCAGAAGAACACCAGAAAACTACTGTGTCTAAGCCGGCCAGAACGTCAGCGGTTTGTCGCAGAGACTTTCAACAGAAGACTGCAGCCTCCATATTTCCCAACACACGTTTCACCAACCATGAATCTCTCCCTCCTCTAAAAGAATCGTTCCTTGAGTTCAGAAAGGCCTACCCTCAATACACCGAGACACAGCAAGTTGATGACATAAGAGCTCAAGAGTACTACCACCTCTCACAGTCCAATCATGCTTGCCTTGATTACATAGGCATAGGCCTCTTCTCCTTTGCCCAACTTCAGAAACATAAATACCAACTAGCTTCCTCCTCTTCCTCTTCGTCTCCTCCTGCCTCGCAGCCATCCCCTTCTAGGAGTTTGAATTTCCCCTTCTTTGGCATATCCTACAAGACGGGGAATCTCAAGGTTCAGCTACTTCATGGTGGACAAGAAACAGTGCTCGAATCCGCGATGAAGAAAAGGATCATGGGGTTTCTCAACGTCTCTGAAAATGATTACAGCATGGTTTTCACTGCCAACAGAACGTCAGCTTTCAAGCTTGTAGCGAATTCCTACCCCTACAAGACTAGTCGTAGACTCTTGACGGTTTATGATTACGAGAGCGAGGCAGTGGAGGCGATGATCCATAGCTCGGAGAAGAGAGGAGCTCGTACCATGTCTGCCGAGTTTTCTTGGCCTAGGCTGAGAATTAATTCATTGAAGCTGAGGAACATGATGGTCAGCAAGAGGGAGAATAAGAAGAAGAGGGGACTTTTTGTGTTCCCACTACATTCTAGAGTCACAGGAGCAAGATATCCTTATTTGTGGATGAGCGTAGCACAGGAGAATGGGTGGCATGTGTTGATAGACGCTTGTGCACTGGGACCAAAGGACATGGACTGCTTTGGCCTATCTCTCTTGAGACCGGATTTCCTAGTGTGTTCATTTTACAAGGTTTTCGGAGAAAACCCATCTGGATTTGGGTGCCTCTTTGTCAAGAAGTCTGTCATTCCAATCCTGGAGGACTCTTCAAGCACAGGAATAGTGAATATTGTCCCAGCAAAGGAGCTGCTTCAGTTAGCAGAGGATTCGTCCGGTACTGATTTAGAACTTGAACAGCCATCAAATTTTGGCTTAGAAGAAGCTGGATTAACTTCACCGATCTCCTTCTCGGGTCCTTTATCCAATCAAACAAGCCAGTTCCAGTCTCAAAAAGTGGAGCAAGGAGAATCCTCGGACTTACGAAATGTAGAAATAACTGGAGAATTAGAAGGATCAAAAAGTTCGGAAACGGGAACAACAGAAATACACGTTGAGCATGCCAAAAGCAGCGAAACCGGAGATCAGGAGCTTGAATGCAAGTGCTTGGATCAAGTGGATTCACTTGGGTTAATCCTGATAACGAACAGGTCAAGGTACCTAGTAAACTGGCTAGTGACCTCTTTATTGAAGCTTGAACATCCTAATAATGCAGAGGGAGTTCGCTTGGTAAGAATATATGGACCAAAGATAAAATTCGATAGAGGGCCAGCGTTGGCATTCAATATATATGATTGGAAAGGAGAAAAGGTTGAACCTGTTCTGGTGCAGAAACTGGCCGATCGAAGCAGCATATCTCTCAGCTATGCATTCTTGAACCATATCTACTTCTCAGATAAGCATGCAGAAAATAAGGGGAAAGTCCTAGAGAAAAGAGAGAGAGGAGCAAATCGAACGGATGCAAGTAATTCGAAGGGCAAATGTGATCAAGGAATAACTGTGGTTACAGCTGCACTTGGGTTCCTAGCCAATTTCGAAGACACTTACAGGATTTGGGCGTTTGTAGCACAATTTCTGGATGCAGACTTTGTGGAGAAGGAGAGATGGAGGTATACAGCTCTTAATCAGAGTACTATTGAAGTTTAATTCTTTTTTTTAAAAAAAAAAAATCAAAATTTCTTAATTCTTTTATTTCTGAAGTTAAGAAAGTTGAATTATTTCATGTCAACTTTATACTCTGTATATTGTCAAAAAAAAAAAAAAAGAGCTACTAAATTAATTCTTTCATAAGGATGATCACAGAATCTTTCAGACACTTCCTTCCTTATGGTGTTATTCTTGTATCTTTGTATTCTATTCTTCATCCTTACACATGCACAAGAGTAGCAGAAATCTACAATGGACAGCAAGCCAACATCTGAAACAGTATAGTTGGAAACAATGAAATACTGGTTTTTTTTTTTTTTTTTGTTGGTACTAATTTAATGTCAGTATGTACGTTTAAAAAAAAAGGTCACTGTATCATACTTTCACAAAGAAGTTAAGAGGTGTCGATCAGCTATAGCTCAACTTTGCTAAGCAGGGAGATTCATAAGAAATCTGCTGCAAGTTTTCACATTTCAAGAGACAAGTAGATCTATAAAACAAATGAATACTTGCTTCATTTTCAAACAGTGTACATTCAAGGAAAGACAATGCTGTACTACTCAAGAAAATAAGGTATAAAAATGAGTGAATTATTGAGTTATTGCTGACATGATACCTCAACGCTTGCATTGGTATGGGAGCGTAAGCATGTATTTTATAAGATATAGCCAACAAATTGGACTATTCTTCCAGAGATCTCCAACTTCAGTGACTTTTCCAAATTAGTTTATGAAAGTTACAGATATGAATTGTTTATATCTATGTTGTGTGGATATCAAATATAAAATCTAGTCATTTTCTTATAATTGAATAAAGAAAAAGGTATGCAACATGGTTTATAGTCTGGAAAAACAAAAAGGTCTGCCTTGTTGACCAAAATTCGATTGTTCTCGTCACTTAAACGCCTCTAGTGCAGTGCCACGGAAATGCTGGTTAAGTTGCCTCTTACCAAAATTCTGTCGTTGGGAACTAACAACAGGGCTAATCTCGTCAGTTTGTATTTTATTTATATGTTTAAGAAATACCTTCTATTTCAGCTCGCAGCGTTATATTGAACAGAACGATATTGCACCTAAACAATAATAATAATAATAATAAATGGTGCATGCCTCTCCAATTAAAAGCAGGGCTGCCAAACTTAAAAGCGAAGTTTAAGGCTTTGACCCACAAGAACCTACAAAGAATTATACCAACTTCAACTTGTGTACTAGAGGGATAAAATTGGCATGAAGCCATAAACTCTTCAAATTTCTTGCCACCGCCTGATAAAGAACCTTCTTAACTTGGTCATATTTAATTCCTTAATCCATATTTGATATATTTAATTATCGGTGTATCTTATATGTGTGTGCGTGTCGTGTACTACCAAAAGAACAGAGAGGAGTTGGATTATCTCCCCTTTGGTTAAGTTAGTAACAACAAACTCGGATTCGATGACGGTAACAAAATCAGTCTCTATTACACAAGCAAGTGCAAATTATTATCTGAATTGCATGATAATGAATACTTCTCAAGATTTCTTGGCCTAACATAAGGTGTACTTTGTAAGATGGAACAAGCATGGTCTCAACCGTGACAACATTAAGATAAAAGAATTATCAACCACAAAGAATGCCAGCAGTGAAGATATACACTTATCTTATCAAGAAGGGTTACGCAAACTCTTGATTAGTAAGGAGACTGACCATGTTGCAAAAAATCTGCAAATGCACAGAATCATAGACAAGTAATAAAGAGTGAATAGAGTATCGTTCCCACGCTGATTGCATTAATCTAGCTAAGTACCGAAATTTGTTAACTCTAACATTATTTGAACAATCAAATATAAAATAGAAAAATAACAAAACAAAAAAAATATAAATGAAAACCTAAATAAATAAAAGACTAGGGCATCTGATTTCACCTAAATTAATCCTATTCAAATTATCTAATTTAATCAACTGATGTTTACTCCTATGCTGATAACAAATTTCTCTTAGGTAGTCATTAATCTTTCTCAAGCATTAATAATTTATCCTAGTTAGCAAATTTCCTACATATCTGTGGAAACTCTAAACTTAACAAGATTCATTACGAACAAGAAATTCACCAATTACACAAGTCTCATATATATCTCTATCCTATGATGATCTTATGACATTCAATCATGGTCTAATTTAATTATCACTTCTCAGCCTCAAATTAAATCACAAATCATACAAAAGGTGCATAAACTTTTACAAGCATTAAGATTAGATCAAATACTCAGCATAGATAATGAATAAACATCGAATTGAATTAAACTAAATAAAAGTGATCATTCATAATCCGGCTACATCGTAGCCCTAGAACAGAGAAAATTAGTTCCTAATGAAACTAAAAACAATCCTAAATAATGTCTTAAACATGATGAGTGAAGGAAAAGAACTGTGTTTGGATGCGAAGATGATTTTCGTCTCTGGGTTGCACCGTTCTTCTTCTCTAAAGTAGTGAGTTCTTCCCTCTTGTCTGTAGTTTTTCCCTATTAGAATTCGTCCTCCAACTCTCTATAATGTTCTATTTATAGGCTAGGGTTTGAAAGGATAATTTTAGAACGAAATTACACTGAAATTTGAACTGGGATCGCAATGGCGCCTAGGTTCGATTTTCTGGTGTCTAAGTTTCATTACGGCGCCTAGGCGCTAGACTTGCCCGTGATCCTTTTCTGAACTAGCGCCTAGGCGCTACTGCTGGTCGACCTGATGGCACCTAGGCGCTCAAATTATGGCGTCTAGGCGCTATGCTCTCGGATCTTTTTGCTTGAAAATTCATATTTAAGAGCGCCTAGGCTCCCAGAAGCTGGCGTCTAGGCTCCCTTTTGTCCCCAAGTCCACTTGTGCTTATTTTCGGTCTGTTTTGTCTCACACTTTGCTATCATGCATCATTTTTCCTCAAAACCTATAAAAGAACATAGAACACTATCAAATTCTTATAAATTGCTCAAAACTAACAAATATATTAAGTAAAAATTATCTAATTAATTAGCCTAAAACTAACTTATCAGAGCACTACATGGATGTCCTCATTTTCAGGGTGGCTAGAATCTCCAACCAGACATTCATGTGCCTGACCCCGGTGCCTTTTTGATACCTTTCTCCTTCATTGGTCTGCTCATCCTCGTTACATCAGCCCATCTTTTATTGCCAACGTCTATGTTAGATAGGGGAACATATGCCCCACTATCTTGAGACTCAAGCTCCAGGAGGCGATCCAATATTTCTTGGGAAAGTTCGACATTTCCTGTGGTCTTGCAAGCACTAAGAATATCTCCCCATATCAACACATCGGGTGGCATGGGCATAGTCTTTATTAATATTTGGGCCTCATCCAATAGCCCAACCCTAACAAAGCATGCAACTATAATGTTCTAACGGCGGAGAAATATTACAAGGTTCTGTGGTCATCTGATGATAATACCTACGCCATCGACTAAGCCAGAATGACAACAAGCGGTCGGAATGGCTAGAAAGGTCACCTCATTTGGCCTGGTGCTAGTCCTGGTTATTACTTCAAATTTTTGGAGTGCCTCGTGACCATGGCCAAGCATTGCCAAACCGCCCAGCAAGGCATTCCAAGAATTTTTTTTTTTAAAAAAAAGTCTTTTTTTTATATCAATGATATAGTCAAGTACATTAAAATACAATATCATTTTTATATCACATTTTCATGTAATTTATATTTTGTTTAAGACTATGCATGATTTTTTATCTTGAAAATTCATATTTATTCTTATCAAATTTGTCATAAAAGTTGGATTGAAAATAACAATTTTTTTATTATAAACTTTAGCTCACCAAATCTGTACTTTAAAGTAATTAGCATAATCTTTAATTATTGTATATAAAATGCTCTAAAAATTTTTGGGTGTCACAAGTGTAAAACTCTCACATACTACGATAAAAGCAAAAGTTTACTATAGTATAAAACTCCCATATGCTACAGTATTTAAGTTCTAACTTGGTTTTCAAACATACAATAGGGTCACTAGCTTTTAAGTTTTAATGTTAGAGTTACATTTATTATAACAAAAAAATAAATGTTAATTAAAAATACAAAATAGCTTCTAAGGTTTATTTCTTTCTTTCCTTTTTTCAAAGGGGAATTATGTTTTATTAAGCAAAACATATCAATACAAATGACCTTGTAGAATACCAGACAACACCCTCAACTGTGATCGGTTATATCAATAAAATCTAATAGCTTCTAGGGTTTATTTCTAAGTGCCCAAATAAGTCTATTTATTTGGTTCCATGCCGAAATTACAAATAATAATAAAATAGCTCCTATTTTGTGGATATCCTCAATCCAGATAATCTTGTAGTTTATTTATTATTTTCTATTTGAATTTAAATATTAAAAGCTTTCTTTTGTTAGCGTTCGCCCATGTTTCCAATCCTCTTGGCTATATGGGGTAAAGGCTACAAAAGAGTCCTCTTTTGAGTACCAATAATGTGAAGAGAGTATTTAGAGCAAGTTAGAACTAAACATATAGCACATGAGAGCTCTACCTTCTAAAATTTAGTGTTGAAACTTAGTTCTCAAATATAATTATAGCATTTTCTAAATTTCAAAAATTTGCTCAATTTTTGCCCAGGAAAAATAATTTTCTCCAAGATTTCGATCAAAAAGAAAGATGGATTGAAAAGTCGTGAAAGGAGTTGGGCATTGTTTGAACTCTTATAACACTGGACTAACCTTGGAAACTAGTGAACTTTAATATGTAAACTCTGATTAAAAAAAAAAAATCTGATCCCAAGTGGAAGACAAAAATGATATTTGAACGCCAATCACTTTTAAATTGGATTAATTTCGACCAAATTTGGTTTGGATTTTATCCACACCCACTCGCAACAGTAAAATGTCTGTTTTAAGTGATCAAAACTTGGTCCATTTTTTTTGTCCTCTTTGTTTTCTTTGCTAATCAACAATGCTCTAATCAAATGTCCAATTAGTTTATTTAACTAAGCATATTCACATATCAAAATAATTATTTAATTCATTTTCTATGCTTATTTGTTAGATAATATAATAAAATATGGTTGGTTAAACGTAATTTACAACGCTAAATTAAAAACAGCTGATTTAAATTTCACTTATCCCTTCTCATATTTGTTGTTGACTTGCTCGTAGGGACTTTGATTACGGCAACGAGGTTGTAAGCTTCCACGTGTCGAGCAGGAAGCTAAGATGGTCCCCACAAGAGACGCCTAGATGAGAACGCGTGTCAGCTAGGCCAGCCTGGAGAAAAGGACTAAACCGGGAAACCACGCCTAAAAAGAGCAGCAGTGAGGCCCACCTGTCAGGCGACACGTGCCCCACCATCACATGACCACACCTCGTGGCCCACAATAAAACACTCAGCATGGTCCACGCACCAGCCTCTCACCATTTTAATTTTTCTCGTTGTTGACCAACCGCTAGTGACGTGGACCCCACCTTACCTCGCACGTGCATAACGCGGTTCACGTGACCCCTCATCCTCGCGTGTGGCCACCAGTGCGAAGCTCATCAACTCACGCAGTTATCACGAATCCAAAATTGAAAGGCAACGACCAACGGGTGTATAGAAAAACAAGAGAGAGCTGAGATTGTAAATTTGTAACACTAATCTAGTTCTTTGTGCATTACAAACCCCAAAAAAAAAAAAAAAGCTAAGAACTCGTAGTCCTAGTTACTCCAATACTACAGCAAGTCAATTAACTTTGTAATTAAGCTAAAGATAATAAGAGGAAAAAAAAGAGTGAATCTGACTATCGTCATCAAAAGTCAAGGCTTTGAACATTGAGTTTGTGAATTGGCAGACCGACCACCCAAGAACTGAAGCTCCTTCCTGTCGTATATTTCTAAAGAAAAGTCCCTCAACATCTGAGTAGCACTTGTTGTCGTAGCAGAAGAAGAAGAAGAACTACCACCAGCATTACTAGTCGTACTAATCACTACATTACTTGTCGTTTCCACAGTAGAGGAACAACTGTTGGAAACCGAACCGGACGAGACTTGCGGGTCACCCGGTTGAACCGGCTGCAAAGCCGAGACGAAATTCGAAATAGGCCTAGCTGGGACGCCGAAAAACGGCGTCGTTGCCGCCGGGATGGCCCAAAGTTGGGCCTGGTTGGCCATGCCAGAGTTTGGGAACATTAGGAAAGGCCCAGCAGCACCGCCATTCGGCCCCACCGGCCACAAAGGGACCAGCCCTTGTGCCGCAGCCGCGACGCCATTTCCATATGTCGTTGGCGCTATGGGAGCCAGCCCAGACGACACCGAAATCTGGTCGTTGACGTCGATGAACTCGCTGTTGGAGGCTCTCCTCCGTCGTTTTCTCGGGACTTCCGCTATCTCGCCTTTAGGTCTGGCCGGCGAAGTCGTCGGAATCTTGAGGGTCCCACCCACCGAGACCGCGATGGCCGGGACCGTCCCTGTGCCGGTGGCTTCGATTATCGCCGGCTCCGCGTGCTCGAGGATCCACCGGATGGTTTCTCCGTCGGACTTGAGCCCTAACTCTCTGGTCAGCTGGAAGATTCTGGCCGCGCAAGTCGCCGGCATTCTGATCCTCCGGCCGCGACCCTCCACCTTCGTGTGGCGGTCCTTCGACGGCCGTTTCGCCCCCACGACCTGCTTGTTTCCTGGCGACGATACCTGAATAAGGCCCATGGAGAGAGACCTCTTGTCCATTTCTCTCTCCTCGTCTGAAAATTCTTCCTTCATCAAAACCGCCAGCGGCGGAGGCGGCGACGACGACGACGCCGCAGCAGGAGGGAAATTAGACCCCGGTGGGTCCGGCTCCACGATTGTCGCGTCGGAAGCCGAGACGTTGTCGTCACTGTTAGTTCCGTCCGTAATTTCCTCAGTTTCTTCCATGACCTAGAAATTTGTAAGCAAAACCCAGAAAGTATTACACAATCAGACTTAGAAAACAATAAAATTTCGAAAAATAATAAAAAATAAATTCCAAGTTAAAAAGGAGCTCACTGTTTCTGAAGAAAGAAGAAGTTTTGACTTGGGTTTGAATCTTTTCTTCCGTGGGTACTGTAGAGGCTGATTAGAGAAACGTATCGAGGAATTAAGAAGAATGAATTTTTTTCTTTTTTTTCTTTCCTTTTTTCTCTTGGGTTTTTGGTTAATAAATTAATATCAAAGGAAAAACGATCAGAGAGTACCAAACCCTAGGAAGGAGCAGAAGCAGCCCCCACTTGCCCGCTTAGAGAGCCCTACCCAGGAAGGGGGACCCTCAAACGATTTTCTTTAGTTGTAGGAAGGTGGAGCTACATCAACGGTTGAGGGTGCTTCACGGAAATCTTGGGTGTTTTAAATTTTGCCACGTGGTGAAAGATAACCCTATTTATTTTGGTCACAATTAGGAGATTTTTTTTTCTGTGCCTGGGTCGGTCGAGTAGAGATTATGGGTCCCATTTGGGGACAGAATATAAGGTTGACAAGGTCCATTTGGCCCTTTTCTGCCTCTAACCGAAGATGAGAAAGCATAATGTCCCATTCTCCGCAAACAAAATTAATGGGGACTTGAATTTTTGTTTACATTTTAAAAAAAAATTCTAGACGAATACAAAATTTATGTGAACTTCAATTTTTATGTACATTTTTAAAAAAAGTCTAGACGAATGAAATCAATGTTTAATTTAAGATGTATTTGAAGACTTGGTTTGAACTCAAACAGTACATAACTTTCACACATTATAATATTTTGAATGAATTAGTTCAAACTAAAATCCTTAAACATCCTATTTAATTTGTTTTTGGTTTAATCAGATGCTTGAACCGGTAACGCTTTTTAGTATAATAATGTCTATAAGAATATTTCTTTAACATATATAAAAAGTGAGGATAATTTCATGCTGTGCTCCCAGAACACTTGAAAAGAAAAACGTTTTGTTTTTTTTATGAAGCATTTTTTTTAAATTTTTGAAGGAATAGCATTCTTTTTTCCAAAAAAAACTTTTTTTCTTTTTTTTTTTTTTGTGTTGAAACCTTTTTTTTTCTTTCAAAAATGTTTTTTTAATTTTGAACTTTTTTTTTGTAACACGCGCTCCTCCACTAGTTTTAATAAAAACAACACATGTTGTCTTTCAATATGTGGCATGTTGATTTTCGTTTTAGTTTGTTGTTGTTAGGAATTTGATTTAAACTTATAAACAAGAAACATCGTTCACAACTTATAACCTTAAGGAATGAATATCCTGCCCTTCACTTTCTCATATATTAGACTACTATTGTTTAATCTCTCTTTTTCCCCTTCGGGAGAGGCATTGTCATTAAATAATTGGAGTGGGTAAGATTCCAAAGTACAAAGCGTTGGATACCAACGTTCTCAAAATGATTGAATCTTGTGTTTCTTTTCATTGAATCCCCGAAGACCATTAGGGTGTTAAGCACGTAGTAAAAATTATTAGTTAAAATTATTTTTATTTTAAAATATAAGAGCTTTATATTATAATAATTTTTTTTATTTTTATTATAATTTATAAGAGTTCTACATTATTTATAACTGAGATAATAGTCCAGACTGCCTCATGTCAAACATCGTACATAATTACCACATAATCTCTTTTAATGATCCTTTTTTACTAATTCGGACTTTAAAAAAAAAAAAAACGTTACATTTTATAATAAAACTAAATAGTTTTTTATATAAATTTATTTATCGTTGCACTATGCTTATAATTATACATATATAAATATATGACTCATGCCGCTTATATCATCCTCATAGCTTGTATGGCACGCAGAATATGTAGCCAAGTTGGACCAGCCCAACTTGAAGACAAGGCTTGAATAGTTGAATTGTACTACTAGTCACTGAAAAGTGAAAATTTTTTATTTCCAAATTTGCAATAAAGATATCATCTACGGTTCCATGCTTGGACAAAACTTTGTAGCCCAATTGACGTCAGTGATCTTTCTGCCTCTCTGGAGGATCTGGACTTTGACATTTATTTCCCTTCCCTTTTTCTTAGCAGCCAATCAGTCTTGGGAAGCTTCCCAATTCAATAATAAATAAACAAACAAACAAATAAATTAGATAAGCAAAACAGATAGAAATATATTGTAGTAAAAAAAAATATGTACTCAAAAAAATGTGTACTCATCGCTCGCCAACCGCACGCCTTGTATAAAATAACTTGATAGACGCAAGCCAACAGCTATTTAATTGGGCTTTGCTTAGTTTGGAATGCTTGAACCTTAATCTACGTCGTCCCAAAATAAGAAAAAAAATGTCTTTTTTATGTCGTTTCTCAGAAACAGCCATTGACCCAGAATGTTCAGTTGGTAGAGCATACTAAATATAATTTATAAAACCAGAGGACCTAACGAATAACATCACGCTTGGAGCACCGAGTACAAAAAATAATGAGTAAATAAGCTTTATAATCTTTTAGCTTGTTGATCTTAAAGCGTCCAGGTGGAAATACTTGATCTCAAAGCACAGTAGCTAATCAAACAATGGTCAAATTATCCAGCTTGTTGCTCCAGTGAGTAACTTAATGGAGTACCATATGAAAAATGCAAAATAAAATCATGAAATTGATGTGTTAATTGGTCACTTTAATTTACTATATAATGCAGCCAAATTTAGATGAAACTCATCAGCTGATCTCTTCCTCTTGATGTATTGGCTTCTCTGGCTTCTTGAGCAAATGGCTTACTTTTCACCAAAATCTATCCTCTGCCTTACTGTACTGCTTTTGTTAACTATAGTTCCACGATCAAAAGCGGCGCTAACCAAACGTGTCCACAAGCTGAGAAGGTCATTCTGGAGACGGTTTATGAAGCCTCAATTCATGACCCCAAAGTCCCGGCTCCTCAGGATGTTCTTCCATGATTGTTTCATTAGGGTCTGCCAGGCTGCTCATCTAAAAAAACTTTTTTTTGTTTAATCTGATCAGATGATGATGATGATCTTGTTTAGGTTGTTCGTGGGGATGTGACGCGTCGGTATTACTAGACTCGACAGCGGGGAACCAAGCGGAGAAAGATGGCCCTCCCAATATTTCACTTGCAGCATTCTATGTCATTACCAAGGCTAAGTTAGAAGCAGCATGTCCTAAGACTGTTTCTTGTGCTGATATTGTTGCCATTGCTGCAAGAGATGTAGTCACAATTGTGAGTAACATATATTTAACCTCATCATCAATTTATAGGATTTTGTTATAATCTTTTGGGCAGAAATACTTTTCTGTGACATAAAAATATGAAGTGTAACTTGATATTTATTTAATACATGACGTTGAAAAGGTATAACAATAGCACACGATTACTAAATTATTGGTGTTATATCTTTCTAACGTCACTCTTAAGAAATGTCATGTTGCACTTCTTATGTCTATGTGTTATGAGAAAGACTAGACAAGTCCTCAATGTATACTTGACTTATAAGCATTGGTTTTTTTCTCTTTTTATATAAGGTCTAGTTTTGTTAATTTCTTATCAATTCCTAATTAGTCTGATGGCTAATATTGGAACGTCCTGAAAGGAAGGAAAGATGGAAGGGTGTCCAAGGCTTCCGAAACCGCTAACTTACCTGCATCAACCTTCAATTTGTCCCAACTCATTCAAAACTTTGGCAATAAAGGATTGGGAATCAAAGATTTGGTTGCTCTATCTGGGGGACACACGCTCGGGTTTCTGCATTGTGCTTCCTTCGAATGTCTCCTGCGTAATTTCAGTGCATCGCGTGACATTGATCCAAGCGTGAACATTGAGTTGGCTCAAGTGGATCGTTGAATCTTTTGCCAACGATCAAAGCCTCTTCTTCAGAGAATTCGCGGCCTCTATGGCGAAGTTGGGAAATGTTGGGGTCATTGAAGGTGGAGAAGTGAGAGTAAAATGCCAAGTGGTGAACTATAAATATTAACATGCATGGGACTTGAGAGTTATTCCGAGAAAGAGAGACTGAGAGAGTAATAACGTAAATTTTTTTCCCCCTTAAATTGTTTATGTTGTTTGTTTTCTTTGATGACAATGTACAAGGAAGTTTCAATTTGTAATGAAATTAAATAAGAATGATATGAAGTTTTATTGTCACTAAGACTGTATAGTACAAAATCCTTTGCAACTTTTGTGGGCCCAGAGGAATCCATACCATATTTCCTTCCTCACCTCTTTCCATCCAACCAAACAGCCTCGGTCGTCCCTTTCTATAACCCAATCCCTCCTCCTATCCACCCAACTAAACGCACCCTACAAGTTGTTTTCAGGATATGACAAGCCTTTTCTATGTGTTTCCACACTAAGCAACAATGAAGAAACACATGTTAATATGAACACAAAATTTCTAGGAAGCAGAAGAATGAACATGAGAAAAACAGAGTGATTAATTCTGATCACATTTTTCTGTTTTATAAAATAAAGGACAACCTTTCAGTGCACTTGTTCAAGATTATTGTCATCCATTCATAAGAGATACAACCTTTTTGATAAAATCAAAATTTAAATTACACTATTATTGAATTCAAAATATTAAACCAGCTTAAATTAACGTAATTTAAATCTGAATTTTGATCAATAATAAATAATATTTTAGACAACAATTCCACACCCACACACGAGCTTAAAGCAAGGGTTAAGTATATACATCATCAACCCCTCCAAAAGAGTAATGCCTTATAAAATGTTATAAAACTTTATGAGTTTTCAACGGGAGAATATGGGTTGTCTATAGCATTCTTCTTTTATTAAAGCTTGAACAATTCCAAAAGATTTTGTTCTGGAGCTTCAAATACTTGTTTAGGGAGTGCTTACAAGTTTTTGGTAGTATGTTATTACTTTGCGGTTCTCTTCTTTAGAAAAACAAGAAGAGAGCAATAGATAGAGGGAGAAAAAGCTTCGACGTTCTTTTAAAATGGATTTTCAAGAAGAAATGTAGCATAAATACACAAGAAAACAGATAACTTGGGTGAGAAAACCTCGATAGCACGTTAAACTACCACTGATAATAGAGTAGAGCTTTAAATTATTAATCTAATTTTTGATGTAATAGATAGTGTCTAATTAACCACGTTATGTCATGCTATTTAATTGACTCAAATATTAAAGCATGAAAAATTTAATTAAGAAGTATCTCTAATTTTTTTAAAAAAAGATATGGCATAATGTAATTAGTTAAACATCCTTTAAAATATCAAAATTGGACAAATAATTCAAATGGCAGACTACGTTTAGTTTTTGGGTGAGTTATTATCGATGTCGCGGTAGGCTGTGATCTACATGAAGGTTAGTTATAGCTTACCACTGGTAACCTGGTATGATACTGCCATGAGTTTTTTTATCATCGTATTTTTATTTTTTATTTTTTATTTTTTATTTTTGAATAAGTTATTGTACTTTCTTGCTGTGACATTTTTTTGCAAAAGCTTTTTATTTCATTAAAAAAAATCAAATTACACGATTCAACTATAGTATTTGCCTCAATCTTCCTTTTTCGGTAAAGAAAAACTAGGATCGATTTTGTACATATGCACGAACACAAAGTCTCATGTACAATCCCAATTTGATCGCATATTAGATGTTCTGTCTCATACAAATTCGTCATGTTCCTGAAATTCAAGAACTTAACGATATGATAATTAAAAGTTATCAAATGTGATTGGAAAGAAAGCCAATGAGAGTAAGAAGAAAAAAAAAAAAAAAAAAAAAAAAGACACTACAAATTGAACTTTTACTTATTAGGTTTTTTTGGGCATTAATTTGATTGGCATCTATTAAACACAGGATTTACTTCATTATAATGCTGTGTTCAAGCTGATGTTGGAGTTTTGGACGCACTACATATACATTGATCGAAAGCATCTTTTTCGGTGCAAGAACTAGAGAGATATGGTAAAATTTAACAAGAATATTAATAGTGACTTTTGGAAGTGACGACAAGCGTGGGGTTAGAAATAACATATAAGAGAGAAATATTTTTATCATATGTTATGATTTATCGGAATAAAGTGGAAATGAGATCTATAAAAGTATAAAAACGGAGATGTCTATTGGTAACTAGAAACTCTAGGCTTTCTAAAGAGCTGTACTTCGAAGTTACATATGTCTTCTCCCAACTCTCTCTCTCTCTCTCTCTCTGTGTGTGTGAAAGGAACTCTTTCTATCTCAAGTCTCAAGTTAACATACTAATTGAAGAAAAACGAACTAATTTTGTTGATTATTACTTAAGCCAGTTGAGTAACAAATTACAATTTCACAAATACAGCTAGCTTTTGGCTTGCTCTAGTAGCAATTAGAACTTCTAGTTTATGGTAATTTGTTGTTTTCTTTAACAAAAAAACAAAGTTTTTACATTCTTCAAATTGGAAGACACTTTGTAGTTGTACATTGGAAAGACAAATCACCTTCTTTATGTGACTCTCTAATTCTCATGAAGGTCACGCATGCTTTGATTCTGAAGGAAGAGAATCCTTAATTTGGATGAAAAGTACAGTTTTTTTAACATTGTACATAATTATTGGTCTATAAACAATAAATTTGGAGTGAACACAAATTAATTTCAACGTTGAAATGCACACCCTGTAATCTTCTCGACTTTGAACTGTTTAATTGATCAATTCTATTTATTATTATTAATTAAGCAATCTTTGTTAGAATTATTAATGCCTTACAATATAACTGACACGTGTGCATATATATATTTGTCACTATGTTGGCTATAAATATCGTGAATTCCATAATTCATAAACCAAACACAGTTGAAAAATCAGAAATTCCCACTCAAAAAAGTTGGCCTAATAAACATGACCAAGCCTTTAACGTTTCTATACCTTTTGTTCTTTGCAGTTTTTGTAATGAACTGCAACTCGCATGAGAAGAAGGTAAGAAAAACACTTTATGTATACAATTAAGCATTTGTTGTTTTAAGAATTTGTTCTATATAAAATAGACCCTTTGTCTTTTATGAATCGTCAATGGGACTGGTCTAAGCTAAAGAGCACGGATTGGATTGGATGAACATCACTGTATGGCAGTAACATTCGTAGGAGTTTTGACGAGCATAATGTGGTTAGATATTATGGAGATTGATATACTGAAAACATGTGGCACTATTAGTGTCTAATATTATTGATTGAAACTTTCTTAATGCGGGTTTACATCGTATACATGGGCGAGAAGCAAAGTGATGAAATTTCTGTGGCATCAATGCGAGACTCGCTGCATTACCCCATGCTAGAAAGCATTCTTGGAAGGTTAATAATTTTTCACTATTAGATATGCTATATGTGTGCGTGTACGTATACAAACTAATTGATCTACTAGAGCTAGGTAATTACATCAGCGACGCTTTATTATTTTTTTAAGTATTAAACATTGAGTGGGCACGTGGCTCCACTCATTATATGCGACTCCGTTACTATCTATATTAGTTATTTACTAGTTACATGCCTCTACATAGAACTCAAATTTATATATTCCACCTTTTTACAGTTGCCGAAAGAGTTATAATGGATTTGCAGCTAAATTATCAGAAGAAGTTGAAAGACTTTCAGGCATGATATTATAACATCCTCGTGATAAACATTTTCTGCGTATATTATCTAATAATGTAATACATATTATTAATGCAAACTTGCATTTGAAGATATGGAAGGCGTCGTTTCGGTTCTGCCCGACACAATGATGCAACTTCACACAACAAGATCATGGGATTTCATTGGCTTTAATCATACTCACCCACATAAAAACCATTATAATAATGCTGGAGAGGGAGGAGATTTAATTATTGGAATAATAGATTCAGGTCACTATACCATATATTATATATGATATATCAAACAATTCGTGAATTGTTGTTCTTTAATTCTTGTTTAACAAGTGAGAAGTTGTCAATTTTCTCAGGGATTTGGCCAGAATCACCAAGTTTCAGCGATGAAGGTTTTGGACCTCCACCAGCAAAATGGAAAGGAACGCGCAATACTACCAATAGCAACTTTAATTGCAACAAGTGAGAAAAAAAAAAAAATAAGTTATCCTTTATTCGCTTATTTGGATTTACTTTGTTCTTTCTATTAGTTTTATTATTATCTTTTTACTTGGAGATCAGAAATTTAAACTCGCTAGCTAACACAGATTTACTTTATATTTACTCTAATTAAAAGTAACTGTACTTTTTTTTTTTTGGGTGATGATCATAGGAAAATAATTGGAGCCAAGTACTACAACAGCGAGGAGGATTATAACAACGAAAAAGATTTCATATCTCCAAGGGATTCACAGGGACATGGAAGTGACGTTGCCTCGATTGCGGCGGGCAGAGAGGTTAGGGACGTCAGTTTCTACGGTCAGGCGAAAGGGGTTGCAAGGGTTGGAGCCCCAAATGCAAGAATTGCAGCGTGCAAGGTTTGTTGGTTCCGTGGATGTTTCACTGCTGACATCCTTGCTGCTTTTGACGACGCCATAATCGACGGCGTTGACATCATATCCATAACGTCCTGAGCTCCCATCTCCTCATATTCGCTTGACGTGATGGCCATTGGATCCTTTCACGCAATCAAGAAGGGAATCTTGACCGTTGCTGCAGCTGGAAACTTTGGACCGCTCCGAGCAGTCATAGTTGGCACTGCCCCATGGTTGCTGACCGTGGCAGCCAGCACCATTGATAGAGAATTCGTGTCTACATTGGTTCTTGGAGACGGACAGTGCTTTGAGGTAAGTGACTTATAACTACGTAAATTTTTTTTCCCCTCGGTTAATCGTCAAGATCTTAAATTAATAGTAAAATTTTCATTTAAGTTTACGCTCGTGGTAGCACACCATAAGTTATTTTTAATGTTGGTTGCTATTTAAAGGGTGTTTGGTGCTTTTGTTAGCTAAAATTTTTGCGAAGCGGTTGTCTCAGTAAAACTTTTTGCTTCTTAATTTTTTTTTTCAATTAATAAAGTGTTGCAAAGTGTCTTAAATCAACAACTCCGCCAGTTAAAATATAAATTATACGAAAGCTTCCGTGGATATTAAGTGTCCTGTTTTGTCGTCATACGAAATTAGAATATATACTTCAATTAAGTGCATTTGTTGAATGTTTTTATTCAATTTTCAGTAGCCATTATCTTCATGAAAAGTTTAGAGGACAAAAGTGACAAAATCTTTAACTTAATTTCAAGTGTTCAATAGAACGTAGTAATTAACACAAACTATAGGACTAAAATGTGTCTTTTTGTCATAGTGTAAGGATCAATCATTTTTAGTTCTTTTTCCTATATGGTCTGTTGAGTTCTTTATTCCATGTTGTCCTTTGAACTGGACCAAATGAATTAACAAAAATTTGAATTTTTGACATGATGACAAAGGGACCTTCAATCAATAACTTTGATCTGAATGGAACACTATTTCCCTTGATGTGGGGAGGATATGCTTCAAACTTTTCAGCCAATGCCATTCCAGCAATATCCAGAGAATGTTTGGGTACAGATTTGGATTCAAATTTGGTTAAAGGAAAGACAGTCATTTGTGACAAAGTCTCTGTTGGCACGGGTGTTCTTATGGCAAATGGGGTGGGCACAAAATGCCTGTTCACAATTGGGACTACGCTTACTCTTTCTCATTGCCAGTGGCACTCCTTGGCAAAAAACGACATGGACAGTGTTTTGGTCTATTTGGCTACCAGGTAATTATATACTCGTGTCTCATATGTAAATTTATGGAGCACTCCTATCTGGATTAAAACCATGTCACTCGTAAAATAGTAGGTCTTGGTATAAAAAATATACAATATATTAGATTGAGACAATATTTTATGCTTAGTAGGGTTTTAATCCGCAGGATGAAAAAGATTTTTCATATGCGTGAGTTAGCGTTTAGTTGACAAAAATAACAGAAATTACAATAATTAACATTTTTTAAATGTTTTTGAAGTGATCATGACATACGTTAAAATACTTTGAAGTAAACAGCATATTTACTGATTAAATATTTATTTATAATTATTTTACATAAAAACATGTTATTTACTTTAAATGGCATAATATATGTCATGTATTCCGAAAACTCAAAAGAATGTTATTTGCTTCTTTCTTCCCAAAAATAATTGTTGATTAATTAATAAAAGAGACCCAAAATGTCTCATTTGTTTTGCCTAAATTCACTTTTGTCCATTTTATTGTGCAAATGCTGACACCCACATGTTTATAAAATGACACTCAAAAGATTGGCCACTAAAACAATAATCTTCTTTAAAAAAAAAAAAGCAAGATTATTCTACCCAACCTTTATTAAACATAATTCAAAAAATTATAAATGAAAATATTAAATAAAATTAATATAAAAAAATTAAAACTCTTAAAATGATTGAAGTATTTGCCTTATTGAAATATTAATTTATTTAAACATTCTAAATTTTTTATTTAAACTTTTAGTTAATTCGTATTTAAAAATAAAATTTAACATAACCGAGGACGATAAACCAAGTACTTTAGAACATTTAGGGCTCGTTTGGTTCGAGTATTTGAATGAAGATTTAAATTTTTGTGAGAAAATACTGTAGCAAAATGATTCGAACCGTAATTCGAATATCAAAACAAACAGACCCTTAATTACATCATGGGTGGTTTTTTAAGTCAGGGTGTTCAGGCATTTAATAATAAGAGGGCTAAAAGGGGTATTTTGTGGATGTTTTGGTTATTCTATTATTAATTTATTCTCTCCCTAATTTGACATCCTCAGGAAACCAGAGGCAACTATTCTAGTTGCTGAAACTCGGACGAACGTGACGGATTTGTGGCAACCTCACCTTGCCTCTTTCTCATCTAGGGGTCCTAATGTGAATTCCCCTGAAATTCTCAAGGTGAGAAAATAAACATATATATATATATGTCCTAGCTAATTGATTTTTAATAAGTCACATAAGCATTGTTATGACTAATGTATTGGTTTTAATCCTGACATCGCAGCACCTGGAATTGGAATACTTGGGGCGCGGTCAGAGGTGGCGCCACCTTCATTCGACCAGACAGACAAGAGGAGAGTTCGTTACTACATGATGTCAGGAACATCAATGGCTGCCCCGCACGCGACCGGAGCCGCGGCTCATGTCAAGGCTGCTCATCCACGCTGGTCTGCTGCCGCAATAAAATCTGCACTCATGACCACTGGCATTAACTGTTTAATTAAAAAAAATTCTCAGTTTTCTAGAGCCTTACAATTGTGTGTGAAAATAAAACTTTTAGCCCTCAAGAAGAATAGTTCTGCGATAGGACTTGAAAAAAATAAACCATCCATATAGATCTATGTTTTTTCAACTATCAAATATGTAGTGTTTTACATTTTTTTTATTTTACACTAAAAAAAGTGAGCTACTAAGTGTCTTTTTTTTACATTTTTCTAGTTCTTGTGTTGATGTTGTCGTTTATTGAATTTTTTTTTTAGAGGGAATTAATGAAATGGATCCCTTGTCTGATACTACTATCGTTTTTAGTGGCAATTTGATTTACAGGTAATGTCCTTTATAAAGTTCTTGTTTATCTGTAGGTCGTTGTCGTTTTCATGTTGATGTTGTAGATGTAGTCATTTTAAAGTCGATGTTGTTTTTAGGTTGTTCTAAAGTTGATGTCGTCGATACTTGTCGTTTTTCATGTAGATGTTGTTTTTTTTAAGGAAACGAGTTTGTTTGTTGCTACTTGTTGTCGTTGCCTGCTGTAATTTTCAATTCTCACGTTATTATTGTCGCTTTTTATTGTAATGTCGTTTTCTGATTTTTTGTCGTTTGATTTTGATCCTTTGTTAGCTGATGTCGTTGTCCAGATAATATGTTATTTCAGTTTCTGGTCGTTTTATTTAGTTACTGTGGCTTTCACATTCCACATTGGTTTATTTTTTGGACGATAAAACTTATTTTTACTAAGTGTGGTGTTTGGGAGAAAAGTTAAAACCACAAGGTTGGATCTATGTATTGTAGCATATGAAAGTTTTATATTACAGCAAACTCACACTATAGCATGTGAGAGCTTTACATTATTTGCAGTTGAAACTGTGTAATTGAAACCACAACCTCAATCACTCTAAAGATTTATTGGTTGAAACGGGTTTTAGAGAGAGTTTAAGTATTAAAAAAAGCTTTTTTGACCGTAAAAAGAAAAAAGAAAAAAAAAAGCTTTTTGAATTTTGAAAATGTTCACACAAATAGCTCATTTGCTGAATAAGATTACCAAAATTCTTACCTAATTTCCCTTAAAAAAAAAAAAAGAGACAAAAAAACTTACCTAATTTATATA
The DNA here is from genome assembly GCA_025403435.1 of Artocarpus heterophyllus. NCBI lineage: Eukaryota > Viridiplantae > Streptophyta > Magnoliopsida > Rosales > Moraceae > Artocarpus > Artocarpus heterophyllus. The sequence continues at coordinate 2,072,788 of CM046353.1, forward strand.
GACTTCCTCCCCTCTTAATTTTGTAAGTTCCTACTTTCACTAATGCAGTAACAACAGTCATGGAGTCATTTGAAGATGAAATAGAGAGAGAATTTGCTTATGGCTCCGGCCTCCTCAACCCAACCAAGGCGGTGAATCCTGGGCTAGTCTACGACACATCGGAGAAAGATTACATTGAATTCCTATGCAAGCAAGGCTACAACACCACCACACTTGGATTAATCAGGCGCGACAAGAGTGTCTGTAGATCCACCATACGTGGTAGGGAATGGGATCTAAACTCCCCATCACTCATGTTAGCCGTGGAAGATGGCCACAAGATCAAGGCCAGTTTCTTTAGGACAGTCATGAATGTTGGATCACCGTAATCATTCTACCATGTTCGTGTCAATAAGCCTAACTCATCGATGTTAAGGTGGAGCCATCGGTTCTATCCTTCACTGCTGTCGGAGAGAAGAAGTCGTTCATTGTGAAAGTAACCGGACCAAACACAAGTCAGGTGCCAATACACTCAGCATCTGTTACTTGGGAAGACAGAGTTCATGTGGCGAGGTCACCACTCGTGATTTACACTCTGCTCCCACAAACATTAGAGAACAACATTGAAAATAAGCCGTCTTCGGTACCAAAAGCAGCCTTAGCAGGCGACAGTTTTATGCGTCATTACTAGATTGAGAAAATTGAGGCTGTTATAGACATGGGGGTAGGAGAGTTTTTAGGATGGCGTCAGTGGTTAATCCCTAGTCTTGTGTCATGCATCTCCCCTATCTCAAGCCTTGTTTTACACCCACTAGCTTCTCCTTTTGGTTCACCTTCCTAAAGGTGAGCTCAACTACTTTAGTAAGAATTATGGAATAACACGTTTCTCCTTTTTTTTTTTTCCTCCTTGATGATATCAACATGGAATCTATCATCTATCCTCACGCACTTCAAATATCAAGTCTAAAAATGGATCCATGCACGTAAAATTTTTCATTCGACGGAGTATCAATTGATACTTAATTCCCAATTATATAGAAAGCATTATGAATTTTAGTATTCGCATGCCAAAGTACCGTTTTTCAAGAGATGATTCAATTCAAATTTCAAACTAATATAACAACCGTGTTAGTAAATTGGGCAGCAAACAAGACACCAATGTTCGACAAAAATATGACATCCCTCCGACAAATTACATCTCTAGTTATTTGTCTTTGATATCAGTTGTTCCCTCTTTCAGTTTATTTTTATTCTTTTTTTTTTTTTTTTAAGGAAAGTTACAAAATATCTTATTGGTCTAAGCTTTCTGTAAGTAATTGGCTAGCTCGTGTAATATAACCTAAGAATTGCTATGAAAAGCCTTAAACATGTTGTAATCAATATGATGAAAGAATAAGTATTTTGCACTTTTAGCAAAAGAGTAGTTACAACTTGCACTACTTCTTCTTGAGCAAGTTCTCAAGTAAAAATATCACAATATGTAACAAGAATCAAGGGTGGTAATCTGTTGAGGCTTATATACCACTCAGTCAACAATAACTTAGCTATCCAAGTATCTAATTAAGGACAACAAAGTTGTGGTGAAGAAGACAGGCAGACTATTGAAGTGAGATTCATTTCTAAACTCAGTAACTTACATACCAATCAAGCAAATGCTACATCCGATCGAAAAACATACTTGATGCCCTTGCCAACATTCCGTGCCTCATGCAACATACACTTGTCCCCATGAATGTGCAGAAGAGCCATTCCTTCCGTTGGTGCCACCTACAGATTTTGTGTCGCAATTTACGATAAAATGAGATTCCAAAAATAGGACCATAATAGAGGTAATCCGAAAGGGTAAAAGAAGCTTCCTACAGTAATGCATTAAACACACAAAAGAAATGGATTAATAAAAAGAACACAGCCGTAAGCAAATTCACCTCGGCTACAACATTATTCCTTAAGCCATAGAAGACCATCTCTCCTCCTACCAGAGGCTCTATAGAAGACTCTTCGGAGCTCTTCACGTTACACCCCCGCTCAAATATATTAACAATGTCTAATGAGTGCGCTTTCCATCCCCCAGATGAATACTTTCGGCAAGATGCCTACCAACTTTCTACCTGAAAATTCGTCACATCCAAAACGAATAAAGATTCCTGAAGTCTAATTATTGCCCTGTCGTGGAGTTAGCATGTGGATCAACCTTTGGAGTTGCTCTAATTATACAAATATTACAGAGCCGCCAGTTTTGAGATTAGATTAGAAAAATATAAAGCAAGTTTAAGAAATACTAGCGAATGCTTCAGTGTAAAGCTCTCAGCTCTCATATGCTACAGTATTTTCAATTTTAATTACAGTGATATGTTCTTCCATATATGGATCTAGATCTTATATTGACAGTAAACCATTGGGTGTTCGGGAAACGGGTCTATTTATCATGGTGACCGTATAAATTTTATGTGCGCGCTAGTTTGTCTATAATTTTTTATAATTTCTAATTCATTACAACAAGTAAATAATGAAAAAAAAGAGAGCAATATTTCCATAAGGGTCAATCAGCATATTTATAATAAATCTTCATAATTGAATGTAGCTAGTAACTACCTGTAGAATCTGATATTGGGGTTCAATCCAACGGCAACTTTCCCTCGAATTTCGATATTGGAAGACAACTAGTTAAGCCCAGAAGCCCACATTGCATCTGCAAGCGCAGGGTCGTTCACTGGGATCCGATCATTATCTCTGTAAGCCTCGCCTTTCGCCGGGCCCAAACTCCCTAGGTGGGCAAAACCGATAGACTCTGCAGCTGTTTCACAAACGCCTTTGATTCAGCTCATGAGAAGAAATTTTGATCCTGAAAAGCTCGAAAACCTCTGCAGTTACTATAACGTCAAGAATTCAACAACATATTAGAACTGAGAAATTAGAGAGGAGAAATATGGAAAATTTCAGATGGGGAATGAGATTCGTACGGTGAAAAGATCGGTGTCTTTGAGGCGAGTGATTTGGAGATTTTGTTTGGGTTTGATCATTGGCCAATTCGATGTCGCTTTAGGGAAAACTACTGCTCCTTCTCCTCCCTCCCTCTCCACCATTCGCTGCCTCTTCGTTCCTGCTTCTGCCGATACCAACTTGCTCTTTTCTCTCTCTGCTCTTCCGGTTCAATGGACTGGCGGCCCATATTCGGGCCTGGTTAGCCAACACTTGAGACCATCGATGGACTGCTGGCCCGTATTTGTGCTTTCCTCTGCACCACTCTTTAACTCTTTATCTTGCGGTCTTTATAAGAAGGGTAAATTGTATAAACTATAACTCCTAATTATTATTATTTTTAATTTTTTTATTTTTAAAAACTATAAAAATATAATTTTAAATTTAAAAAAATTATTTCAATATTATTCTTGTAGATTTTTTGACTTAAAAATTATAAAAATAAGATAAAAATTCTCTTGAGTAAACTTAATTGTTCATGAAATATATATTTCTTCTTAAAAAAATAAAAAATTATATTTTAAAATTTAAAAAGTCAAAAAACTTGAGACCTTTTTTAAAATTTGATGCTTTGTTTTAAGAACTTTTATGTTTTTAATATATAAACTAATTATCATAACTATTTAATGGTAGTCATGTTGTTATGTCCAATTTTTCTATTCATGAGGATGAAATTTAAATAAATTTTTAAAATTTCAATGATATCTTCTAACAACAGAGGGATAAATTAAAAAATAGTTAAAATTATGAGATACGATTATGGGGGTGTTTGACAGTGGTGGGAACCACTCAGTTTCCACCACAATCTCGGTTATGAACAGTGTAAAACTCTCACATACTACAGTAACAATAAAAAAAATATGTTACAGTGTAAAACTCTCACATGCTACAGTAAAAGTGGTTCCCACCACTGGTTCCCACCACCTTTCCAAACACCCTATATATAATTAAACCTTACAAAAATGCCACAAATTCTACTCTTGGATTGATTTATGCCACAAGAAAAAAAATATTTGTAGAAAATATCACAGCCATATCACACAATATTTAAAATATAAAATACACCCTTAAACTCTATATTTCATGTCAATTAAGCTTTATGGTTTTTTTAGTTCAAATGTTTATTGATCAAAAGAGTATAATTATCTAACAAAGTAAATTTATTTAAACAATATGACAGTGAATGCAAGATTTTTTTAGAGTATGACAAAGTTCAATCTCCTTTTTTTTTTTTTGTGGCATCTCCCTAAATATCTCCTTCATTTTCCTCCTCTAGAGAAATCATATGAAATAGCAAGTTTTTTACTAATAGAAGTAACTAACATAATTTAAACAATAAAAATAAATATTATATCTTAATAATTATTAATATTTTTTATTTGTCATTTTTCAATTTTACTTTCAATTTTTAAATGTGAAACTCCTTCTTCTCTCCTGTTGGCGTCACACGCTGCTGACTGCCTCCCTTTACTACTGTACATTGTCTGACATTGCCCCTTCTCCACCAAGATAAGAAATGGACAATCTACAAACCCCCACTTAATGTTTGACAAAAATCTACAACAATGGACTGCGACGACGCCCACAGACTCGCGACAATATATAGTGACGACTATCTCTTTTCACGAGCTAGACTTCGTGACCCCAACCTCATGACGTTATCGCGGGGGGCTCAAACTATGTGCGAGCCTTGGGGCACACCTATATTGTGCATGAAAAGAGACAGGGGAATAAATAGATAGAAAGGGAGAGAATTCACTGGCCTCGTAATGAAGTCATCATCACTCTATGATGTCTTTGTGGAGGTTGCCATCTTGCCACGAGCTAGTCATCGTCGCCTCACCATGCTATCTATACAGGAGAGAGATAGGGTGAGGGAGGGGAGATACAGGTTTTCTCTTTTAAGGGTCTTAAGATTTCTAATCTTTAGGTATTTTAGGTAATTTTAGAGTGTAAAAAATCTAATTTTGTAAAAATATCATATTTATTGTCTTTGTTGAAATGTTATGTTATTAATTTTTGAAACAAATTACTTAGTTGCCAAAGGAATGTGAGCAAATGCAGCACTTAATTTTTATTCAACAGAATCGAGTACAATTTATAGACTTGAGGCTGAGAAATATCAGCTCTCGCTTCAACAAAATGACCACGATCTACTCCTAATAGTGGACCATGATGTCCTCCTAAAAAGACTCCGACAAACTTAACTTTTACCAAGTCTAAATAGACTCAAACGAGAAAAAAAAATGCACTAACAAGAAATTAAAAAATAAACATTATTGAGTTACATCGACTTAACCAACAATAAAAAAAAAAAAAAACAAACATAATAAATGACAACCAAATGCACTAAACTTTCACACTCCCCCTTAGTGCATGCTTTCGGTCTATTAAACCAAGAGCTTCACGAAAAAAACTCCAACTTAGGCTTTGCAAGTGCTTTTGTGAACAAATCAGCCACCTATTCACTTGTTCCAATATTCTTCATCTCAATTTCTTGTTCAAGAACCTTCTCTCGAATGAAGTGGTGTTGGACTTCGATGTGCTTTGTTCTTGCATGAAATGCTGGATTAGATGCTAGCTTAATAGCACTTTGATTATCGTATCTCAAAGTGATTGGATAATCCACTTCTTTGTAGATGTCGATAATCAAACGCTTCAGCCAAACTCCTTCTTGCACAGCCATAGTTGCAGCAGGAATTTCCTCATCATGTTTGCTGACTCAAGAAAGTGTTATACAGTCTCAAGCAAGCTCCACGTGCATGGTATGGTAAGATCTCTGAATAATTGATTTTTTACGGATTCAGATTAGGCAAGAAATGTGGAAGATAGAAGATCAACAATGGGCTACTGTTTTAATTTAGGATTAGCTACAATCTCATGGTGTAGCAAGAAGCAAATCAACGTTACTTTGTCTAGCACAGAGGTAGAGTATTGTGCTATAACTATGGCTGCGTAGGAAGGAGTTTGGCTGAAGCGTTTGATTACCGACATCTCAAAGTGATTGGATAATCCACTTCTTTGTAGATGTCGGTAATCAAACACTTCAGCCAAACTCCTTCCTGCGCAGCCAAAGTTGCAGCACAATACTCTGCCTCTGTGCTAAACAAAGCAACGTTGATTTGCTTCTTGCTACACCATGAGATTGCAGCTAATCCTAAACTAAAACAGTAGCCCGTTGTTGATCTTCTATCTTATACATTTCCTGCCCAATCTGAATCCACAAAGCCAGTTAACAGAAAATTTCCATTCTTTTTGAACAGTAGCCCAAATTCAAGAGTGTTCTTCACATATCTTAGAATTCTTTTTCCTGCGTCGAGATGAGAAACTTGAGGGTATTCCATGAATTAAGAAAGAACACCTACAGAAAAAGACAAATCTAGTCTTGTTATAGTTAAATAAATCAAACTGCCAACAAGCTGGTGAAACTTACGAGACTCCACCATTGGTTTTCCTTCATCCTTTTTCAGCTTAATGTGTGATTCCATAGGAGTCCCCTTTGGTTTTGCATCTTTCATTGAAAACTGCTCCAACAAGGTTTGGGCATATCTTCTTTGAGACAGAAACAAACCAACTTGCGTTTGTTCAATCTCCAACCCAAGAAAACACCCTACTTTACCCAGGTTCTTCATCTCAAACCAAATTGCCAATTCATCACGCAAACTTTCGATTTTAACATAATTATCTCCAGTAATAATCATGTCATCAACATACAAGAGAACCAACACATGCATCTCTAAATTTTTCTTGATGAACATACTTGGATCAAAATTTGAAACTTTGAATCCACAAAAAATCAAGTATTCAGAGATCTTACCATACCATGCACATGGAGCTTGCTTGAGACTGTATAACGCTTTCTTGAGTCGGCAAACATGATGAGGAAATGCCTTGGAAACAAAACCATGAGGTTGATTCATAAGCACTTCTCTATCTAATTCTCCATATAGAAAAGCATTTTTGACATCAAGTTGCCACAAATTCCACTCCTTGTGGGAAACCAAGGATATGAGAGCTCTGACTGTTGTTATTTTGGCAACTAGGCTAAACGTCTCTTCATAGTATAGTCCATAATGTTGTGAGAAGCATCGAAAGACTAACCGAGCTTTATATCGGTCCACCGATCCATCTGCCTTCTTCTTCAACTTGTACTCCCATTTACAAGTTACTGGTTCAATGCCCTTTGGCTTTGGCACAAGCTCCCAAGTATTGTTCTTCATAAGTGCTGAAATTTCCTCTTGCATTGCTGCTTGCCAACTTGAGTGCTTTCTAGCTTCTTTAAAGCTTGTAGGTTCTCGAGAGTCAACTAGCCCTACAAAAAAACATTGGGTTATAGTGCATTCATTTGCTTGGACTTCATAGTCTTTTTGCTAGATTGGTTGTCTTCTTTCTCGGTTTGATCGCCTTGGTGTTGGGAGAATTTGCTCATTTCCCTCTTGTGCTTGTGCTTGATCTCTTGGCCCGTCTTTATACTCTCTTTCTTCATTGCTCCCCCTTTCACTCAACTCCTCGGTTTCGTCATGATAGGAGAAATTAAGGATTGATCGCAACTCTACAAAGTGATCTTTGATATCTGCCTTTGAACTTTCATAGTAAAGTGAAACTTCATCAAAGACCACATGCCGAGGGGTTGTGAACTTCTTGGTTTCCAGATCCAAGCACCTCCAACCCTTCCGATGCTGATCATAGCCAACAAAAAGGCATTTCTTTGCTTTTGGATCTAGTTTTGTTCTGTCACTTTTTGGAGTGTGAACATAACAAACTGAACCAAAAACTCGCAAATAACTCACATTTGGCTTCTTTTTATATAAAAGCTCAAAAGGAGATTTGTTACATTGCCAAGGTGGTAGGCGATTCACCATATGACATGTGTGACGACCTGCCTTTTCAGGCAGTCACTTTACTTACTTAAACGTCATTACTTAAACAATAATCTTACTTACTTAGTAAGAAAAATACTGAAATAATTTTTTTTCCTAATCATATTCTTTAAACATACTTAAAAAATATTGCGACCTCTGTCACCATTCATGTCGAGACCTCGCTCAACACTTGGCTTTAGAACCATCTCAAATCGTTTCTTAAAACTTAATAAGTAACATTTACTAAAACATCACTTAAAACTTAACTTTGTAATTATATTACATAGTTCGTAAACTGTATCTTATAACTTGAAAACATTTATTCAAACTTGTTTTTTCTTAAAACTTTGAAAACACTATATTAAATAGTAGAAAATATTTCTTTTAAACAGCGGAAACATTACTGTAGTAGTATCCATACCTAAATCCTCGCATCCGTCCTCTGCAGCACCTAGCTCTTCTAACGGGTCTTACTGGTCGTCCATAAAACTACCTACAGCATGAAGAAACTTTTTATGAGCTTTCGCTCAGTAAGTACAAACAAAATCTCACAAAGCATTTAAACATGCTTTAAAAACTTTTCTCATGAAAGCCTTTCTCTTAAAACATATATCATTAATATTTTCCATAGACATTTATAAAACGACTTTCATAAACATTCTTCATAAAACTTTTCTAAGACGTTTCTCATAAACGTTTTCTATAAAACACTTAATATGTAGCAATCCTTAGAATGTTTTTCATAAAACGTCATTTGTAAACTTTTTCTTAAAACTTTTATCATAAACATTTTTCATAAAATATTCCTAAAACGTTTCTCATAAACGTTTTTCTAAAGCAATCTCTATAACGTTTTTCATAAACGCTTTTCATAGAATATTTAACATAAAACAATCCTCAGATTGCTCTTCATAACATCATTTATATTTTCATAAAAATTTAATATAAAACATTCCTCAGAATGTTTTTCATAGCATATAAATATTTCATAATAAACAGATCAAATACAATCACAATGCATGTTTTCATTTATGCTCAATTATGAACTTTCGATTATGAGCATCTTATGAACATTCTTTCTTACTTTGACTTTCTATCCTTGTTCTTTATCTTACACTTTAACTTTCCTTATCTGACTTTAACTTTCCACCTTTTGTTCCTTAACTTTCTTTATCTTATAACTTTTAGTATTCGTACCAACATCTTTAATCATGAGATCATAAACGTGATGCTTCCCTTGTGGAAGACTTAAGACCATCGAACTTTGAGGTCGTGTACCTCACATTTGGGAGGTTAAACTTTAACTTTACTTTCATTACCTCAAAACGAGGAGGCTGGTATGACACTTTCTTTTCACTTTATGTTACCTTCTTATTAACCTTAGTGAGCACATCAAATGCAACCACATCATATGCAAATACACTTACAAATTACAGCTTGTACTTAAAAATCTATTGCATAACAAATGCAAATCATTGCATAACAAATGCAACATAAAATGTAAGCACGTTTTGCTAATCATAATTTATACTCTGAAACTTATTGCATAATAAATGTAACTTATTGCATAACAAATACATCATATAACGCAATCACATCTTACAAATCATAACTTTTATTCTGAATCATATTGCATACAAATGCAACATATGTCGCAATCACATATTGCAAATCATAACTTTTATTCTAAAACATATTGCATACAAATGCAACATATGTCGCAATCACATATTGCAAATCATAACTTTTATTCTGAATCATATTGCATACAAATACAACATATGTCGCAATCACATATTGTAAATCATAACTTTTATTCTGAATCATATTGTATACAAATGCAACATATGTCGCAATCACATATTGCAAATCATAACTTTTATTCTGAATCATATTGCATACAAATGCAACATATATCGCAATCATATATTGCAAATCATAACTTTTATTTTGAATCATATTGCATACAAATGCAACATATATCGCAATCATATATTGCAAATCATAACTTTTATTTTGAATCATATTGCATACAAATACAACATATATCGCAATTACATATTGCAAATCATAACTTTTATTCTGAATCATATTGCATACAAATACAATATATATCGCAATCACATATTGCAAATAATAACTTTTATTCTAAAACATATTGCATACAAATGCAATATATTGCATAACAAATACTTCATAAAACTTATAACTTAAATTATAAAACATTATGCATTATCGCAATGCAGGACTTATACTAATCCTATTTTGTATCTAGGTTGCACATTAGCATCTAGATCATAATCTGGTACATAAAGGCTGGCCAGTAAGTTCATCTTTTTTATTGTTCAGTCTATAGGTCTTTTATTATCTAGTCATTCTAGACTAGTGATAATGATTATCTAAAACATGTTTACGTACTCGTCTTAAAACTTCTAAAGGTCATAACAGAACTTAACTTTTCATATCTCTCTCTTGGCTTTGCTCGTATGACCTCTCTAATGGTCATGAGAAATTTTTCAAATTTTATTTAATTATCTAAATCGTTCTCACGATTTCTAATCGAACCTAGGATGTCCTATAGTAACTTTTCTAGTTTCCTAAAGGCAAATTGGAGATTATATCCTTAATGGGTTTCTTATGGACTTTATTGTGCATGTTCATTATGCACTACATGGTATTGTACTTATATACTATATCTTGTTATATTCTAACTAACAAGCATCATTCATAACATTCATATCCATATCATTCGCTCGCACAAGTATCATACTTACTTATCATATTCATGAACATATCATACATATACATGTCATTCATATCATACTTTCACATTTTACTCGTACTTATGTCGTTCATTTCATACTTTCACATTTCATGCTTTCACATATTACTCATACTCATGTCGTTCATATCATACATACACTTGTCGTTCATACTTTCATATTGTAAAGTTGCTATACATTTTCCTTCTTTGGATAGCAACTCTTTCATGTTATATTCATATAATACTTTAAGTCATGGCACATTTATAATACACACACCAATCATAGTTCATAACATTCATGCATATCAATATGCAAATAAGCTTCAAACATAACGGTTGCAAATTCATTGCAAATCTTATTTTGTACTTTAGAACTTTTTTTTTTTGCATAATAAATGCAAATAAACTTTAAAAACAACTTACATAACCATCGCAAACTCATTTACAAATGCATATGTAAGCATTTAAAAACTATTTTCTTCATGCTGTAGGTGAAGTCTGAACTTACCCGGACTATGCTCTAGCGTTCTCTATTTAGTTCATGTCTTATTCCTTTTTCGTCCATTAGTCGGCTTCTGTGTCCTGATCATACGACAACCGACTTATTAATTAACTTTGTTTATTATCAATCCACTCGATTGATAATAAAACGTAAACATTAACCATTCTTTCCTTTTAACTTGACTAGCATACTTTCATTTACTTAAACATCCCTTATTAAATAACTGGTCTCACATGACGGTTACGTTACTTAACATATTACAGAATATTTTCGTCTAATAACATTATGCTAAATCGAAGTGTTCGACTTCGTTCTAGCCGTTTCCTTGATAATGACGATTTTATCCTTAACGGGTTTTTTGTCACCCTTGTAACCTTATAAAACCCATTCTCATATAAAACAGTGTAATAATTACTGATCATGCATTTCATAAATTTTTATGAAAGCATTTAAAACAATTTATTTTAAAACGGTTCATACTGTAGGCAAGATTCCTACATACTTGGACTCCAAGCTAAGTAGGTCCAGTTGTCCCTCGTTGTATCTACAGTATGCGAAGCATCCTCTGCAGTGCTCCTTGAGTGACCATGAATGGCTAAGAATGCTTCCTGGAGATCATACGTTACTAGAACTGTCATCCTGGACTCCGTTACTGCTGTTTGAATCGCTTCGATCCGTGTGCAGTAGGTACCGGATGATTTTCATCGGAGTAGAATTAGCTCGAATGAAGGTCACCATTGCTTTCAGAGCATTGAAACGAGTCGGGAGGCTGTCTCGGATCTTCGATCGGAGGTCCGGATCACAAAATCCCAAATTGACCATTGACCGCCGTCAATTGGCTCCGTTGGGGGCTGAGCTCAGACCTACCCCCCTAATTCGACCCTCCTGAGTTGATTGGTGGGGTCAATTTTACCTAATTCTACCTCTATATGATCAAATCGAAGATGGGATTCTCAGCCAAAACTAGTGGCTCGGATCTCCTATCACCGGCGAAGCTACCGTGCAATAAAGCTAGGGGTTTTGCTCCCCGACATCCTCTGAGCATTTCCCCTATGGTGGGGCAGCTCAACACCGCATGGAACGGCAGCTCCACCTCTACCACGACAGTGCACCATGGCGGAGATGGTTCTCTGACGATCGGTGATCATTTCGTGCAATTAAGGTGCCCAATTTCTTCCTCTCAATCCTTTAAAGGTGTTTGTGCCCTCAATTTGGCATAACACGGCCTGAAATGGCGAACCTAAGTTCACCCATGGCGACGGTGGCAGGCGTCCTCGATCTCTGTCGAGGGGTGGTAGAATGGTACAATTGAACGAGGGGTCTTGCTCGTCATTACCCTCTGGTCCTTTGGCACCGGCGGTGTGTCTCACCGCCGCCGGAGACGGCAAGTCTTGCTGTGGCTACACGGTGGCAATGGGGCTACTCCGTCGAGGCTTTTCCAGCTAAAATTGAGCTGGGAAAGTGGTACCATCTTGCTCTTCTCCTCACGCTGAGTCCATAGATACTAAGATCACGTCAATTGGTTGTCGGACGGTGGAGAAATCACATCAAAAAAATTGGGTTTTACTGCCACTTTGGACGACGCGTGTGGCCTCCTCCAGCGGCATTTTGGGTGGCACGACACCTCGTTGAACTCAGCTCAACGAAAGCTTTCCATTGGCGCGAGAGGTGTCGAAAACAAACGCCGGAATCTCGAGAGAGATTTAAGGAGAGAGAGAAAATCTAGAGAGAGAAAGTAGAGAGAGAGCTGATTTTATTTTGAGATTTTTCCTTTTTTTTATTTTCTTTTTGCACTTTTATAAAAAAAATTATGGTCCACACAGTCCAATTCCTATACTGCTTTACTCTTGCAGTGTAATAACTTTATCTGTGTACTTTCTTACACTGTATTATTTTAGTATCGTATAATTTTCTGTATTATTATATAGTATTTTTCTTTAAATTGTACTTTTTATCTTAATATAATCCTTAACTTAATGCATTTTTAATGCGTTAGAAATTCTTGGGTGTTACAACATGAGCACTTCATAGCTTCAGCCCACAACTGTAGAGGAAGATTCTTGTCGTGTAACCATGATAAAGCTGTCTCTGTAAGATGTGCAAGCTTCCTTTTAGCAATGCCATTTTGTTGGGGCATCTTCCGACATGTCATCTGCCTTTGAATCCCGTTATCATCACAAAACTTGAGAAATTCTGTTTCCATGAACTCGAGTCCATTGTCAGTTCTTAAGCACTTGATGTTCGCGTCAAATTCCCTCTCAACTTGCTTTTTGAACTCACGAAACGTTGCAAAGGCTTCATTTTTTTTGCTTCAAAAAATACACCCAAGAAAACCTGGAAAAATCATCAACGAAAATCATCATGTAGCAACAATTGCTATAACTTGATGTTTTGGCTGGTCCCATCAGGTTCGAGTGAACTAATTCGAGAGGTTTGGAACTATGATTCTGTGATCTCTTGAAGGGTAAACATTGAGATTTTCCAAATTGGCATCCTTGGCAAACCAAATTTGGAGGTACGTTCTTCAGAAATGGAACTCCATCAACCATTTGCTTCGATGAGATTTTCTTTAGGTGCTGATATCCAACATGGCCCAACCTTGCATGCCAAATAGCTGTGTTGTTGTTTCGACTTGTCTTTTCTGCATACACTTCAGATGCAGACAACACAAACAGGTTAGATTTTCTATTTCCAGTATAGATGACATCACCAATTACTGCCTCCACATTTTCTAGCACTTTCACACCATTGGGTCCAAAGAGAACATGCTTTCCAGAATCAATTATTTGTGAAACTGAAACTAAATTTTTCTTAACCTCAAGAACATGATAAACACTTTTTAAGACAATGTTGCCTTTGTCCTCAGAGTGGGTTACCTTAACATTGACACTTCCCTCCTTTTCCACCGGGTGAATAGAATAGAATTGTCCATCGTCACAATAGCTTTTGTTCCGTCATAATGGTGAGCATTTGAAAGCAGTGACTCATATCCGGTAAGATGATGAGTGCAGCCGGAGTCAAAGATCCAGTCCTTGTGGTAATCGATCGACGCATTCGCATCCGCACTTCTTTCAGCCACCTCACTTGAGAAGCATGTCTCCCATTTCGTTGCTTGTGGATTTTGCCTCACGTCCTTCTCCTGTGCTTAAGTTTCCATTCTCAAGCTTCACACGACAATTTTGTCTTGATATGGCCGAGCTTCCCATATCTGTACCATTTCTTCTTGTTGTTATTGTTGGTTGACGAACCGTTGGGGTGGTTGTTGTTGGTCGATGAACCGTTGGGGTGGTTGCTGTTGGAGCCCTTTTAATTTTTTACTCTCTCATTTGTGAAAAGAACTTCATCATTCCTTGCTACGCTAGTTCTAGCCATCTGTTTCGCTAAAGCTTCTTGGTTACACAATAGATTCTCGAAACTGTTCAATGCTTGGTTCCTACGCCCATCCTTGCACTGAAGTGATGAATGGCATGTACTCCCTACGTATCCCTCGAATGAGATACCTCTTCAACTAGGGCTCCTTGATCTTCTTATCTAACTCTGAAATTTCAGCACACAAGTTCTTAACTTTCAGAAAATATTCAAAGATAGTCATATCACCTTGACTAAGGTAGCAAGCTCATTCTCTAGGAATTGCAATCTTGCGGTATCCTTTTTTACAAACAAGGCTTTAAGGATGTCCCAAACTTCTTTTGGTGAATCAACATCATGAACGTGGTCGATGAGCTCCTTGCTAATCGACGTCTTCAACGCGAACAAGGCCTTTCCGCACTTGATCTTCCACTTCCTTCTTGCTTCAGCATTCCTGGGAGTATCGTTTGGTATTGTATTAACACCAGATGTTAAATCCCACAGGTCTTGCCCTTGGAGAAGAGCTTCCATACACATGCGCCAATGCCTATAGTTGTTACTGGCAAGCTTCTCCATTCCGCTGCCGAGACTGGTTGCACCCACTTCCATGTAGACAACTAAGAACTTGAAAAAGAGACCCTTTTTTTCTCCAACAAATGAAATGTTTCCTCACTTGATAGACAATAAAAAAAACATTCCAAACAGCCACCAATGCCTGGCCGCTATGATACCATGAAACAAATTACTTAGTTGCGAAAGGAATGTGAGCAAATGAGTAAGTAATTTTTATTCAACAGAATCGAGAACAATTTATAGACTTGAGGCTGAGAAATATCAGTTCCTACTTCAACAAAATGACCACGATCTACTCCTAGTAGTGGACCATGATGTCCTCCTAAAAAGACTCCGACAAACTTGACTTTTACTAAGTCTAAACAGACTCCAACGAAAAAAAATGCACTAACAAAGAAATTAAAAAATAAACATTATTGAGTTATACCGACTCAACTGACAATAGAAAAAAACAAACATAATAAATGACAACCAAATGCACTAAACTTTCACAATTTTTATTGGTCTCCTAAAAGTGTTATTTTCCTACTTATCTCTTCTTTTTATGACTCTTGAATCAATCATCCTTTTTATGCCATCTATGTTACAACCCAAACTCAAAACCCTTTTTATTGTCAAATCTTTTCAAATCTCTCTTTCTCTTTCTCAAATAGTGGATAATATATTAATGTAAATTGAGCCAAGTACTATTTATAAAGTTTTCATTCACTTGTACAATTTTGTTGTATAGATTAGAATCAAGTCTTTTCTACAAAAGTGTTATATTTTGAATATCAACTCTCTAGAATTCATATTTCTCTAATTCATCCATTGAATCAACTAGATTCCACATATGTGTTTTGTGTTGCGCTGGGCTTAGACGTTTGAAGGTTTGTGTCATACTCAAACCACCCCAAGAATCCAATATTAAAAGGGAATTTTTACAATTGCCATATTTTGAAACTTAGTTTTTGTAAATGTCTGTTATGTTTAAGTATGACATAATCTAAACATGTTATAGGTGATAGTCTAACACAACATTTTGAAGTGTAGTATAAATAAACATTTTTTTTAAGAAGTATAATATGACGTGTAATTTTATCAACATTAAAAACCTTATATCCGACCTAATGCATAGTCCGGACGCACCTTGTATTCAGTATTGTTACATTATAACAATTACAATGTGTTTTTTTTTTATTTTTTAAATATTTTAGAAAAATTGTAATATTTTCACTTCCATTTTTATAAATTTATCATGTACTTGTAATTTTTACTTATTTAAATTACAAATTGGCCCATAGATGAGATTCCATTTTGATGTTTGTAGTTTGTCTGAGGTCCTGTTTCCAAGTTCTGTTAGGTGAGACGATATTGAGTGTGACTCTTCCATATCCTTCTCGTTTTTTAACTGTCTTTTTTCTTGTTTGTTCTTTGCATGCTTTTATTATTATTATTATTATTGTTATCATCATCATCTTCATCATTGTGTTTTTATTTGTTTCTTTGCTTAATTCAAGACAACATAACTTTGCTTAATTGAAGATAACAAAACACTGTCTATTTTTTACCTTATTCTTCTTATTATTATTTTTTTAATATAAGATTGTATACTGAATAAATGGAAAATCTTCCATTATCTAAACGTTAGTTTTTTGGATGCCCTGTATAGGGTTTCTCAAACCTTTTTTTTTTTTTCTTTAAGGAAATCATACAAATAGACCAAATTTTAAATCATTTGAAAGCAAATAACGCATTTGTCATAATTGAAATTAGTAAGGTCAACTTTAATGTAAATCATTTATTGTTTTCCATATTTAACCCTCCAGCTTCTTCATGGGATTGAAGCTACAATCACATGAAGAAGCTAGAGGGTTAACTTTAATGTTAATCATTTGGAAGCAAATAACGCATTTGTCATAATTAGAAATTAGTAGGTCAACTTTAATGTTAATCATTTATTGTTTTCCATATTTAACCCTCCAGCTTCTTCATGTGATTGAAGCTTCAATCCTTGTCGTAACCGAAGGAGCTGACGCCAGTCCTCCAATCACAGTTCATTCATCAACCCTGAGATGCAATACAGGGCTCAAGGGAGCTGTGTCACAGTTTCGTCGCTTAGGTTGACGAGGATGCAATAAGGCTCGCCAACGGCAAGATCTCTTAGCCGTCGAGCATGTAAAACGGAGCTCGTTGATGGCGCAATCTACTGTGCTTGTGGGACAACTGGAGTTCTTCTTCGACACCAATTCCTTTGGCGGCAGCAACGGCTAGATCGTTTGCATCTAGTTTGCTCGCGTGTGACAACTTCTGACAATAAAAAGAGAAGATGGGGAGAGAGTTGGAGAGGAGAGAGAAAATATTGTCAGGGTTTTTTAGGGAAGATAAAGTAGATAGGGTTATTTTTGAAATTCTATTTTTGTAAATGTATGTTTAAGTTTAATTGGCCTATTTATTAAAGATTTTAAAATTTTGACCTATATTAGTTTTAACTAGTCCTTTATTTTGACTTAAATCCCTCGTAATCTCTTTTTTTTCGCATTTTTAAGATATCATACTTTTAAATTTGCCACCAAAGTGATGTACATAGAAATTACATATTTAAGAGGGCGTTGTATGGTGTTAGGGTCAAACTCACGGTTGGCTTGTAAATATATCTTTTTATTATGCTACTTCAATTTTCATGGTCAGGTATATCATCTCTCTCAAGTGCCGATTTAAATTGCTCACACTGGAACCTTTAAAATTTATAAATCATGCCGAAGTACGGGCGTCAAGTTATGATGATGACCATCACGATGATGATTAAAACACATGTCTTTTCTTTTTTGTTTTTCCTTCAATGTCCCTTAGAATACGTATTTGTATAATTTTGGGCTCTGGCATTTACTTTAAGAGGAGTATCTACCTGATGTTTTTAAAATATTTCGTCACCAAGCTTCATCCCTAATCAAACTTTGAACCATAAGTTTTGGATGTCCCAAACTTAACCTTAATGTATAATTTATAAGCACTACAAGAAAAATTACATTTAACGACATATTATTTACGACATGTAGTTTTTAAATGTCGTTAAAAAGTACATACAACGACATCTCTAACAAAGATGTCGTTAATGACATCTCTAACAAAGATGTCGTTAATGATATTTGAAATAATAATTAACGACATCTATATAGATGTTATATTAAAACTCTCATTTTAACAAAAATAGTTTAGTTTTGTTAAATTATTTAACGATAAGTACGAGATGTCGTCAAAACCTTGGATATTCTACGACACCCCTTATAGACGATATTGGTCAAGATGTCGTCTATAAGGGTGTCGTAGAATCTCTAAGGCTTTGACGACATCTCCTACTTATCGTTAAATAATTTAACGACACTAAATTATTGTCGTTAAAAGAAGACGTTTAATACGACGTCTATATAGATGCTGTTAATTATTGATTTAAATGTCATTAAAGACATATTTGTTGAAGATGTTGTTATATGTATTTTTTAACAATATTTAAAAATTACATATCATAAATAATATGTTGTTAAATGTAGTTTTTTTTTTTTGTAGTAAAGTATGTTTTAGCTTTAGTACTTAATATCAGTTAATTATTAAAAAGAAAATACAATACACACGTGATCCATATGAAAAATAATACCATGCTATCAAAATACAAGTTTTACCTCAAGTTGATGACAAATACAGCTTTGCTAATAGAACGTCATTCATATGTCATCATCTTTAGAACATCTAGCTGACGTATGAAGGATAAAAGCTCACGCAACCTAAAAGCAGAAATCTATGGATGAAACGTTTTAAAAGTAAAAAAAACTATGGGTATTTTCATTGATGCCCCTAAATTATGGACCTTGTTTAAATTTTCCTTTGGTTTTTTTAAAACTGTTCAAAATATTCTCTGATCTATAAAAAAAATTCAAAATGTTCCTTTTGTCTCCTTTTTTTGCCAAATTTGCGGAAATGACCCTTAATTTAAAATATCAAAATAATTAAGTGGAAAAGTGAATTAATCTTTAGAAAATGAGGCAATTATTAATAATTTAATACATGAATTAATATAAATTAAAAAAAAACTCCTGATATTGACATTTTAGAAAACCTCCTGCCCCTAAAAATAGAAACCCTAAACTAAGTACCCCATCGAGCGCTCCCCATGGTTGTCATCGCTAAGCGCGTTGTTGCTGAGCAGGGATGGTAAGATAAACTGTGGTTGGGGGTGGGGTGGTGGATTTCATCGGGCTAGTAGGGGGCTGGGGTGGATCTAGTGGGGCGTATGGGATGGATTTGAAGGTTTCTTGTTCAGAGATTCTTTCTGCCCTTGGGTCTAGATTGGGGGGAAGGGGTTTGTGGTGGTTTCACAGATTTACAGGTTTCTAAAGGAAGTGGGCCCATGGATTTGTCCCCTCTGTGATAACTAGTAAACAAACTTTGCTTGCTCTGATTAATGTAAAAAATCTACTGGGTTGAAGAAATAAAAAGTGAAGAATATTCCTTGCCAATCGAAGCTTCATGATTTTGTGGTAACAAAATTTGCTTGCTTTGATTAATGTCAAAAGTCTACAAGGTTGAAGAAATAAAACGTGAAGAATAATCCTTGCCAAGCCAAGCTTCATAATTTTGTGGTTCAACATCAGGGTGCAGCTTCAAAAAGAATGTTGTGAGTACAGAAACTAATGTTCTGAGTTTTGTTTACTAAACCAGTATAATGGATGTGACTAGAGGTTGAAGGCGATGATCAAGGGAATTTTTTTTCTTTTTTGAATAAGTTCTTTTTTTTATTTCTTCTTTATTATTTTTAATATCTTTTTTTTGCTGGTTTAACTAAACTTTGATGAATCTAATTAGTTTTAAAATGAGTGTAATTAGTTTTAAAATGAGTGTCGGGTCAACAAATTAGTGCCACGTCAGTAAATCTATTAGAATTATTAGAATTATAGATGTAGTTGGAGGGACAGGCATTTTGAAAGGTTTCTGTAAATCAAGGTTGTTATAAACGGTTATTGAAAAATTAGAGTACGTATTGAATTTGGGTATATATTTTACGGGCATTTATAAAAATAATCCTAAAAACTCAAATAAGATTAGAAATAACCCTTACACTCTATTTAGTCTGAGGGATGAAAAATAAGAAAGATAGAGAGAGTTAAAATGATGAAAAATATAAAACATAAGAAGGGTTATAGTAATTTTTTACATTATTTGGTACAAAAAATAAATAGTTAAAATAATAAATAATAATTATTTATATAATTATTATGTTATATATTACACTATTTATTAATAATTTATTTTGACATATAAAAAGTTTTTTTAATTAAATTTAAACTTAAATTCTTCTATTAATAAAAGAATTTAAATTAATGAAATAAAAAGAATCTGTCCTCTTATGTCTTCGTTCTCTCCAACCAAACAAGAGACTATTTCTCTCTTTTCATCCCTCCCCCTCCCTCCATTCCTCTCTCTTACAAAACATAGTGTTAAATGTACGACCGAGAACATGACACGTAGCAATTACAAAATAGAACTCACTTTCTATTTCCATTAATTATGTTGGTACTCGGAATCATTTTTTCCGCTCACAAGACCATTGTCCCTGTCCCACCGAACCCTCCAATTGCAACTGTCGTTTACATTATTATTTATTATTTGTACACAAGCATTAAAATTCAAAGCTAAAAGAGAAAACAGTAAGAGCCGACTCGCCACACAATGTGAGCCACGTGCCCCGGTCCTTTCCCATTGGTCTAGGGTATACTTTTCACTTTGCTGACAAATCTGAGTGCTGTCAGTGAGTCATTGGTCTTTGACAAAAGAGACTGTACGATGATTGTTGACACACAACTTTTCTTTTCTTTTTTGGAAAGCACAAACTTATTCTCACTATATTTAACCTCCTTTGTTTATACCTATTTAAGCTCCGTATGACTTTTAAAAAAGAAAGATTACCAAGTAAATATTTTAACCACTTTATTCATTATAATAACTAAAATGACATTAGTTAATATTTTTAAAATTCATTTTTTCAACTGCATATCTGTCTTTCTCCCACTTTACACGTCTTTCTCAGTTTTTCCAAATCAAGCTCAAGATAACCAAATAGTTTGGGAACCATTAATGTAACATTTCCATTTTTGTTGTCTTTGCATTCTATTTTATTTTTACCCCCCCCCTTTTTTTTCCCTTTCCATTTTTTATGGTTTCTTGTTTTGGTGTGGGGGTAAGGCCCCTTTGACGGGTATAGAGTATATAGACAAAGAGAATAATTGGCAAAGAACTCTATAAGCTATGGATGAATAATAAGGGAAATAGGGGAAAAAAAATTGAAGACTTTGTAGTCTGAAGAATAAAGATATATTGAGGAAAAAAGTCTCTTCCTTGCATTCGACGCTCTGTGAGATCCTCTAGGGTTTCTGAGAAATCCATCACTCCCATTTTCCACATTTTCCGTACGTAGTTCTTCTTCTTCTACTTCTTCTAAACACAAACTCATTCTTTTTTTTTCTGTGATTTTTTTTTCTTTTTGTTTTGGAAAGAAATTTGATATCTTTTTTTTTGGTGGGGTTTTTGCTATTTGGATTTTTCTTAGCATTATACCATATATAGAAAAAAAAATTACAACTTTAATGCACTTTTATGTTTTTGTGATATTTTTGAGTTTTTTTGGTCGTCACTGTTCTTGCAAATATAGATCGATCGTACGTCTTCAGAGCTCCATATCCAAACTCCAAATCTGTCTACACCGGAATCTTTCAAGTTCTTCTCCTAGGTACGGAAACCTTTTAGAAACCTGTTATATTTTTATACCAATTTTGCTTTTATCAGATTTCTTCAATATTTTATGGTGATTTTTGTTTTGAGCTCCTGAATTTAGGGTTCAAGTACTTGCACGAAACTTAATAAAAAATTACCCATTTTTTCATTGATTATTTCCTAGGATGGTGAGAGGGAAAATTCAGATGAGAAGGATCGAAAATGCCACAAACAGGCAAGTGACTTTCTCGAAGAGACGAAATGGGCTCTTGAAGAAGGCTCACGAGCTCTCGGTTCTTTGCGACGTCGAAGTCGCCGTGATCATCTTCTCCCAGAAAGGCAGGCTCTATGAGTTCTCAAGCACTGAGTATGTTCCCTATTTTTTTTTTCATTTTTTTTGAATTTTTTTCTCTTTAAGGAATGATGCACAAAACCCATGTTTCTTTCTTTTTCGAGTACTTGTATGTTTTATTTGCTTCGTAACCTGTACACATAAGCATCGTAGTATGAATTGTTTGTCCCATAGAAGAAGAGATAAATAATTGCAGTTTGCTTGCATTAAGGTACGGAGCATCATTATGTATGTGTGAGAGATAAGAACATATTTTGTTTGAGCTGTTTTTTAGCTCATTCATTGCTACTACAGATTTTGTGAATGAAAACTTGCTCATTTTCTTAGAGACCTCTAAAAAAAAACTAAGTATACCATCTGGGGTATCTTAGCATTTGCCTTCTCTTCAAGTACTTAAAATCGTCACTAAAGCTAATGCCTAGCTGTTGGGTTGTACCTGAAGTTGCTTTTGGGTTGATCTTCTTTGACAAATATACATCTTCATAGATTTCTCTCTTTCTTTTCTCTCTTTATTCCGTTTCTAATTAGTTGTAATTAATTATAAGCCTTTTTGTAACCATCAATCCGCTTCTCAAGTGGAGGATCCGGCACTTCTTCATTTACTAGTTTTCTTGGTGACCATAAATATATATATATTTTGCTCTTGGTGACCATATTTATATATATTTTGCATTCACATCATGAAAGACTTTTATTAGTACTTACTTTTCAAGAGTGTGATTGATTGGAGATTTTTTTCTTCTTTCTCCTCTTTGGCATCTAGACATACGTTCGATTTGACATCCACTCAGAACATAAAAAGGAGGCCCCATCATGGGCCAAAAATACTAATAATTACTAGCTACTGGTAAAAGGACGTATCTGGTTCTAACAAGCATTGAATTCTCTATATGTTAGTAAGTTATTGTATAATATAAGATTTCTACTTGTTTATTGTCTATGGTGTTCACATAGGAAGTGGCTGAGATTTTATGGAACTTTAGTTTACTTCCTGATTGTGTTGCTTGTTAAAACGTCAATTAGAGTTTGTGTACGTTTCAGCATTTGTTTGCAAACCATATGATGAAATTAATACCTCATTTAAAACAGGCGATGACATTGATGCATATTAAATTAGAGCAAAGTAGAGTTGGTAAGTAATTGATTAGTACCGGCTGCAGTAATTTATAAATAAAAGTACTAAAAAAAAATACGTAGGGGCATTGCGCATGAGTGAATGCGTACATATAATTACAAATTAATTAACATTAATGGAGACATGTGCTTCATCAGTTTGCTAGACCTCCGCAATATATACATATACTTAGACATAAATATATATATATTCACTCAATAAGCTTCAGTTTTTCTCTTTATTCAATAGCAAGAGGAAAATCCTGTGTACGCTATCCTATAAACGAGCATTTATGACGAAAATACATGAAACTTTGTTAATAAACTATGAAATGTTCTACACGCCAAAGTTCATAAACATGCATGAAGCCATTGATCAACACTTTGCTCCAATATTTATAGCTATGATTAATAGAAAGAATAGCAATGTAAAAACATGTTTTTGTAATAATACTTCTTCACTCATCATAGTTCCTTGGGGCTTCCTGTGCTTGAATTTGGAGCTATAATTGTGGAATGCATGGCCTAAAACAACTTACATTGAAACCAAGGACAAGGAGTACTAAACCAATATTATTTGATTATCAACTTTTGACTTAGGGTCTTTCACGTTGTATATATTATGTATTCTGATCGCTGAACTCTCTCATTTTAAACCGAACAAGTGTGGTTATAATTGGACTCCGTTATTTTAGGTTGGCCTGGTTTCTATTATCTGAGGAGCAACATGCAAGTAGATGGTGTTTGTAATATGATACTAAGAGATAAACTGATCTATAGTAACGATATATCTATATCTGTCTGCGTATATGTGTATATGCATGTATAGAACCCCTGGAACTCGGACCTACTAAAATCTTTTGGGAGAGAATAAATTATATATTCACTTAAAGTAATACTTTTAGAGCATGTTTGTCGAACCATAATAAAATGCGATTGGAGAAGGTATGGATTTGGAAAGTAAAAGAGAGAAAATAAGAGTCAAGATTATTGATTCTCTTTGTAGCGTTTATTTTTGTATTTGGAAGTGAAATATGAGACAATCAAATTTTATTTTTAGTGTTTACTAAGATAGGAATAGAAATTTTATCAATATAATTAATGTAAAAGCTCTTTATGCAATGACCATTGACTTGATAAAGGTATATGAGAAAATACAATGTTTATTCTAGTTATTCAATTACAAGGAACTACCACCTAGTGGAAGTTAAGGTTGATATTTCATTTACTGAATCTCTATATCATACAGGTACAACAAAATTATCATTTTGGATCTCTTAAGTATGTGTGTGTATTTTGAAAAGAGAAATTGACCTAAGATCGGGATAGAGTAGAGAAGGATAAAAGAATTGAATTAAGATAGAGAAGAAAACTCACTAAAGAGATAAAAGTAGAAGTAGAGGAGAGAAATAGAAGATTCAAGAGAAGAACAAGAGAGGAAGAATAAGAATTAATAAGAATACAAAAAGGGAACTGGAAATTCATCAAAACTCTCTCACGTTAGAATTACAACCACTAAGATACCAACAGAAATCTACATTAATAAAAATATAAACGTAATTAAATTTTAAGTAAGCGTGGAGATAAAAAGTAGTGTTTGAGAACCTAGTTCAAATCAAGTTGCTACAGTGTTTTCTCTTATTAAAGTTGAATTCCAAACCAACTTTAGTTTAAACTAAGAGTTTGAATATTCTTAAATAGCCTAAAACATAATCCTGAAGCAAAAGTGAATATTAAAGCTAGAATCTATTCTAATAGATAACTATACAAGTTTAAACTCTAAATCATAATCTTAATTCTTCCTCATTCAGTTGGATTAAAGAAACTCGACTCCGACGAGTTTAAAATGAAAAGAATCATGGAGCACACAACCTGAAATGCAAGAAAATTCAGTCTTTACAATTGATTCTAAAAAATCCATTGGAACTTGATATGAGATTTTCGAAACATCTTTCTTGTGGAGAAAACATAGAGAATATGTGTGACTTAGTATCAACACAACAAGTAAATAACTTGAAAAAGTTTTCACGAGACATTGCTTTATTATGAACAGTTTGGTGGGCTCGCATTGGTCTAGGAGAATTAGTTTGTAAACCTGCTTGAGGACTCTTTTGATCACGGATGCGTCAACTAGAGGCAAAGTAGGTAACAAAGTTTCTTATGAAAGTGGAGCTTGTGTCTAAACAACCTGTGGACAGACAATGGATTCATTCCTAGCTTCTTCCTTTTTCGAGAATTCTTGGGATTCATGAAAGTCGTCAGATGGTTTTATAACCACATCAAAGAGTAGAGCAAGTTGCTCATCAATGCAGTTTATAACTCTAGTCTGGAGGTTGGCAACTTCAGGAACCAACTAGTTATGTTGTTCTTGAACCGTCTGCAATGGTTTCTCCTACTCTTTTTAATCATCATGCGAAAGTGATTGGAAAGGTGTTAGAAGCAGGTTATCGGAAGAAAATTAGATTTTGAGTTTTTTTATGAAATCACTGTTTTTGGATAAAGAAAAAAGACACAGCTCTAATACTAATTGATGTAAGACCCGGATAGAATAGAAAATAGAGATAAAAAGAAATTAAATCAAAATAAAGAAAAGAAATCACTAAGAAAAATACAGCATTCAAGAGAAGATCAAGAGAGAAAGAATAGGGAATAACAAAAACGCAAGAGAGAACTAGAAATTTATCAAGCATTAATACTCTTTCAATAAGAATTACAATACTAGGTATATATAGGGTCCGTTTGGTTCGAGTATTTAAATAGAGTATTTGAATGAAGATTTAAATTTTTGTGAGAGAAAATACTGTAGCAAAATGATTCGAACCGTAATTCGAGTATTGAAACAAATGGGCCCATAGATATCTAAACTTTAAACTAACAAAAATATAAACTTTAACTGAATTTTCAATAATCTTAGAGATGAACATAATTCTAATCTAAAATTGAATATTGAAGCTAGAATATATTCTAATAAATAACTGTTCCAATTTAAAGTCAAATTCTAATCTTAATTCTTTATCAGAAACGCTAATCTCTTCTTCTGTCCCATTAATGTGAAATTAAGCTGCCCTTAAACTTTAAACATTAATTGAGTGATGAAGATCTGCTCTTTTTTTTTTTCAAATAACTTCCATCATAGTAATCCTATATTAGACAGCGGCAGATATTTTGCATGTAATTTGGTGTGGTTAAAAAGTTAATTTGGATTATGTACTTGGTAATTAACATTAAGCTATGATGATTCACCTTATTGGCATACAGATGTAAGAGTTTCCTGCAATCGGAAGCAACACTAGTAACTAAAGAAAAGGTATATCAATCAGTTATAATTTGCTTTTCTCATTTGGAAAACCCGAGTTTCCTTTAGGACAAATTTCAACAGTTCCACCTACACTTTGATATAGATTTTAAAGGTGCCCCCAAACTTGTACTTGTAGGATCCATTCTCCTTGAATAGCCTATATATATATATATATATATGTATGTATGTATGTATCTAATCCCTTTTGTTAGATTTTGGACGTTAGATATCACGTATTAGTGTTATGTGAGGGGGTGGTTTTAATGAGTGCAAAATGGTATCAAGCCTGTTTTGGTGGAATTGTAGTGGCTGATTTCCTTCTCTCCTCTTCTAAAAACTCAGAAATCCCTCAGTTTTAACCATAAACTTAATCAACAAAACAAAAGAATAAAAAAAAAAAAAATATCTGGCTCTGCTACATTGAAGAACTCTAGCGGAACCCTGAAGGAAGAAGGAAAGACTTGTGATGAGCAGCTTAATTTGGAACTTTGTTTGCTTCCTTTTGTTTTTGTCTTTGTCTTTGTCTTTGGTTTTTAATTTTTTATTTTTGCAGCTGCCTATAATGAACTGATTTGAGACAAATCAAATGAGACATCCATTTGATTTTTCCATCAGGAGTATATCAAGATTTTGCTTGATGGTTCTTGCGGTAGTGATCATAGTTGTTATTTTCTAGGGTTTGTTGTTTGGCTGATGCGTCTGCCAATGTTTTATTTTTTATTTTATTTTTTTCCCAGTTTTCTAAACATATATTATTATACTTCTTTTTTAAAATGTTTGGAATGTCCTGGTTGGCCTTGATATTGTTGGAGAACTTGAGTGTGTAGAGAGAAAATGGAGGTATGAAATTTTGGAAATCAAAGAGTGTTTGAGGTGTGTATGAACACTTTCCTTAAAAGTTTTATTTAACGGCAAATTACCCTAAGATACAACAAACATTTGAACATAATATCTAGCAACAATATTGCGTTCTAGAACAAGATATGAAATTTGTAGATTTTTGGAGATTTGATAAAATATAGGAGTGTCATTTCATGAATATATAACAGGTTTAATCCATACAACCTTTTACATGTAGGTACCTCTTCATTTGTAAATGTATCTATTCATATATTAATACAACTATTACAACACATGTCAATTGCTAATAGCTGTTCAGGATTGTATAAAAACATACAACTAGCAAATACACCTGTTCGAAATAACTCAAAAAACACACTTTCATTATATATTGGCTCGGGAAAGCTGGCGCCGTAGCGCGAGCTTTACTGCACCAATTATGGTTTGAAAAACAACTGCAACTGTAGCGCTCCGTGCTCACGTTTTTTCACTCATTTTAATGTGAACTTTGATCTCAAACATTTTACAGTCACTTAGATACTAGTTTCCTTCCACCTCTTTTCTCTGAAAAAAAAAATTCATTCCGTTTTCACTTTGATGCTTCAAACTAATTCTCAAGTCTCAACTTTTTCTCATTGATTCGTTTTGTTTTGTTACCCTTCCAAAAAAATTTTATCCATTTATTTCGTCTCACTGTTTAATATTTGAGCCGCTAGCTAGTAAAACTTTAAACAAAAAAAATCTGCTTTTTTATTACGTTCTAAATTATGTGTGCCTGATCATGCTCAATCTTCTAATCGCTAGTATATTCTGTTCTACTTTTCTTTTCAATGCTATTACTCTTCCATGTATTCTTTTCAATAATCTGTTTTTCTTGTTGAATGCCAATATTCATCATATTAAGTTTATAGATCTCATGCCTCAGGCATTTTCCTTTCATCTTCTCCTGATTATGTACTGTGATTCTTTCCCCTTCCCTTTAAGATTATATTAGATTTCTTGATAACTTTAAAAATATTCAATGTTCCCATTAGAGACGAAACAACACATATACACAAAATATACATATATATTATATATATTGTATATATAAAACCGAAGAGGAAGAAAACGAATTTTTCCTTCTTATCACTCAACTAGAGCAAACTTAATAAACAAGAATATCCTAAAACGAAACAATAATAAAATCCCACAAGTTAAGGAAACCGAACCAACAAAAACTACCAACTAATGATCCCAAGATCAACGGGATTTCCTACTCGACTTTCTCACACTCCTCCTCAAGCTGGTGAATAGATGTCAGTCATTCCCAGCTTACTAACACATGAATCAAAACTAGACTTCTGGAGAGCTTTAGTTAGAACATCTGCTTCTTGCAACTTAGTGGAGATATAGGATAGATCAATAGTCCCATTCTCTATCTCTGTCTTGATGAAGTTTCTGTCAATCCTCTCATGCTTCATCCTATCATGTTGCACAGGATTATGAGCCACACTAATAGCTGACTTACTATCACTGAACAACTTCATTGGCTCGGTTATCTATATGTTTAAATCTGCCATTAACCTCTTTATCCAGATAAGTTCACAAGTTCCTTGAGCTATGGCCCTATATTCAGCTTCAACACTGCTTCTAGATACAACGTACTGCTTCTTACTTCTCCAAGTCACCAAATTTCCCCAGACCTTCGTGCAATATTCGGTTGTTGACCTACTATCATCCACAGCTCTAGCCCAATCTGCATCTGTGAAACCAACCACATCCCTAACTTCAGTCCTTTTAAACATTAGACCTTTGCTTGGATACCCCTTCAAATACCTCAGAATCTGGTTTGCTGCTTCCATGTGCCTTGTTGTAGGAGCATGCATAAACTGGCTAATTATGCTCACATTAAAGGCAATATTTGGTCTCGTGAGTGATAGGTAGATTAACTTCCCTACCAAACGCTGATAGCTCTCCTATCCATGGGTGAATCATTTTCTGAAATCCTTTGCTTCTAGTTCCGTTCCAAAGGTGTGCTAGCGGTTTACATCCGAGCTTACCTGTTTCTTGGAGTAAGTCAAGTATATACTTTCTTTGTGAAATAAAGATCCCTTTATGACTCCTTGCAATCTCCATTCTGAGAAAATACTTTAAGTCTCCTAGGTCTTTCACCATGAATTCAGCCCGAAGCTTCCTCTTGAGATTAGTAATCTCTTCTTCATCATCGCCCGTAATCACCATATCATCTACATATACAATCAACACGGCCTGCTTCCCCACCATGTTTCTTTTCACAAATAAGGTATGATCTACTTGTCCTTGTGTGTAACCAAGACCGTTCATTACTGTGCTAAACCGAAGTAAACCATGCCCTTGGAGACTGTTTGAGACCATAGAGAGATTTTTTTAGTTTACACACCTTGTCTAAGCCATAGTTTGCTTCAAAACCTGGTGGTGCCCTCATATAGACTTCCTCCTCTAGTGTCCCATTGAGAAATGCATTCTTAATGTCTAACTAGTGTAGTCCCCAATCTAAATTAGCAGCAATAGACAAGAGAATTCTAATTGAATTTAGCTTAGCCACTGGTGCAAAAGTCTCTTCATAATCTATGCCATATGTTTGAGTGAATCCTTGTGCCACAAGCCTAGCCTTGTACCTTTCTACAGTCCCATCCGGTCTATGTTTTACTGAAAAAACTTATTAAAACCAAAAAAGAAATAAATTTTTTTTCTTCTATCATTAACAAACGCAAGAATCACTCTTATATAGATTACAAAGAAACAGTTTTCCTAACTTTTAGGATACTAGATAATAATCAGAAAATCTTAAAAAAGAAACAATAACAAACCCCATAACTTAAGGTAACAAAAAAAATCTGCCAACTAATAATCCCGGGAATTCCTATTTGACTTTCCCACACTCCCCCTCAAGCTGGTGAATAGATGTCAGTCATTCCCAGCTTGCTAACACACGAATCAAAATTAGACTTCTGGAGAGCTTTAGTCAGAACATCTGCTTCTTGTGACTTAGTAGAGATATAGGACAGATCAATAGTCCTCATTCTCTATCTCTGTCTTGATGAAGTTCCTGTCAATCCTCACATGCTTCATCCTATCGTGTTGCACAGGATTATGAACCATACTAATGGCTGATTTACTATCACTAAACAACTTCATTGGCTCAGTTATCTGTATATTCAAATCTACCATTAACCTCTTTATCCAGATGAGTTTACAAGTTCCTTGAGCTATGGCCCTATATTCAGCTTCAGCACTGCTTCTAGATGCAACAGATTGCTTCTTACTTCTCCAAGTCACCAAATTTCCCCACACCTTTGTGCAATATCCAGTTGTTGATTTACTATCGTTCACAGCTCCAACCCAATCTGCATCTGAAAAACCAACCACATCCCTAGCTCCAGTCTTTTTAACATCAGACCTTTGCCTGGACACCCTTTCAAATACCTCAAGATTTGATTTACTGCTTCCATGTGTCTTTTCGTAGGAGCATGCATGAACTGGCTGATTATGCTCACACTAAAGCCAATATCTGGTCTTGTGAGTGAGAGATAGATTAACTTCTCTACCAAACGCTAATAGCTCTCTCTATTCACGGGAGGATCATTTTCTGTTGTCCTTTGTTTCCAGTTCCGTTCCAAAGGTGTGCTAGCAGGTTTACATCCAAGCTTACCTGTTTCCTGGAGCAAATCAAGTATATATTTTCTCTATGAAAGAAAGATCCCTTTATGACTCCTTGCAATCTCCATTCTGAGAAAGTACTTTAAGTCTCCTAGATCTTTCACCATGAATTCAGCCCGAAGCTTCTTCTTGAGATTCGCAATCGCTTCTTCTTGAGATTCGCAATCTCTTCTTCATCATCACCCGTGATCACTATATCATCTACATATACAATCAACACGGCCTGCTTTCCTTCCATGTTTCCTTTTACGAACAAAGTATGATCTGTTTGTCCTTGTGTATAACGAAGGTCCTTCATTACTGTGCTGAACCGAGTAAACCATGCCCTTGGAGACTGTTTTAGACCATAGAGGGATTTTTTTAGCCTACACACCTTTTCTAAGCCACAGTCTGCTTCAAATCCTAGTGGTGCCCTCATATAAACTTCTTCCTCTAGTGTCCCATTAAGAAAGGCATTCTTAATGTCTAACTGATGCAATCCCCAGTCTAAATTAGCTGCAATAGACAAAAGGATTCTGATTGAATTTAGCTTAGCTATTGGTGCAAAAGTTTCCTCATAATCTATGCCATAGGTTTGAGTGAATCCTTATGCCACAAGCCTAGCCTTGTGCCTTTCTATGGTCCCATCTGGTCTATACTTTACTGTAAAAACCCATTTGCTGCCAACTTTTCTCTTCCCTTCAGGTAACTGTACTTCATTCCAAGTATCATTTTCCTTTAGTGCCTTCATCTCTTCTTACACAGCCTCATTCCAGTTTGGATCTTGCAGAGCCTCATGAATATTTCTTGGGACTTGTATCTCATCAACTTTGGATACAAACGCCTTCATTTTTCCTGAAAACTTAGAATAGGTAAGATAGTTGGAAATGGGATACCTTGGATTTTCAGTACACGTTCTTGTTCCCTTTCTCACAGCAATTGGAATATCAAGGTCGTTTGCTTGCTCCTCATTCTCAACACTTGGATTGTCCTCATTACATAGCTCTTGACTATCCGTAGCAATAGGATCTGGATCTGCCATCGGTTTAGTCTTCTGGGTTTGCCTCAGAGTTCGTGGTCTTCTAGAATAAACCAAGATTGGTTTTGTGCCTGCATTGTCGGAATCTCCCCCTTGACCTAAGTCATAACTATTATTTGGCTCAAGATGAGATGAAACAGATGAGGAAGACTGTTCAACAGCTAAGGGAAGAAACTCTGACGTTGACACTATAGGATCCTAATGTTTTTCTCCTTGAGTCAGATCCTCCCCCTGGAGAGAAACTTGAGAATAAAAGAATTGATCTTCAACAAACAAGACATCACATGAGACTAGAAAACTGTTTTGTGAAGGGATGATTACACTTATATCCTTTTTGTGTAGAAGAGTAGCCAAGAAAGACACATTTGAGAGCCTTGGGATCAAGCTTGCCACAGTTTGGTTGTGGTTGTGAACAAAAACTACACATCCTAAGACACGAGGCTCAAGAGAATTATGGACTCGAGACGAAGGAAAAACAGATAATAACTCACTAATGGGGGTTTGATATCCTTGGATTTTGGTGGGAACTCGATTGATAAGGAATGCAGACGTAAGAATGGCTTCACCCCAAAAAGAATTAGGAACATGGCTTGCAAGCATAATAGATCTAACAACTTCTAATAGGTGACGATTTTTTCTCTTTGCAACCCCATTTTGTTGAGGAGTATAGGCACATGAACTTTGATGGAGTATTCCATGTTCTTTAAGATAGTTGTTTAAATCATGAGAAAAATACTCTCGACCATTATCAGTTCGAAAAATGTGTATGGAAGATTGGAAGACGTTTTTTATGACCTTATGGAATTGCTTAAAAATCGTGGTCACCTCAGATTTTTCTTTCATTAAGTAGACCCAATATACCCGGGTATGATCATCAATAAAGGTAATAAACCATCATTCCCCTGTTAGACTTGACACACGAGAGTGTCCCCATACATCACTATGAATTAAATAGAATGGTGTAGAAGGTTTGTACGTATGAGGTGGATGAGATGCACGTGTTTGCTTTGCAAGAATACAATGATCACAATGAAATGACGAAGGATCTTTATTAATAGATAAATGAGGGTACAAATGTTTTAAATAGACGAAACTAGGATGGCCTAGTCTATTTTGCCACAACTGAACATTAGAATCAGAAAATAATGAAAAAATAGTAGATGACTTTTGGTTTGTAGAAGAACCAGTATCTAACACATAGTAGAGACCACTTCTCTCCTCAGCATTCCCAATCGTTCTCGCCGATGACAAATCCTGAAATTTACAAGGAGGAGGAAAGAAGGTTACTGAAAAATTCAGATCTCTAGTTATTCTACTAACTAACAGTAGATTGCACTTCAAATTAGGAACATAAAGGACAGAATTTAATTTTAATATGTTCACTTCAACAGCTCCTTTTCCTGTTGTTGTACACATGGATCCATCGGCTACTGTGATTCCAACCTGTTCTTGACATGGTTTATAGTTACTTAATCTTGTCTTCAAACCGGTCATATGATCAGAGGCACCTAATATCCACAATCCATGCATTCTGAGGTCCTTTGTGTGACAAGAACGAGAAAATACCTCTTTGAGTTGTCAAAGCTGTAGAATTTGACGGAGTCGTCTCCCTTTTTGCAGATGGAGGGTTCACGAGTTTCCGAAGTGCTTCCATTTCCTCGGCAGTGAAGGCTTTCGAAGCTGCAGTAGTTGTCTCAGCAATATTGGCATTTTTGTTGTTTTTTCTCTATTTTCTTGGCTTCCAGTTAGAGGGTTTTCCATGCAGATTTCAACATGTCTCCTTAGTGTGATATGGTTTCTTACAATGCTCACACCACAATTGCTGCTCTTTGCTAGAGAACACCTTTGGATTATCACGATTTATGGCCAATGCAAATCCTTGAACTAGGCTGTCAGCTATTGGACTCTGTGATGGTGATGACATAACCTTCTTTCTTGTTTCTTCATGCCTAACCTCAACAAATGCTTCCTTTAGGGAAGGTAGAGGCTTTGTCCGAAGTATGCGTCCTCGAACCTCATCTAAATCTTGATTAAGACCGTGTAAAAAATCAAAAATTCGATCATTTTCCACCATTTTGCTGTATTGAATTCCATCCTCCGGATGTTTCCAAGTAACATGGTGAAACAGGTCGATTTCTTGCCACAACTCAGATAAGTTATTGAAATACTCGGTAACTGACGATGTACCTTGTTTGGTATTTTAGATTTTTGAGCGAATCTCAAAGCTTTGTGAAATATCTTCCATATCCGAATACATCTCCTTCACAGCCTCCTAAATTTCTTTTGCTGTCTGATATAACAGATATAGGCGTCCAATCTTTTGATCCATTGAGTTTATCAACTAGGCCATCACAATCGAATTCTCTGCTTCCCAAGCGTTGTAGTTGGTTGAATCCGATGCGGGTGGTGCTCCAGTTAAATATCCCATCTTTCCTCTGCCTTTAATCACAAGCAAGACAGATTGATATCACTCTCTGAAATTATTCTCATTGAGTTTGTGTATGGTAATTTGAATTGAAGGATTTTCAAGATGGCTAGAGGTAATAGACACTGGAAGACTTGTAGGGTTTGGTGTTTCGGCTTTTTCTATGGTCAACATGGTGATTTGTTTTGGCTGATTTTACCCAAAAGGCAGCCTTGCTCTGATACCATAAAACCGAAAAAGAAAAACTTTTTTTCTTCTATTATTAACAAACGCAAAAATCACTCTTATATAGATTACAAAGAAACAGTTTTCCTAACTTTTAGGATACTAGATAATAATCAGGAAATCTTAAAAAAGAAACAATAACAAACCCCATAACTTAAGGTAACAAAAAAATCTGCCAACTAATAATCCCGGGAATTCCTATTTGACTTTCCCACACCTATTTACTGCCGACTGTTATCTTCCCTTCAGGTAACTGTATTTCATCCCAAGTATCATTATCCTTTAATGCCTTCATTTATTCTTGCACAGCTTCTTTCTAGTTTGGATCTTGAAGAGCCTTGTGAATATTTCTTGGGACTTGTATCTCATCAACTTTGGATATAAATGCCTTCATTTTTCTTGACAACTTAGAATAGGTAAGATAATTGGAAATGGGATACCTTGGATTTTTAGTACAAGTTCTTGTTCCCTTTCTCACGGCAATTGGAATATCAAGGTCATTTATTTGCTCCTCATCCTCAACACACGGGTTGTCCTCACTACATAGCTCTTGACTATCCATAGCAATAGGGTCTGGATCTGCCACTGGTTTAGTCTCCTGGGTTTGCCTCAGAGTTCGTGGTCTTCTGGAATAAACCAAGATTGGTTTCGGATCTGCATTATTAGTATCTCCCCCTTGACCTAAGTCATCATCATTATTTGGCTCAGAACAAGATGAAATAGATGAGGAAGAATTTTCAACACTTAAGGGTAGAAACTCTGACACAGACACAATAGGGTCCCAATGTTTTTCTCCTTGAGTCAGATTCTTCCCCTGGAGAGAAACTTGGGAATAAAAGAATTGATCTTCGACAAAGGAGACATCACAAGAGACTAGAAAACGTTTTGTGGTGGGATGATAACACTTATAGCCTTTTTGTGTAGGAGAGTAACCAAGAAAGACACCCTTAAGAGCCTTAAGATCAAGCTTGCCACGATTTGGTTGGTGGTTGTGAACAAAATCCACACATCCGAAGACACGAGGTTCAAGAGAATTGTGGACTCGGGAGGAAGGGACCACAGATAACAACTTACTGATGGGGGTTCGATACCCAAGGACTTTGGTGGGAACATGATTGATAAGGAAGGCAGATGTAAAAATAGCTTCACCCCAGAAAGAGTTAGGGACATGGCTTGCAAACATAATAGACCTAGCAACTTCTAATAGGTGACGATTTTTTCTTTCAGTAACCCCATTTTGTTGAGGGGTATAGGCACACGAACTTTGATGGAGTATTCCATGCTCTTTAAGATAGTTGTTTAAAATATGAGAAAAATACTCTCGACCATTATCAGTTCGAAGAATGTGTATAGAGGATTGGAAAACGTTTTTTATGACCTTGTGGAATTGCTTAAAAATTGTGGTCACCTCAGATTTTTCTTTCATTAAATAGACCCAACATACCCGAGTATGATCATCAATAAAGGTTATAAACCATCGTTCCCCTGTTAGACTTGACACACGAGAAGGTCACCACACATCACTATGTATTAAATAGAATGGTGTAGAGGGCTTGTTTGTGTGAGGTGGATGAGATGCACGTGTTTGCTTTGCAAGAACGCAATGATCACAATGAAATGACAAAGGATTTTTATTAATAAATAAATGAGGGTACAAATGTTTTAAATAGACGAAACTTGGGTGGCCCAATCTGTTGTGCCACAACTAAACATAGAATTAGAAAATAATGAAAAAACAGTGGATGGCTTTTGTTGCTTTTGGTTTGAAGACGAACCAATGTCTGACACATAGTAGAGACCACTTTGCTCCTCAGCATTCCCAATCGTCCTCGTCGACCTAAAATTTACAAGAAGAAGGAAAGAAGGTTACGGAACAATCCAAATCCTTGGTTATTCTACTAACTGACAGTAGATTGCACTCCAAATTAGGGACATAAAGAACTGAGTTTAATTTTAATTCGTTCACTTAAATATCTCCTCTCCTGTTGCTGTATACATGGATCCATTTGCCACTGTGATTCCAACATGTTCTTGACATGGTTTATAGTTACTTAACCCCGTCTTCAAGCCAGTCATATGGTCAGAGGCACCAGTGTCCACAATCCATGCATCCTGTGATCCTTTGTGTGACAAGAACAAAACAATACCTCTCTGAGTGGTCAAAGCTGTAGAACCTGTAGAGCCAGATGAAGCAAAAGTCAACTCCTTTTTTGCAGATGATGAGTTCATGAGTTTACGGAGTGCTTCCATCTCCTCGGCGGTAAAGGCTTTCAGAGCTATACTATTTGTCTCAGCAAGATTGACATTTTTGTTGCTTTTTTACTGCTTTCTTGGCTTCCAGTTAGGAGGTTTTCCATGCAGATCCCAACATGTCTCTTTAGTGTGATATGGTTTTTTACAATGCTCACACCACAACTGCTGATCTTTGCCAGAGAACACCTTTAGATTACCTCGGTTTGTGGCTAAAGCAGATCCTTGAATTGAACTGTCAGCTACTGAAATCTATGATGGTGAGGACATAACCTTTTTTCTTGTTTCTTCACTCCTAACCTCGGCAAATGCTTCCTTTAGGGAGGGTAAGGGCTTTGTCCCGAGTATGCATCCTCGAACCTTATCTAAGTCTTGATTAAGACCGTGTAAGAAATCAAAAATTCGATCCTTTGCCACCATCCTGTTGTACTGAACTCCATCCTCTGGATGCTGCCAAGTAACATGATGAAACAGGTCGATCTCTTGCCATAACTCGGATAGGTTATTGAAATACTTAGTGACCGACAATGTGCCTTGTCTGGTATTTCAAATCTTGGAGCGAATCTCAAAACTTTGTGAAATATCCTCAATATCTGAATACATCTCTTTCACAACATCCCATACCTCTTTAGCCGTATGATAAAAGAGATACAAGCGTCCAATCTTTTGATCCATTGAATTTATCAACCAGGCCATCATAATCAAATTTTATGCTTCCTAGACATTGTAGTTGGCTGAATCTGATGCAGGTGGTGCTCCAGTTAGATATCCCATCTTTCCTCTGCCTTTAATCACAAGCAAGACAGATTGATACCACTCTCTGAAATTATTTCCATTGAGTTTGTGTGTGGTAATTTGAATTGAAGGATTTTCTAGGTGGCTAGATGTAATAGACACTGGGAGATTTGTAGGGGTTGGTGTTTCGGTTTTTTCAGTGGTTGACATGGTGTTTTTTGGCTAATTTTCCTAGACAAACACTCAGCTCTGATACCATAAAACCGAAGAAGAAGAAAACGAATTTTTCCTTCTTATCATTCAACTAGAGCAAACACCACTCTTATAGAAATTAAAATAACCATTTTTTCCTAATTTTCAGGAAACTAAATAAACAAGAATATCCTAAAACGAAACAATAATAAAATCCCACAAGTTAAGGAAACCGAACCAACAAAAACTGCCAACTAATGATCCCAAGATCAACGGGATTTCCTACTCAACTTTCCCACAATATATGCTAACTATTTGATGTTTAGATATGGTTCATTTATTTGTTGTCTAGAATGCGGGCATATATTAGGGGTTGTTGATTCCAATATATAATGGAGACAACGTTCGGTCTTTAGTTTCTGGGTTTTTTTTTTTTTTGGGTCTCATTTTGTATACACGCATGATTACAAATTATTCCCTCCCTTCTAGCGTTGCATATATTGAGTTGTTTCTTGCACTTGAAGTAAAGCATTCATGCATAGGCACCAAGGAGAAAAAGTAAAATTTGAAACAAATTTTCGTAAGTTACCCTTTTTTCCTACTTATTTGTTTTTTATTGTATATTTTCCACGAACAATTGGTGAAATATTCGTAGTTATTTCAGTTGCATGAAGTGATTAATACGTCGTAAGTCTGTCCTTACTTATTAGCAGTAGTAAGTTTTGCATGCACTAGGTTTTTTCAAATATCGTCTACAATTATGTTATTAGAAGTGTTAATCAACTTGGAAGGTATATATTCCCACTATAGATCTATCACCACACTGTTAGAACATTGAAAGACAAGAATATTACTTAATAGTAAATTGCAAATTAACTTCTACGTACAATTAAAAGTACCAAAGTTGCATAGTTTAACGTTTACGTAATTTGTTTTGAGGATGGTTCAGAATGCAAAAAATCATCGAACGGTACCGTAAACAATCAAAAGGTCATGAGCAAATTACCAACGAGACTGAAGCCAATGAACAATATATGCAGGTTAGAAACTCCATCTTGGAAACATTCATGTTTCTTATCTCTGAGTCGAGCGCGGATCACATGTTTTATGCTACTTAAATTGTGATTTAATCTTCATCATTTCGGAACCATCTATCATTTATATATTTATGTGTGCGTGTGTGTGTGTGTATATATATGTAAAAGTTCAGACATGAAAATAAATTATTTGGTAATTTACGCTAGTAGATGTGTATATATTTAAAGGTCTCCCTGCAATTACTAGTTTCTTTGCTCTTGAGGATCATCAACGGACTATGTTTCATTGAACCATAATGAGCAGAGTTATAACACGTTTTTGTTTTGGCTGAAATGAGTATAAAGGAATTTATAACAGTCAACTGCTATATATGTCAGATTCATTAAATATCTGATAAAAACATAAACTTGACTTTAAAAAAACACATGTTCTGATAATGAATAATGCAAACTCTATATGTCAACTTTATAGCCAGTGCATTCAAGTTCATTTTCCCTTGTATATTTACTATACATACATACATATATGTATGTATGGATTTGGATGCAGCATCTGAGGCTTGAAAGTGCAAAAATGGCCAAGAAGATTGAGCTTCTTGAAGTTTCGAGAAGGTATTGGTGGCCTAGTTCTCATCATTTGATATTTTGACCTTAAACCTTTTCTGCTGCAAACATATTAAGGCTAATATTTTAAGCTTAGACCTTTTCTTCTGCAAATGTATTAATGATATTATGAATTGAAAAACATTAAACAATTATTAATAACCAAACTATTAAATGTCAAAATTTGTGATTAAGCTACATCTTGTGCTGAATTTTGATATGTCAAATTTAATAATGTTATATATTTGGAGAATGATTTTTTTTATTTAAATGTCAATTTGATATTTCCTCAAAAGTTTGGGATTGTATTGGAGATAGTACTCTTACATCTTTATAACTTTGAATTTTGCATTATCTTGTTAGGAAGCTTTTGGGTCGCGATATAAGTTCTTGTTCTTACGAGGAACTCCAAAGAATTGATAGGCAGTTGGAGCATAGCCTACACAACATCAAAGCAAGAAAGGTGCATATTTTAAACTGAATTAGCAAGATATGATTTTTTTTATTACCCTCTTCAAATGGGCTTTACTATTTATTTATTTATAAGAAACATCTAACAACATGAAGACTTGAATATTTTTGGCGGGGTAAGTTAAAGGGATGATCTTAGGTTCAAATTCTAAAAATAACTAACATTATACTACTAAGGGTCACATCACAACAAAAAGAAGATACAAGAAACTTACGTCAACGATATAAATTTATTATCAAAGAAGAGGAAATTGGAGCATAGATTCTACTAGCAATCTATATCCCCTTTTGGTGTCATATGCCCTAGTCTTCGGGTTATCATAATCCATCACTTAGAGCCAATCATTCACTTGTTGCTTTAATGGCAAATTCACATTTTTCAAATAGTTGAATCCACATGCATTCAATACATCAATTTTCCCCTTGTGTTTTGACAAAACTCTAAACACAAACTTGGAAATTGAACTAAGAACAAAACTTCATCGATGAAGAAATTAAAATATTACAAAGAAAACCCTAATGTAGATGATATTCGAAAGACCATCTAACTCTCTCATGCTTGGATTCAACATGACTTCTTCCCATAAACCAGACCTACCCTATTAGCTACTAACACTCCTTATTTATACTAATTCCAATTAACTCTAACAATTAACAAACTATCAAGTTCCTAGCATGTTTCAATGACAGATACACATTTGTCAAATAATATAGTTCACACGCGTTCAATTTACGAGTTCTACCTTCTGTTTCTTATTCTCATTAGCTCCAATTCTCTTAGCTTACCTACCTAATTGGTATTGTACTGATTTACTATCAACTAAACACTATTATTTTGGAGCAAAATATATGAGAGGTTTGACAATTTGATGATTATAACTTTAAAATTTTGAATAATTATTGACATGCCCACTAAGGGAAAAGGAAAAAACTCTAAATAACCTTATAAAATAAAGCCTACGAGCGAGTTTTTGGGATGCTTAAACTAGAAGGATTTAGGCCCTGTTTATAATAGGTCAATGACCAATTACTTCTCATTCTCAACCGATGTAGGAATTTAAACAAATACCAATAGGTCATCCAAATTATTCTAGCATCTTCTTCGGTGTTGCTTCTGAGTCAAACAAAGTGCCACTCACTTTGTCTCTCCAAATATTCATGCCGAGAATTTTTTTGGCTTTATCCGATATCCTTCGTCTCAAACTCTTGATTGAACCGAGTCTTTAGAACCTCAATTTCTTTTTTGCTCTTCAATGCTATAAACATATCGTCAACATACAAGAGTAACAAAATAAAACACCCATCTTGTAACTTGTAAAAATACAGACAGTGATTAAATTTTTTTCTTATATACTTTTTCTCTATCATAAACCAATCAAATCATTTTGTACTACTGCCTTGAAATTTGTGTCAATTTACTGTATAACGATTTTCTTTAGTTGTCAAATTAAATGCTTTTGCTTGAGATATAGATTTCTTCTTCGAAATCATCATGTAAAAACACAGTTTTTGAATCAATTTGAATTAATTCTAAATCAAATTGTTTTATTCAAGTTAACAAATTTCTAATTAAAACATGCTCAACAACAAGAGAGAATACCTCTCTATAGTCTGTGTCTCCTTTATGCGCGTAGCCTTTAGGTACTATCCCTGCCACCAGGTTCTCGTCAGGGACTCTTTTTCTTCTCAAGCACCCATTTATATCCAATAGCTTTCTTGTCCTTCAATAACTGAGCTAGTCCCAAGTCTGATTTTTTTTTTTTTAATTTTCTTTTTTTGCTGGAAAAGCTCTTCTTAAGTCATGATTTTCTTGATCCCTTTAACTGTTGCTTATATTTAATGCATGTTGATGAAAAGCTTATTAAATTACTAATTCTCCATTTCCCAGGAGCAACTATTTAATGAACAGATACAGCAGCTTAAAACGAAGGTATTTTTGTTCCTTTTGCATTCAACATGCGCAGCAAGCCTTGTATCTAGCTGAAATTCCATAGCTTAGCTTTAATTATGTTCTTTTTTCTTCATTCAGGAAGAAATTCTTTTACAAGAGAATGCAAAGTTACGTGAAAAGGTGAATTTTTCAAAACCTTAATTTGTTTCTGAAAGAATTTATCTCTTGTTTTTCTTATTTCTGCTGCTATTCGGATCTTCTCTTGTGGCATTATAAGCTGAGTTTTGTGATCGAAAATAGTATCTAAAGACAAAACTAATATTTCAAATCAATGTTTGAGTTCAGCACCGGCTTAATTTGTATTTATTTAAGGAATTCACTTGACTAGTTGGTAGTTGACGCAGGCCATCGTAAAATACATACATATACACACACACGCAGAGTACTAATAAATCAAAATGTTATAAAAGTGGAATTGCTTGTAAATATAAATATCTTGGATGGAAATGTTAATAAAATTGAATTTTCTTTTTTCCTTTTGAAAACTAATTAAAATCATTGTCAATTGGAAAATGGAACAAAGAAGAAAGAATTCTCTCTATTGAATTAAACTCAACAGCTGATCATCATTGAGAATCCTACACTGAAAGTACAATACTATAAAAAGCTGTATCCAGACAATTAATTAACCAACCACAAGACTAAGCCAATCAGATACTTACACGTGTAACCTAACTCTAATTAATTACAAGCAATCAGGACAAGTTTCTTAAACTAATCTAACTAACTTTATGTATGATACTAACAGTCTTAACCTTTGATTGTTGCATCTTTGTTACTATATTTGACTCTATGGATACATACACACACACACACACACACAAAACATTTTTCGATAGGTTACTGGAATAAGCTCGCCATATTGGCAGCGCCCATCAAACCAAGAAAAAGAAGCTGTAACCAACTACAGTCAAAGTAGCCAAAGCACTAGTTCAGATGATCAGGTGGAGACTGAACTCTTCATTGGACTGCCAAGAAGTTCGCTGCTGATTCCTTAAGCCGGTTGTTCATGATTTCTCTCCAATCAACGTGCCCAAGAAGTATATGTATATATAGATCATATATCTATATATATATATATATGTGTTGTTTGTGGCGTACTTGTATTTAGTGTCTAAGTGTTAATATTAGTTGTAAGCTAATGAATTCTAGTTATAAACTAGGCTTTGCAATAAATCGGAATTGATCAAGTATGAAGTCGTTATTCGTTTTGTTCAACATTCGTATTACGTAGTAAAAAATTCCAAATACGGGACGTGATCCTTTTATTTATTTTAACTTGGAATTGTATCTTCCTGATTATACCTAAATCTTATTATTTACTTTTTCTTGTTGTCAAGGAAGGTGTATGTTTGGCCGGTACCGAATCTTAGTGTTTTAGGCATAACAAATGAGAATTTTCATTATAGTATGCTTTTATTTATATGTGAGAGCTTTATATTCTACGCGGTTCAAACTAATGAGTTTGAATTCATTTGCGTTATGTGTATGTTTTCATATATGTATTCATCACTTTGAATTGAACGTCTATGCCTATGTGTTCTTTGTATTTTTGTTCGTCAAGTAAAAAAGAAAAATACACATCCTTTTTGTTGTTTACAATATACTTTAAAGCGAATATTATGTAGCACTGTTTCAAATTGAAAGTTGAGGATCGAGTTTGTCATCTTTCTATCTACATTTATAGTTAGTGCCGTTGAATTTATCTTGAACTAATCAATATACATTTTTTTTTAATTTTGAGGAAATTGAATCTACAGTCCCAGAATGGTTTTTTATTCATGCTGGTTAATGTCATAGTCTAGAAACAATGGTTTTATTTAAGAATCTGCTCACAATTAATATGTCGACCTTTTTTTATTGGAAGTATTACAGCCTTCTTAAGTTCTTGTCTTAGTGTTGTTTTAGCTGACTTTGGGTCTTATTTAGGCATGCAAAGCGCCTATAATATATATGCACTATGAGCATTTTCAACGATTATTTATATACGTGTGTTGCGTAAACGATAATATTTTTATGGCGAATATCTTAACGCCTTTTCGATAGATAAATAATAATATATTTATTTATATCTCTACATAATTTTGTGTCATACACTTTTATTGATGTGTTTGTGTATAGAGCAAAAGATGGAGGCTATAAATTTTAAAGACGGTAAGGCTTATAGAAATACTTTTTTGTAAGTTTTATTTGCCTTTATTTCTCAAAGTTTGCTAAGAAGTTTTATGACAAATTACCTCCAAGATACAATAAACCC
This sequence comes from Artocarpus heterophyllus, assembly GCA_025403435.1. NCBI lineage: Eukaryota > Viridiplantae > Streptophyta > Magnoliopsida > Rosales > Moraceae > Artocarpus > Artocarpus heterophyllus. The sequence continues at coordinate 2,116,987 of CM046353.1, forward strand.
TTGAATATAATATCTAACAATAATATCGTATTCTAGAACAATGAACATAATCTGTAGCTTTTTTAGAGTTTGTACAATAACAAAGGTGTCATTTCATAAATGAACATAACCGGTTCAATCTATACAATTTTTTACAAAAAAGTATTTCTTTATTTGTAAAGGTATCTTTTCATGTATCAACACAACTATTACAACAGATATATATTGCTAATAGGTATTCAAGTTTGTATGAAAATATACAATTAATAAATACATCGGTTTAAAACAACTCAAAAAAGACACTTTCAAACCCATATCAACATAGGCAGGTGCCACAGTGCTGATAACAAAGCCACAAAATTGTGTTGTGGGAGTAGCGTCGTGGCACTAGGTGCACAAACCTGAAATTGCAACTTTCATAATTCCAACACCACAGCTTTAAATTTGAGCAACCGCGTCTCGAGCTAATTCCAAACACATGAAAAATGTGTATTTTCATGCAAAATGATTTTTGATTTCTAACATTAGATAGAAATGTATTACAATCTTTCTAACAACTCTTCATTTCAAACACTACATTTTGCACGAGCATGTGATTAATTTCTCTCTTTTTGTTCTTAAGAAAAAATATGTTATGTGATTAACCCTTTACAATTTCAAGCGTTCAAGACATTGTTTTACTAATATTTCATTCTCATTTTACGTCTTCTATCTAATAGAAAAACTCACCATATCATTTTAAAATTGTGGTAACGTATTTCTAAAATAATGTCAAAATTTGTTGCCTGATCTTGAATGACTATGTGGTGGTAAATTTCTTCATTTTTCTTTTAAACACAAATTAGTATGTAAAAGTTTTTAAAGGTCGTAAAATTTATACAATAAGGCTTGTTTGGTATATTATATTATATTGTATTGCATTGCATTTTCTATATATAATACAATATAATACAATGTAATGCAATGCAATACAATACAATATAATATAATACAGTGTGCCAAACATGCTCTAATATTCATATTTTTTTACGTGTCTGACAAATTACCTTTTCTGCCTCATGTGTCATCTTAAAAGATCATAAGCTGGTGTGTCAAAAAAATAACTAGAGACAACACTAAACAACCTAACAAAAAGAAACAAGCCAAAGAAGAAAAGTTATGATAACTCACTTCAAGGAATCGAGAGAGAGTCAAGAGACCGCACAAGAAGAGAACAAGAGCACCCATCTTGCTAAATTGTGAGCTACGACATTTCCAGTCCTCCAAAAAAGGAGCTCATATGACCTTGAGCGAATTTCATAACTTCTAATCTTCTCAATCTCCCAATTCTCCACGCTCAAAAAAAAAAAAAAAAAAAAAAAAAAGAATTTGGGAATCCTCTTTCTTTAGCTTACCTCTTTAGTGTTATACCATTTTAGCATAAAGTTTTGTACCCCATTATGAAGCCAGTTCTTCCAATTTTCAAAACATAAAAAATAAAAAATTAGTTGGCATGCTAGAACTTTCATGTCTTTAAATTTATGCCTTAATTTTTTTGTTATTTGGATTTATATCGTGCCTTCTTGACCTTTGATTAGTTCATTTGTATCGTACAAATTAAAAGCTCAAACATCCCTAACATAAATCCAAAGGAGAGCATTTTTTGACGCATTAATCCTCAAAATTTGTTGAAAAAAAAGAAAAAAGAATGAATTAGCTAAAAGACGTTCTCTGCAAACTGTGAAAACTTGGGCCAACTACAATGGGCTGTAAATGTAGTAAGACCACATTGGCCCTTGCTTTGCCTGTCACGGTATCTGGGCTGGGCTTGCCTACAAGCAGACGCAAATCATGCATGCAACGTTGGAGTTTTCTGCACTTTCCAATGCACTTTCCAACAGCTTCAAGACCCGAATTAAAAGAATCACAAGAATAGAATCTCATTCTATTTCAACTCCTCTTCAAATGGAAATTTACTAATAATTAAACGCATTTATTTTGGAGCAAAATCCACGAATAGCCGGTCCCACATTCTTCAAACTTTGTTTCGATTTGGATTGATCATCAAGATGTGCTCTGACGCGTTAGACAATGAGGATACCAAATAATTTTTTTTCAAGATCAAAATTGGGCAAAAGCAAAGAAAAAAAGTTTGGGTTTCTCTGAATCTTTGCAAAATGGATCGATAAAAGGCAATGTCACGTGGACCAAAAAGAAATTCTAAGGAAATTAATTGGCTGATGGGCCTCTCAGTCTCACCCTCAATGATGATTCTTTATATGATTAGGCCACTTACAAAGCAAAAAATGTATGGGACCTCTGTATTATTCCCTTCTCTCTCTCTCTCTCTCTCTCTACTTATACCCAATAATAGCTTCTTTTATGTCTTGTTCTCTTTCTCTCTCTAAAGTAACTCATATGGTAGGCACTCAAATATAGTGTCACATTTAATATATATTTAGGTCCCCGCTAGGAGGAAAGGACCACTTTGAATTTGAATTAATTCTCTCTCTCTCTCTCTCTCTCTGTCTCTGTCTCTCTCTCTCTCTACTATAGCATACAGCCACACACACCCCACAGTCTATCTGAAAGATTCAATTTGGAGTTTAGAGCAATTGTTTAAATGGTCAGGAATATTGTGTTGGAGGAATCTCCCAACAAAGACTGCATCTGAAGATGGTCTTCAGTTCTTCATTACAAACTTTATGCATAAAATATAAGGCAAAGGTTATAAGAGTTTTTTATTATAATTTTTCATGGGACGTTCTTGCTTCCTAGCAAAAGGACAGGAAAGAAAAGGAAAGGGTCGGTTAAAGGGGTTTGTCTTTTTTTAGGGGGGAAAATAAAAAGAAAAAAAAAGTTTTTTTTTTTTTTTTTTTTTTTTTTGTGGAGATATTGGCTTGAAAATGTTCATATGATGCCCCTTTTATTGGTGCTAAACTGAGATTTGGTCACCTTGTATTGTTGGCTAATATTATATTCATGGAGTTGCCTTTTTTTTGTGTGTGTGTTGGTGGGGGTTGGAAAATCTTTCAAATATGTACATGTATCTTTTTATTCTGAATTGAAATCTATATGCAAAAAGATTTTACCAAAAGTATCCTCTAGCTAAGTGTACTAATGATGAAGTCCAAAAACATGCACTAAACTCACTAGATCCCAAGCACTTCTAATACACCCAATCAAATCTTTTTAGCTCTGACCAATTAATGATATTATCATATTTAGCCCTAAATGGGATAGACTACACTATTCTCCTCTGTTTCTTTCTTTTCCCTCTCTAAACAAAACATCATTGCACCTTAGGGTGTACACTTGTTTGTTTGTTTGGCCTTTTTTTATTTCTTTTTTTATTTTATTTTTTCGGAATTGCATTGGCCAACAAAATACCAAATACCTCAAAAACTAATGTCATTTCCAAAGAAAGAATAGAAATATTTAAGGTATCATGACAATACAAGGACCATCAGCTTTGGTCCCCAAATAAGTGTAAGGGTTAATGAGACACGTGACCCTTTTTTATTTGTAGAATTAAAATTTGTCTACAGTTTATAAATATTTTTTTATATGTCCCGATGTATATGTATAAAGACATTAATGACTATAATAATGATATTGTTAGTTTTAATTTATTTTTTTAGAATAATTATAATATACATATTTAAGATTTTAAATGGATTATGATATCATTATATTTTAAAAAAATCCCTGAAAGTAGGGTGTTTGTTGCTTAAATTCAAATTGGTATTGGTATTTAAAATAACGATTTTAAAATTCCCTTAAAAGATGGATTTTTTTATCGACAAGTTGGATTTACCGACAAATTAGAATTACGGTATTGTAATTAAATTAATGATATAGTTTTACTAACAAATTGAAATTAGGGTGTTGTAATTAAATTAATGACATAGTATTGTTAAGTCTTTTATGCGTCTTATTAGTTATATAATTGATGTATCATTAAGTTAATGATATGTAATGATAATGATACGCAATGACATTTATTTCTTAAGACTTCAAGTGAATAATATTTCCTATTAAATTAATAATATAGTATTTATTAAGTCTTTTGTGTATCTTATAGGTTATATAATTGTTATATCATTAAGTTAATGATACGTAATAATAATGATACTCAATGGCATTCATTTTATTTTTTTTAAGACTTCAAGTGATAATGATAATGTATCAATGTAACATGTTAAAATAAAAAATATACGTGTATATTTTTTCATTAATTTAACTATTTAAAAAATAAAAAATATGTTATAAAAATTTAAATACATGATAATATTTAGTTAAAAGATATTTTAAGGTTCTAAATATAAAAAATTTTTAAAAATATATATAAGTGATATTTATATAATAAAAATAGATATTAATTCACTTTTCTTTTTAAGAAGGGTTATGTAATTTTTACTAGGTGTAAAGCTAGATGGGCCCACAAGAGCTGCAAAGTATGGACTTAAAGAAACGACAGTCAAATAGGACTTTTATTTAGAAGCTTTTTTATTTATTTTTTTGGGGCCCCATGCAGCGTCATTTTGTCCTGATAAGCTGCCTCTGTCGCAAATCCCTGCACATACAGCGTGCCATCACATGATGCACATTGCTCCCAACCCTTGGGGCCCACCATCTCCACTTGAAGATGATTTTCAAAATTTAATTTGGATGATTTTTTCTTTTTTCTTTCACCCAAATAAGCACTTGAAACTATTTTAAACTGAAAAAGAAAAAAAATGAGAAGAACTCTGATATTCAGCTATTCCCTGAATTCTTTGGAAGTTTTCCCTGCGTGCCCGTGCCCTGAAAATATGCCCCACATATCCTTCAGCACCATCTGGGTAAATTAACAACTGATCACAACATGAACAAATACATATATATAAACTCCTAGGAAGTGACAAGTTTGTTCTTGTTAAAGACCTTGATATTATTGTTATACAGTTTTGTGAACTTGTGAATGTAATTTGTCAACAAGCTTGCTATTTAAATGTAAATTACATAAGGTAATTTTAATTGACTAAAAAAAAATTGGAGACCTGATTTTTGAAGCATGATGCTACTCAAATATTGAGCGGGAATTTATAACAAATAGGAGATCTTATCAATTGATAAGTAAATAATGTCACATAATTTGAAAAAGTAGAAAAATAGCAGATTCATTATTTTACTAATGCAAAAACCTAAAAGTACGCCTCAAAGCACATCAGATTCTCCTTGTTTATTCTTTTTTCCTTTGTTTCCCCATGCCTCTCTCCTCCATTTCTTTCTCTCTGTCTTCCCTCTCTCTCCTGCGATATAATTTTCCCCACTAACTCCTCTTTTATAGAGGTTGGGCCCATGAGTCAGTCCTTATTAGATAAGGCCTCAAAAACTCTAATCAAAATCAAATTCGGATCAATATCTAATAAAATCTGCATAGAAACACATGATCTTTTTATCGCTGTGTCAGCAGGCTAAACTGGTAGATCAGCCTGCCGAACCTTCTCTATCGGCAGGCCAATCTCCGAACCTTCTCCATCAACAGGCCGAACTTAAAGATCGGCCTGCCTAACCTCTAATAAAAGATCCTTGCGAATCTTTATTTTTCACCTGAGATTCTTACGATAGAATCTCAGCTTTAATTCAAATAACCCAATCAAGAAGTTATCTGATTAAAACAATCATATCTAGATAATCTCTAGGAAAATAAATATTCCTGATAATTTAATAAGTTTATCTTGAATTAATTTAAAAATTAATCCAACTGATAAATAGACATGAATTATCTGATCCTAATAATTCAACAAGTTTATCTTGAATTAATTTTATCACAAAATTAATTCAATCGATACACAAACATGAATTATCTGATTTTACCCAATTTCAGCCAATTTGATAAATCTAACATAAGTCACCAATTATTAGAAAACATTGTCGTATCATTACAGGATTTTTGTGAGCTAGAAAAGGGGACCAAATGGACCTATATAGTTCAAGCCCCCGATAATTATGCAACCCAATATCCCAGATATACATTTCATAATTATCAACTCCAATACTACTCCACTAAAAGCTTAGAGCTGCACTCTCGAACTATACAAAATTACAAAGCCCGTATAGCTAAGTCTCTATGACATATCATAATGTATCGTATCCCTATAGGACTATTCATAATCGGCTTACGGACAAGTTCTGTCTTGCCTTTCCAATTATTTTTATCTTACATTTCATTATCTCACCATCAGAAAACTTACCATCTAAAGACAGTATGCTATTCAGTTACACCTATGTATCCAAATGGTTGAGTGCTCTAGTTTTTCAATTACAAGATAACACATACAAGAGGATATCACTACTCTTAAAGAGGAGCTATGGATTTCATATCTATGAATAATAGGTCTACGCTATCAAGAGTCATACCTCCAACGTACCGGCATGCATACCACTATAAAATATGGATGTTACCCTTTGGAATATCAAAAAACATAAGTCAAGACAATGGGCCCACTATTCATCTCAAGATTAAGATACAATACAAATGATTGTCTAAAGTGAATCGATTTGCCAAGACAGAATTGTTACTCTAAATCAATTCACTTTATGTCCTGATCCAACAAATCGTCACCTATGATTCCAATGTTTCTATTCGCGAAGTCCACATCTGATGGTCAAGACAAACCATCTCCATTAGGGATATAGACAACATAACAATCTTTCATGAATAAAGCACCCAACTTTATTTCTCGATTGCAGATCTTATGATTTAGACTGTCATCTTATGAATCGTGTCTTCCACATAATTTATCCATCATATGCCCAATTCTTAAAGGTTTAGAATGACAGTTTTAGAATTTTGTTTGCTTAACATACATTCAACAAATATGAACGTAAAGAGAACAAAATTTGGCATATAAATAATAAATAAATTCTTTATTGGTAAAAATGTCTAAAAAACATATTACATTTTTACTCCTTAAGGTATATACGTCTAACACTATATTACTAAGTAAATTTAGTATTTCTTTGGAAATATTGTATTTTTCGGCCTCGTTAATACAATATTTTTAGAGAAACACTATATTTTTTTGACCATCGGTGGTCCGGTAAAGTTTTTAGTGAATTTTTGTATTTACACAGTAATATAGGATTTCAAGTGAAATACTATATTTTTTGGCAGTCGGTAGTTCAGCAAAGTCGGTGACAAATTTTTGTATTTATACGGTAATATAATATTTCAAGTAAAATATCATATTTCATAGCCTCCGACGATTCAACGAAGTTGCTAGTCAATTTTTTTATTTACAAAATAATATAGTATTTTTAAGTGAAATATTGTATTTCTTGATCGCTGGCGGTCCGACTAAGTCGCTGATGAATTTTTGTATTTACACAATAGTATAGTATTTCAAGTGAAATATTACGTTTCCAGTTGCTGACGTTCCAGTGAAGTTCCAGTGAATTTTTGTATTTATATGGTGAATATAGTATTTTGCAGTAAATATTTTATTTCCAGACATCTGGTGGTCTGGCGAAATTGTTAGTGAATTTTTGTATTTACACGGTAAATATGATATTTTACGATAAATATTGTATTTGCACGGCCGCTGGTCTGACGAGGTCGTTACTAAATTTTTATGTTTACACAATAAATACAATATTTTTCAGTAAATATTGTATTTTTTTACCGTTAAGGTTTGATAAAATTGTCGATAAATTTTTGTATTTACAAGGTAAGTATTATATTTTCCAGTAAATATTGTATTTCTCAACCATTGGTGAGAAAAGAGGATGAGATATATAAAGAATAAAGAGGTGGATATTTTAAGGTTTTTGTTCTTAATTTCTCATAAAATATAACTTAATTTATCATAATATGTTATTTATTGCACATTTTAAAACTATACAATATTTGTTATGATTTAACCTAAAGATGCAATTTTGTAATTTCTCCCTTATGGAACCCAATCCAAAGACCTTGGACCCATCATTGATAGTCCTTGTTCTGCTCTGGTCGGAGCAACGACATACCTCAAGGCCCAAGATAAAAACGTGGGCGGCTGGTAATGTTGAAGTATTTTTCATACGAACACCACCCATAGTACACATTTTAAAAATTATTAAGTTTCATAAAATTTTTATTTTTATTTTTGCAAATTTATTGGTTTTAAAAAATGCCTATTGATATATTATTTTCAGTATTCACCGAAAAAATTACCACTAAATAAATACGTCATAATCATAAAACAAGAGGGTTGGAATATATTGCAGATCCCAATAAACCACCTCGTATGTGTAAATAAATAATATATATATATATATATATAGAACACTCAGTTCCCCTCTCCGTGGGGAATCGCATAGTAAGTTTAGCTGAGCGTAGAGAGAATTAAAAAAAGCAAAAAATATGAAAAAAAAAAAAAAAGAGTATTATTAGCGGTATGCGTCAGGCGAGAGAGTGAGAGAGGTGCGTGGTCATATCGTCAGCTAATCCATTTATTTATTTAATTTTACAAAGGTTCAGTTCCCAACGAGAAAAGAGATGATAAAGGGCGGGCAGATTTAGGCTCTTGGTTTTGGTCTGGTAAAACTTGGGAGTGAGTGTGAACTGTAAAAAATATATATATATATATATATATATATAATATATGTATATATACACACATATTTGATGTAAGAGAGAGAAATGATATATACCCAATAACGAACGTAGACTATTTTGCTGTACTTTAATTCCCTGAAAATAAAATGAGCTGTGTTTTATGCTTGGTGGATCCGCTTTTCTCGCTTTCTCCTCCTTCTTCTTCATGACCATCATGAGCTTTCCATAATGAGAGATGAAAATTGAAATACTCTTGCCTTTTTTTCTTCTTCAAAAACTCTCCCATTCCAAAAAACTTCTGTTTCTTTCACTTTCATCTGTTTTTCTTGACTGTTAGAAACATTTTTTTTTCCTATATATATACAAGCAAATTAGTTATGGGAAAACAGTGGTATTGGGGTGGAAAATCCTCAAAGAGAGGAAGTCAATATCATATGGATAGAGACAATAGTACCACTTCTTCTTCATCATCAACTGGTTGCATGTGTGCTGTGTTTCATATGTTTGATTTTCATCAGTTTCAGTTCACTAGTAATTTACACCACACTCATGAACTTGCTTCTAGAAATTCCAAGCCCACGGATGGTAGTAGTACTACAGAAGAAGCCAATATTCCCAAAGGCACTAATTCTTTATTCTTTATTCTTTCTTTTTTCTCTCTTTCTTAATTTCTTGAAAATTCTTTTGCCGAAATTTTATTTTAATTTCAGGTGTTGAGGCACCAAGGAACAGCTTGAAGTCCGAGGAGGGAAGTAGTTCACTTTCATCCGTCATAGAAGAAGAAGATAAAATTCAAGAAAGCTTAAACTTAAACATCAACATCCCAGTAAGCATCTTAATATATTAATGCTGATTAATTTATTGATTCTTTTCAATCCTTCTGATGAGTTTCAACTTTTTTCAATAAATTAATCCAGATGGGAATTCAAATCAAAACAAGTGGAATCTCAGGCTCAAGATTATCATCAGGAAAATCTCCCATCAGTAATGATTTTTCCTCGGACGCAAGCAGCAACTCTCCGGCAGGGCCCAGGACTCCAAGCCTGGTGGCCAGGCTGATGGGTCTTGACCCTCTTCCTGATCAGACCGACTCACCAACACATTTCACTTCACCAACAATTCATGCATCAACACAAAAACTCCATCTTTCAAGGTCACACACACAGCCTCTCCGAAACAAAGCCAGACATCTCATGGACGGCGACGTTGCCACCGGCACTCGCTCATTGCCCGAGACCCCAAGAATCTCCTCCGCCAGAAGATCAGACGTCGACATTCATCATCACCGGCTTTCGCTGCAGATCAACAAAGAGAATGTCTCGGATCATGATCTGAATTTGGACTTCTCTAAGTTGTCGGCTTTGAGACGGAAGCAGTTGAGAGTTGAAGAAAATCAACATGAGAGTTACAGCAGTAGAAGTCCAGGCCATTACGCCAGGCAGATTGTGAAGCAGGTTAAGAAGAGTGTGAGCAGAAAAGTCGGCTTGGACATCACAAACACCATGACCACGAGGAACAGATCAGAGTATAATAATCATCATGAGCTTGTTATAAACCGGCTCAAATCCAAGAGAGTCTCAAAGGCTTTGTCGAAACTTGAAGAGCAAGCAAGCCGATCAATATCTGGAGAGCAAAACTCATCATCACCATCATCACTAGTATCAACTACTACTGCTAATTCCTCTTCTAGTTCTTGCTCTCCAAGGCTGATGAATATCAGATTCACGGACTCCAAGACTAGTACTAGTAATACCTCAACGGCCCCGTTTTCCACAAGCCCAAAAGATCATCAAATCCATCAAGTTTCAAAGGGCAAATTTAAGTCAAACCCAAAGATTAGTACTAATAATGTGCAGCCATTGCAAGATCAGAAACAGCAACAAAAGCAGCAGCAGAATAATGTTCAGATGATGAACAATATCAGCAGAAACAGTAGTAATCAAATTGTTAAAGGTGGTAATTATAGTACTAATAATGGGAGGCTACAGAAAATGCAGGAGGAGACATTTGTTCATCGTCGTCCCTCAACAGCGGCAGATTGCAGAACCAACATTCCTGACAAGATCAAGAAATGCAAGAAAACTCCATTGTCCAACAATCTCATCAACCTCAACGTCGTCCCTACGCTTCTTCCCCTCAAGAAATCTCCTAATAATTCGCCTCCATCAACCAAAAAACAACAGTATGATGTCTTCTCTACCTCTCACAAACATGTCCACAAAATTATTCCCTTCGAGGTACTTTTTCCCCCTTTTTTTTATCCTTTTTCTGCTTTTTTTTTAGCAATTTTTTTTGTAGGAACCGAAAAAATAACCTACTAAAAGGTACTTACATTTCAACCGTCAGATCTATAAAAAAAAAAAATAATTTTGATCAAATTTAACCGTTAAAAATAGAATTCTGTTAATAGAGTGGAGGTCCTTCTTAGAAAACGACCTTTTTTATTTTTATTTTTTTGTTAAAATCAATGCCTATAATTCTTTCAAGTAAAAAGGACATGTATTATAGTACACATTATTTAGTTTTTGTTAGGATCCTTCACAAATGATCAGTTTTACATGTAAAGTATGCTATTCTGATTAATATATATATATATATATCTGAGATTAATTAGAAATTGACTGGTAAAAAAAATTTAGTCTTGGCTAAATATTGGAGACAGTAAATTCTATCAGTTCGCTAATTTTCTTTTTTTGTTTACGTTATGTTTTCTTTTGGGGAAGGCAGCCAACTGCAGAGGTACCTGATGAAGACGAAGAATCGAAACGTTCGTCACAGTTATCTAGTTCTCAGGGCCAAAACCACCACCGGCACCACCCAGAACAATCGTCCCACGTGCTCCACACACGTGACAAAATCATCCGAAACGACGTCGTCCAGGTACCAAAAGGCAACACCACAACTCGTGGTGGGTCTGACTCCTCAGAGCTCCGCCAGTACATCACCAGAATACTAGCCCGCACTGGCATATCCAACACTTCCCACGTGTCCTTCACCAATTGGTTCTCCCCCTCCCACCCCTTAGATCCTTCCATTTTTCGCCGCCTCGAAATCTCCACCTACATTAACATTAATCTCTCCGACGGCGAGTTTCGACTCCGGTGCAACAGAAGGTTGTTGCTCGACATTGTGGATGAAATCTTGGTCGATATTTTGAGGCCTTATATCAACGTGAAGCCATGGATTAATAACACAATTAGTAGTGTTAATTATGTTAATGACATGAAAGGGTCGGAGTTGATTCGCACATTGTGTTGGAGGATTCAGAGGTTTCCATGCAAAGATTGCCAGGTGCTTGAAGACATTGACGCACTGATTGATGAAGATCTGCCAGGAAAAAATGATCAATTCCAAAAGGAAATGGCGTTTGAGGAAGAAGGAGAAGGTTTGGTCACAGAGATTGAAAGGGACCTATTGGACACTCTTGTGCATGAAACCGCTCTCATTTTGGTCCTTGGGAGGGACTAATTAGCAATTGGCTTTGTTTTGAAGCGGCGTCGTTTTCGAGGAGTGTAGACTGTTGGCTGTTATCTTGGAAGGGGGGTAAGGGTACTCACACCACATCTCACACACGAAGGATTTCACGTGAGGAGATTCTATTCGCTTGTGGGGTCGGGGTGTTGGTGGGACCACGTGAAATTGCGACTTGTAAAGTGGGTCTTGGTGTTGACACGTAGGACTTGACCCCCGACAATCCTTGCGCCCTCTTCTGTTCTCAAAAGACAGCAGAGGAATCTACTTCTCTCTCCATTGCTTTCTGTACATTATTCGACTTTCTTCCATGAATCATGTTTTAGATTGTTCGTCTTATCTGTAACTTTTTTCTGCTTTATAAACTTCAAAAGAACTTTAAAGTTATAATGCTCGGCTTGTACTACTAGTGAATCCCTATCATATTTATATACAAAATATCTGTCAATCATGTTACACTTGCTAGCTATTTGATGTGCAACGGTATTAAATTTAAGATAAACAAGAAGTCGGAGAAAACTAGAAATTCAATATTCATTAATCAATCATATATGATCAACTCATGTCTATTAAAATTAAAAAGATTTTCAAAGAAAAAAATAAACATAAGAGGATAAAAAAATAAACACAACCCTAAATTTTAGAAGGTGTTTGGTAAAATTAGTATTAACTAAAACTTTTAATTGTTATAGTGTAAAGTTTTTACATATTACAGGGATTAAAAAAATAAATTATTGTATGAAACTCTTACATACTACAGTTTAATTTAAAAATTTCAATTCTAACAACACTTTTTAAATATCCTCTGAACTTATTTAAAACTAAAGATAAAAAAACATATCTTAATTGATAATTATGAAAATTTAAATTCAAAATTCTGATTTGGTTGTCTATCACTGTTAGTCGGATTAATTAATGATGGAGGCCAGCTCATGATACAAGAATTGATAGAAAAATCAGTACATTTTTATCTTCTATGTGTGTGTGTGTGTGTGTGTCTACATGTATTATCTTTATTGTACAAGAGTGCAAGTTAACGTCTACATCAGAGATTTCAAATAAGAATAGGAGAAGATAATTTAAGTACTTATAAACTAAATGTTGGAAACAATTATAATTTAATCTGAGAGATGATATAGTATTAATGAAAGTTTGGAACACTCTTTCCAAGGATTACCACTAATGTACTTTTTCTGTTTCGCATTTAAAAGTGTATATGCTAGGAGAATCATATGTAGGATTTGGTTCTCATTTCATGGGAGTTTGAGCTTTTATAAAGGTAATAATAAGACAACAACCAAAAAGATAGCTTTGTGCAATACCCGAGAAATTGGATGTGCATTCATAAGCCATCCTAAAGTTGGTTAAATGTATTAACATATATATATATATATATATATAGACACATTAACAGAATGCATAAAAAGTGAATTGAAATTAAAAATTAAAATTAAAATTATTGTAGCATATAAGAGCTTTATAATATAACGTATTTTTACTTTATATTCTAATATGTTAGAGTTTTATACGATTTAAGTTAGATCCAATAAGTTAAAACTGAGTTTATCAAATATCATGTAAACATATATAGTACAGAGGGTAAGCCTTCGCCCAGAAGTGTTTTATATATGCACAGCAGAGGTACTTCAAACTACTGCATATGAGACTGAATTTTAATGCATATGTACGTATATATACTGCAGAAATTATGTACAAGCAAGTACTACTTTATTTTTTCTACCAAAAAACGTACTACATTATTTTTTTCTCCTTTTTGAATTTAGTTATTTTACCGTGGTGAAAAGTTTTACGACGGTCATTCTTGAAAATAAGTTTTCCACTATATGAACATGCATAAAAAAAAAGGGAAAAAAGTGAATAAATTCGGAGATGAGTACTGAAATTATTAAGCAGCGAAATTATGAAGCATTGAATATGAAAGCAGAGACAATATTGTCATATTAATGTCATTTCAGTTTGGCATTTATATAAATGAAGTTAAATGGAAAAAAAAAAAGGAGAAAGCATTACTGCCATTTTTATGAGAAATATAATATACGTACTATTCTCTGCCCCCCTCTTCTGCATATAATTAAGCCTCAATTAAATAATGCAGAACACTGCTGGCCAATGGCCAATATTTGAAAAGGATGTATAGCTAGGTAAAATATATTACATACAGAAGGCCAAAAATAAAAATAGCCAAGAGTACAGAGACATAACTGCAAAGATTCCTCAATCCTTTGCCATTTTTTTTCCCTTAAGAAAAGAAAAGTTTATCAGAAGTACTATTTGTATGATACCTGAACCCCATTTCTGGAAAAATTTAATCCGAGAAAACTCAAGGGTTCGATCAGGTAACAGAGTAGATGACATGTGACATCCAAATAAAGTTCTGAGATTTCTGCTAGAAAGTAAAACACGTTTGGTATTGTTTTCAAAATATGTGAAAATATTTTTATTTTAAAAAATGAGAATTTTTTGAAAATTATGTTGAGAGTGTTTTTAAAATTTTTGCTTCAAGAAACGTATAAAAACATTTCTAAAAATTCAAAAACAAACAGGATAGTTTCCTATTTGACATTTTCAACAATTATCTTTCATAGACTTAATTTAGTAGTAGTAATATTATACTATATAGCACATGATAAGATTGAATGACATAAAGGCTCAACACATGTACGTGTGTATAAAAAAAGCCCTAACCGATTGAGCGGGAAATTCAAATTGACGAAGAACATATGCATGTGAATTGGTGACGTCGATGTGGGGTTTGTTTAATTATGGGTGTCTCAATGATTCAGGATGATAAGAGAAGGGTTGACTCATACATGAGGGGTTCAATGAATGACAACGAATCTGTTTGCGGTAAGTTGGACTTTTAGCTTATCATTATATGGGCCGGAGTTGGAATAAGTTTCTCGTCTAAAGTTTGTTTGGTTTTTTCACCTTATATATATATATATAGGCTTTGTTTAGAAAATCCATTTCATATGAAAGTTCTAACACCTATAACAACGTAAAACTCTTATATGTTATAGTGTTTTGATTTTAGGGCTCAGTTTCAAATGATTTTCTAAACAAATTTATACATATATATATATATATATATCAATCGATGACTGCATAACCATCATATTATTGGCTTATGACGGATTGATATATGAGGGCTTTGAATGCAAGATCAAGGACTTTGTATATACATACATACAAACATACATGCATACATACGTGTTATTTATGTACAAATATATATATATATGGTATTGATTCTAACATATAGTTACATACATATACATACACATAAACATACATTTACATGCATACATATGGATTTTATATTCGTTATCAATAGTTCTATTTGAACCTTTTTGCTTTTGGTTTTCAGTTTTCACCATTAGGATCTTAGGTATAAAAATAGATATAAGAGACTCAGAAGTACTGTTTTGTTCCTTGAGAGAGAGAGAGAGAGAGAGAGAGAAGCAAGGGGGAAAAAAGTACTACTGTTTTGTTGGTGAGCATCAAAGCCTCTTGCCTGCTTCTTAGCCAGCATTGTGTCTGAATTAACTCTATCATGCTCAGTTTTTGCTTCTTATCAGTTTTGCAAAGTACTGCAAATTTATCAATGAATGCCTAGCAGGTGTGTGCATTAATGGTCAGAATAAATAGTGAAATCACATGATTTAAATTGCTAATAAAATTTTCAAAGTTGTTTATTTTTTAAAATTCCAGATAGGTTTATCATGTAATGAGCCGACTAATATACTTGGAATTTGCATGCATTAAGCGTTTTTGCAGCTTTATCATCAGTATTATGAAACTGATAAAACAATTGTATGAATATATTGTATAAATTTATTATTATTATTTTTTCTGGTAGAGGAATGTATTGACTTACCAAAACCCTCCTACATCTAAGATTCTGACTGATCCACATCAATAACAAGAAAAATAAGGGGAGAAAAAAAAAATACTTCAGATTCAAAAAGTGATGTACAAGCTCATATTCAAATCATGAAGTGAACCTAACACGTTCGAAATGAAAATGTGTTCCATGCATAGAACATTTATAACTCCATTAACGGCACAAATTAATTACAGAGGCCTACTAGTTATTTCTTAGACCGGAATGAAAAAAACAACTGCTATCAGCTGCCAGGCGTAAATTTTCTGAGTTGCCTAACTTCCTGAAGATTTTAATGAAAAAAATAAATATGGTTCTTGATCTTGACCAACCGAGCTATGATTGTTAAAAGCTAATGGACCAATCAATAATTAAAAAAAAAAAATCTAATGGACCAGTGCAGCGGCTAGATTCCGACTCTGGTGTATAGTTATTGAGCTATCACTAGTAGGCA
Organism: Artocarpus heterophyllus; assembly: GCA_025403435.1. NCBI lineage: Eukaryota > Viridiplantae > Streptophyta > Magnoliopsida > Rosales > Moraceae > Artocarpus > Artocarpus heterophyllus. Next base: position 2,133,358 of record CM046353.1, read on the forward strand.
CAAGTATCTGCAACTTAGGTCACAGCAGGGAGGCTAACTTGCCCTGTAAACTGGGAAGTGGTCCTAATTACTATTGATGGATCAAGTTGTTTCTGAATCAGTTTGAAGTGGTTCCCCTGGCATATGCAGATTTTATCTTTCCTGATGACCACCCAAATATATATCTTATCATTGTCCAATCGATAGATTATGCAGATTTTGTTCATAGCATTTAGAAAATATGATAATTCTCAATACTTTTTTTTTTTTTTTTTGAGATTGTGTACGTTTGGACGCAACACTGGGACAAGGTACTTTTAGTTTCCAGTTTTCAATGAAATTCAGTGTTAAGATCTGTTCAGCTAGGGACCGTTAGGGTAGGATTAGTAGTTCGTTATAGATAAGCGGTATAAAAGAGAGTTGAGGGAGGGGCACTGGGGAGGAATCTGTAGTTTGTGTGGCTAGTGCCTTGGGAGGTTAGGGGGTACTTGAAACTTCCCTTCTGTCTTGTTATTTTCCATTTCATCTCTTGTTTCAATCAATGGAATCGCTTCCATTTTGTTAGAATTTTGCTGTAAAATAGCTAGGTTCCTAACAATTTGGTATCAGAGTACGGTTTTGCCGGCAGACCCAATGTGGTCAATCTATCAAGAACATAACAAAAGCACGAAAAGGAGCAGATTGGCAACATTCAGCTGCAATTACTTGACACCTTGTGGACAAGGTGTTTTGTTTTTGGGGCAGGGTAAATGTTAGGATCTGTTTGGTTAAGGGCTGTTAGGGTAGGATTAGTAGTGTGTTAATGGTATAATAATAGTCTAAAATGGTGGTGAGGAAGAGAGATTGGGTATGTGGAATCTGTTAGAGTTGGCTGGTAGCCTTGGGAGGTTGGGGAGTCCTGAAAACTTGCCTGCTATCTTGTTATTTTTCCATTTCTCAGTCTTTGTATTTAATGCTCTTGATTCAATAAAGATAGTCAAGAGGTTATTTTTTCCCTCTAGAACCTCTGTTATTCAGTTCAGATTTACAGGTTCTTAACATTCAGTTCAGAGACTTTGATAATGACAAGGGAAACCAGAAAGCATGTTCTTGATTTTTGAGTGACAAGATTATATTGCGAAGAGCATGAGCTTGGAAACAACAAAGAAATGGGTTATTAAATCTCTACAACTTCTGATGTCCTCTTTCCTATGACATGGTATAGTCAATCGAGTAAAATACAACAGAAAGGAATAAACAACGGGAAGATAGCTGGACTGATCTTGCGTCCAATAATTAAGCAAAAAAAGATGACATTACTTTACTAGTCCAGAGGCTTCAAGGACAACATCCAAATTGACGCGTTTCATGTTCTACCATCAACATCGAATCCAGCCCCTGTCCAGCCAGGAGCAGGAGATCCTCTGCCTTTAGGCACAGCCCCGATTCCTTTTCCTCTGCTATGGAAATGGCTTTTCTTCTTCCCTCTTCCTTCTCCCTCAACTGAAGCCTGTTGGTTAAGGCCATTTGTCATAGGAACGTTTTCGCCGCTTCCTTCATTTGGGGTGTTTTTGCTGACCCCACCACTTGGTTCTGTAGAATTTGTAGCTGAGGAAGCATCTGGAGCCATGGTAGTCTGAGCAGGTCCTGCTGATTTCCCATCCTGGGCATAATTTCAAATACAAACAGTCAGCATCTATGAATTGCAACAAACAGTTCAATATACAAAGTTCTCACTTGATTTCCCTTGACTCTTTATCTCTTGCTTTGAACCCTATTAATTGGCATCTTTATCTTTCTCCATAATCTCTCTTTAGAATAACAGAACTCACTCTCAGAAGGTCATCATAAACAATAACAACTAGCTTTTTTTCACCCCCCAAATTCTATTTCCACCCAGCAATGCTTCTTTCCTATCTGCTTGTTCACAAATTACCATAAAGATGGAAATAAGTATTGAAATATAAATCTGAAAACCTATCAAGCATCATATGAAACTTATACCTGGCTTTTTCTTGGACTGCATTTTCATGGTGTATCCTGTATAGAAATAATGTAACTACAAAAACTACTAAGATATTACATCTGAACCCCAAATCACACGAAAGAATGCCGATTTGCAGAAAGAAAGGATGCCAATTACTAGTATCTTACATTGCTAACCATGTCAAAACAGACACAAGATCACAGATCGTAAATGCCTACTTTATGCTGACTTTAGAGTGAACAGCATCTAAGGCTAGGCAAGGTGCTGAGCAATAAAGTTATCCAAGACACTAACTACAATACAAATATGTGACCGGGTATAGAAAGGGAACTTACATGAGGAACAAAATTTGTTGATGTTCTACTTGGGTTCAACGCCTCCAGTCGTCTTTTTAACTCCTCTAGTCTAGAAAACTGAGTGTTGCTGCTTTCTTGAACCTGATTGGAAGAATCGTCAAAATCAACGTTTTAAAGTTGTAACCTCGACCACATTTAAGTAATGTATGTATGTACCAGCTGGTTCAAGTCTTCACATAGCTTCTGCTTCATTGCCTCCTCATCCTTCACAGCCTTTGATGCCGCTTCCCATGCCTTAATTACATGAAAAATGATTCCTATGAGATTACAAAGGAACACAACTGTACACCAGCACATATACTGGAGAGAGGGAAAAAGAAGGTGGTCATAAATTTGAACAGTAGTATATATAGGTAGATATATGTACATGCATATGAACACAGAAGAACAAAAGAAGGTCAAAGTGCAGATATATGTAAACAGTAAACAGGGACATGCAAACAGACGTGTGCTAAATTCATAATTAAAAGAGACGCACCTTTCGTGCTTGTTCTTCCTTCAGCTTGGCCAAACGAATTCCTTCTGTTTGCATCTCTATTTTCTTTCTCAAATGTTCTAGTGCTTAACAGGGGAAAAATCAAATCAGTCAAATATACACATGAGTACTCGAGAACAACACAACAGCGCACCTACCTGCTCTTTTTGGCCCAGCTGTGAGTTTCATTTCCATTGTAAGGTTTGCTAGCTCTCGTTCAACATCACGAATTTTAGAATAATTTTCTTCAATGTATCTGAAATATACCATCTTTCACATCGTCAATAATCAAATTTATCAAGCTCAGTTATAAGAAAGAAACACTATTCGAAGCAACAAGATTTCCACTCTCAAATCTATCTTGAGGAACTCTAATCGTCAAGCAATATATAATAGTGGTTTTGAACATGAACACAGTAAGCCCCAAGGCTTAAAACTTGTAACTAAAGAACCGCAACCCACATATTAAATTATTTAAGCACACCCATTAATCCAGTCTAATAATCTTCTCTATTGATAACAACCATAAAATAGTTTGAAACCTAAATTTCTGTTTATTTATGTTTGTAAACCTGATAATTGCAAGTTGAATCCTTTTTTTTTCCTCTAGATCCCAAACATTTAAACAGAAGAAATTCTAACACCAAATGATTATTGCTCAATGTAATAGAATCAAAGCCAAATCAATCCATTATTCCATGCATTTACTCACATTACTTGGTGATTGAATCAAATATTTAGAGCATTACTCGAATCATAAATACATTATAAGTGCATATCAATTCAGAGTACGAAACAGTTGCTGGATCTGAATGAAAACTAAAGAAAATGTGAAAAGGAAGGAAAACGAAGAAACTTACTTCCTTAGTTGAAGTTGCTCTTCCTCGATTATCTGCCATAAAACCAAAACAAATTCAGAAAATTCAAGCTCAGACAAAAACAAGAAAAAAAAAAAGGAGAGAGAGAGATAGAGAGACCTTCTCAGTGTAGGCAATGACGGGTGCTTCGCGAGGGAGGCCATCGGGTCCGATCTCGGGAAGCAGCGAAGGATTTACCGGTGGATTCGAAGCCATAACAATTTCTCCAACGGTGAGGGGGAAATTTGAACTAGAATTTAAATCAGAATTCTTGTTTCGAATTCCAACTCTTAAACATACGAAATCTCACCTCCATTTCTTCTTTCTTTCGTTCGTTTTTCAGATCTTCTTTCTTTTTGCTCTCCCCTTCGTCTTGTCGTCTTCGTTTCGCTTTCGTTTCAAGAAGAAACGTGGGTGGGTGGTGGGGCCCCCAAAACGACAATGTGGAGTCTCCTCGTCATAAAATTTTATCTCGAAGATAATTAATTATCTGCTGCAGTATAAAAGGGCTATGTCGTTTAGTAATTTCATCGTCGTTTTCTAGTTGCCTTTTTGGCTCTTGATTTTATTTTTGTTGTCATCCTCTCATTTGATGTCGTTTTTACCAGTTTTTTGCGTTTTTCCTTCTGTTGTTGTTTCTTAATTATTTCACTTTCATTGACGTTTTTCAGTTGTATAGTTCTTCGTTATGATGTTGTTGTTTTCAAATAATAATAATAATATTATTAATAATATATTGTCGTTTTCTTGTGTTGGTTTAACTCTTTCGTGGCGTCTTACTTTTTGCCCCTTGTCCGTGCTAGTCTATGTTTGTGTTGTCGTTTCATAGTATTTTTGTCGTTTTTTTGGTAATCTTATCTTTTCTTGATTTCACATTTTGTCGTTTTTCGGTTCTTATCGATTGTTTGTTCCCTTTTTACATTTGCTATGGTTTTTCTTTTTTCAGTTTTAGGTTTTTCCTTTGCTGTTGTTTTATCATTATTCTGAGCATTATTGTCATTTCCCAGATATTGTCTTTGTTTCAATTGTTGCTCATGCTGTTGTCCTTTTTTACTCAATAATAATTGAGAATCTGAGATGAACTCCGGAATATCGGATAACATTTTTATCAAAATTTTGTTCTTTGTGATTTATTGCATGTGTGACAAAGGGACGGTCCTAACCATTATCTTAGTTATGAACAATGTAAAGCTCTTATATGCTACAAGATAAAAATCTCATATGCTACAGTAAAAATAGTTATAACCACTATGTCACACCCTATTATTGTTTTGTGTAGATTTTTTTATCTGGTAAGACCGTTTTCCTTTTCCAGTAGTCGTTTTTAAAATTTTTTGTCGTTTCTATTAATTTGCACGGTGCCTTGCAACTCGGTCCTACCAAATTACGATACTTTGTGTCGTTTGTCTTCTATTTTTGTTTTCCAAGTGAACGGCAATCCTCATTCGAAAATTTACGTCGCCTTAAAATTTCTCGTCGTCGCCCTTTTTGTGTGTACAATTGGTCTCCGTTGTTATCTTCTCCCCTTGTTACGCACACTGTTGATTTTCAATTTTGTTGTCATTTCTTGAGGGTTTTTTTAATCTTTTTTTTTCTTTTTCATATCAATAGTAGTTCTTTGAATTGGTCTAAACTTTGATGTCGTTTAGAAATTTTACGTGATTTAAAAAAAGAGGCATGTAAATGATACATGTGAAATAAAAACAGATTTTAATTCACTTTTTTTCACGTTTTATTTTTACATTTTTGTATTCGTTTTCTAAAATTAACTTTGTGGGGCTTGGTGAGCGGTGCCTCGAAAGTTTCATTCAGTGGGTCCTATCAATTCATGCACGTAGACTTGTAGGTTGACTGGGATATACGCTATTGAACGCACATGATCAGCACGTGAACCTATGCCAGGCTAAGCTGGTGTAGCAAATAAGGGAAAGACAGATGGATTGCTGATTGATAGTGACAAGTCCTACCTTTTTTGCTGGTGCGAATCTCACAGCTATGCATGTTTTGCAATTTTTAAATCTAATCAAAAATAAAATTATTTTTTATGTGGATTTAATAACAAAAAGATTAATGTTTTGCTCTCACCGAAAAAATTGCCTAGAAAAAGCATGGTCTACAGCCTACTTTTTAGGAGAGTTTTGTGTAACGAGAGAGAGAATTACACTGTGACAACCTCATACAATAAAGACCACTGATCTCGCACTTTAAATTGGATGATGTTTACACAATGAGTGTAATAGCACAAGTCAGAAAATCCTATCATGATTTTCAATGGATCGTCCGATTTAAGATTTTACGGTTGCAATTAATAACTACTTTAGGGCTTACAGTAAGCACACTCTAACGTATCATCTCCCTTAAAATATAGAAATAGTAGACTCTTAAGTTCTTAAACCGTTGTCATTTAAATCGTTTTAAATGTGCCTGCCACATAAACAGTACATACCAATACTGTTTGACTTTTTAAAAGACGCGAAATGAAACACGGGGTTGTTAAAAAATTAATAAATAACCATAGAGCTCTCTAAGAACATTGAGAAACCATAAAAAAGTTTAAAATCCACAGAAGGGGATCGGGAAAAAAGCACGCCATGAACACAAGCTTTTTGCCAATGTCATCAAGCAAAGAAAATATAGAATATTAAAGCAACGGAGGGACCATATTATTATTACAAAAGAGAATAAATTTACTGAAATTTATTCTCAAAATGCCAGAAAAAAAAAAAAACAAAAAGGAGCTTGCTCTTGTTGAGCAAAATGGAAACTTATTTTATAACAGGAGAAACGCCAAAAAAACACATGGAGCAAATGCTGATTTGATTGCTCGCTCGTATGGAGGGAAACTCTAAACTCGTTTGGTATTATTTTTAAAATAGATAAAAATATTTTTATTTAAAAAAAATTTTAAAAAATTATATTGAAGATATTTTTAAAATTTTTGTCACGAGAGATGTACAAAAACATTTCTAAAATTTTGACAACAAAACAAACAAACAAACAGAGCCGTAGTCTTTAGAATTTGGTACAACCATAAAAAAAATAAAATAAAATTACAAAAGTATTTTAGAGTGCTGTGTCTGCTTTTATTTCATCAAGCAGCAACTTTTGGTAAGAACCGAAGCACAGCATCTTTCGTGGGCAGTGCAGGGATGGCTCCTCTTTCTGTTACTGTGATGGCACCGCAGGCGTTGGCGAAAAATAGCGCTTTTCGTAGATGCTTTTCGTCCTGCCGAAACACGATTTATGGAGATTTATCAAGGAATGTTGATAAAAAGACGGCAATATGATGTGCTTATGTATCATAACATTCAGATGTCTATCAAGCAAAGTAAATTTAAAAGCACTAGCTAGTTTTGATGACTTGTTTACTGAAAGATCAAGATCCGAATTCAATAATAGGGTATGCTTTGAGCTATTTTCTCAGGTTAAGGCATAAAAATGCAAGTAAACCACAAAGATCAAGAAACCCCGATTAAAAATTCCATAATATCAACTAAAGAAAGCAAAAATGGAAGTTGTAAGGGAAAAGTTAAAAGGGTTGGCTAGAAGGGTGAAGAAATCTGGCTTTCTTCTGTAGCAATTAAAAAAATAATAATAATAAAAAGGCTCTGGCATTCTTTGGTGGGGAAACAAAAAAATCTGATATGCCAAGAATTAAAGAACTCCTTAACTTTTTTACTGCATTATTTTCTGTGGTATTGTTTTAAAATTATGTTCACGGAGACAGAGGACCTGATGAACGTTATGCCACTTATATACAAAAAATCTATTCAACCAAGATAGAGGTAAAGGAAATATCAAGCAAGATAAGGACCTGAAATAGATTTAGGTCAGAAGCTAAGCTGTACAGTATCCCACTGACAAATGCATCGCCAGCTCCTGTTGTGTCAACAGGTTTAACTTCAACGCCATTGACTCGGCCCTTGAACGCCTGCATGTAATTTTGGTTAATATCAAATATAAATGCCCTAACTGGTAGATACAAAAACCTTTGACGCTATTTGACATCAGATAATCTCTATCTGGAAAGGAATAAAATTTAGAAAAAGTAACAACAGCTAAAGCAGTGATTATACATGAGAAATTAAATTGATAAGACTACCTTGGTGTAATATCTGCAGCCCTCTGACCCTTCAGTTACAATCAAGAGCTTGAGATTAGGATGAAAAAGCTTGTTTAACACCACATTATCGTCATATGGATCATCACCGCCAGTGAGGAATGTGATTTCATCCTCACTAATCTGCAAGTTTTGTAAGAGAATCCAGCTGTTTTAGACAATAGATACAATTTTGTTTTCTTTTTTGTGTGTGCCTGCGTGCTGGTTTTGTACGGATATAGAAATCGGCAGTAATTTCCAATTGTATGAACATTACATTTTCAGATTCAGATACCTTAATTAAATCAGCCTGATCCCAGATACTCATTATGCCCTTCCGAGCAGCCTCGTGTGAGGGCCACAGCGGCAGTCTTAAGTTCGGATCATAAGAGAGGAAGCAACCATTCTTTTTGGCAATGCCCATTGCAGCAAGGTGAGCTGACTTGCATGGTTCCTCAATCAAACTAATTGAACCATAGTGGAAGATCTTTGCCTGCAATGAATTGTATTTGTGTATACTGTCAACAAAATGGACTATAATAAATCGTCTTTCCATGATTTTTACCACTTAAAAGTAGAAAGAATGCACGCACCTTTTTAATAAGAGCAATCTCCAGTTCTGCTTCGCGAAGAAGCATATCAGCACTTGGATTTCGGAAAAATAAAAACTCACGCTCGCCATCAGCTCTGAGTGTAACAAATGCCAATGCTGTTCTTGCAGTTTGGTCAAATCGCATGCCAGAATTGTCCACATTGTTTTCTTTCAAAATGTTGGATAACATGTGCCCGAATTCGTCATCACCCACCTGTGATACATAAGGCAGAGAACTTGGGATAGTTATACACAGTTTAAAAAACACCCAAGTGTTTCCATCATGTAGAAATTCCTGATGATTGACATTATAAAATTGGCAGCACGATATGGTGACAAGAAGGCATTTGATTAGGAAAAAGAATAAGCCGCCTATCCCATTGTCACATATTCATCTATGTCTTTTTTGCGCCTAAAGGAGGTATAACAGAGTAAACCAGGATAAGTAGACACACCCATGATAGAAGTAATTTATCCCTCAATTTTCAATAGGGTAAGGGGTGAATCAGATGGCGATTAAAAACAAAAAACCAAAAAAATAAAAATAAAAATCTTACATTGCAATCAAATATCTACCTGTTTTTGCAACTAAAAAGTTAATATAAAGTTTTCATAGATTAGCATGCACATATAAACTAGAAGTGTGACTTTAAATTTATCTAAATCAAAAACTACAATTCAAAAAAAGAAGGGAAACATTCTAGTTTTACCTTGCCTATAAAAGCCGATGAACCACCAAGCCTTGAGATGCCTACAGCGACATTAGCAGGAGCACCACCTGGAGCTTTCTTGAAAGCAGGTGCTTCAGCAAGGGACACTCCAGCAACAGTTGGCACAAAGTCAATCAACATTTCCCCAAAGCAAACAACCAGTGAATTGTTTTTTTCTGACACTCCATTTGTATCTGAGGAAAAGAGTAAAACAGAGACAAACATGATTTCATTTCCCTTCTGATAATCTAACGGCACAAAAAGTTAACATTATGCAAAATTAGGTTTGTCCCGTTTTGAGTAACTTACAGGTGGCCACCATGAGGGCCCAGTAACCCATATTTTTGCAAGAAGGCCGAACTGATTTTTTTGTGACATCCTATATTCCCAAAGTTGCAAATTTATTAAACAAAACAAAACCTATTAATCATCACCAAATTCGGTATCTTTTCAAACACAAAACTTGGAATAAGACTTGACTATTTTTTTTTCTTTTTTACTAAGCCTACAAAAGCTGTTCAAGTAATTAAACCATTAAAGATTACTCCACAATGTATACCGAACCCATGTAGAAAAAAACACTTTTACAAAAAAAAAAAAGATTCAAAATCACTTTCCAAAGACAAGAGTAATCATATCAGAGGAATTCTTGTATATGTCCAATATTCACACTTTGTGGAAGTGAGATTTTACACTTTTTGGATTCATAAGCCGGTGTTGTGATTGTGGATTCGTAATAAGCTTAAAATTATTCAGATATCATATAAACGAATAAGAAAGATCTATTGCAGAAAAAATGATTCAACAAACCAGAGAAGAACAATTCACAAAAGGTACTACAAGAAAAGAAGAAATAAACGATCTTTAGAGTTTAAACTCAAAACCCAGCAAAAAACCAGATGCCAAATTACTCAAAACTCGTAGTAAAAAAGATTCGGAATCTCTCCAGAGTCTATAGTGAATGCAAAAGATTATGATGCATGTACATACAATAAACGGTGACCCAAAGAGCTTAAAGAAAACAGTGACGGCATACCTGATGTGGGATTCGTTGCCATTTTGTTGATTGAGACGGAGCACCGTAGTGCAATGAGAATTGCTCAGAGGAGAGAGAGAGGTAGAGAGAGAGGGTTGGGAGTTGGGTGCTGAAGGAGAGACGAAGAAAAAGAAAATAAAGCAAGAAGAATGGAAGGGTGGGGGGTTGAAAATCTTGATAATCCACCTTATATCAACCCCTTAAACCCCCACGCCCATTTTAGTCTTTTTACTTTTTCTGAAGTTTGCTTTCCCAAAAAGAAAAGAAAAAAAAAAAGAAGAAAGAAAAGGACGATTTTTATCGCTCTCTCTCTCTCTCTCTTTTTTTTTTTCTTTTCACTTTTGCGTGTAATAGAATTCTTTTATTTACAATTTTTAGATTATATGGTATGTAACAATTTTTTTTTTTTTTGGGCAAAGAAGAACTTCCGATGGATACAAAAGAATAATCAAAGGTTAGTCTAAAAATTGTGTGTTTTTATATGGGTGACTAGTTTATATATTAAAATAGCTAGATTTTGTCAAAATTATGTATATATTTTACCAAACATACTTATCTTTGGATAATGATAAAGATGCTATATAGAAAATAAAGTAGTTTATAGAAAATTATATTTTCCTTTTCTATATTTTCCAAATAAGGTATAATTCATTTATAGTATTAATTTAAAAAATAACAATTAACAGCTAAATATTTATTCATTTATCATATCACTTAATAAAAAAATTGATAAGTAACATCTAAATACTTGGCATACCCTTTATCTTTCTTTTTTTTTTGTTGTTAGGAATACCCTTTATCTTTTTGATGTGTTATCATTCTTTAAAATTTATTAAATATTTTTTTCATAATTTATAATTAACATTTGTTTAATACTTTTAAGTATATATATGTGAAGTTTATAATGGCTAAGTAGAGTCATCCAAGTAGCCAGCCCTAGACTACGTCTCTCTTTCTCTCTCTTTTCTCTCTCTCTCTTTCATCATATGTTACGATGTCCCTTCCATCAAAGATCCCAAAATCTCTCCATCCGATAGAATTTTATTTTTTCTTTTCATCTATTTATTTATAGTTTCGATCTTTATATTTTAAACAAAAATATATATTCACTTTAGATCTCGATTGTAATGGTCATGATCTCAATTTAGTTGTGTTTTTATATTTTATTTTAGTGTCTTTATATTCTTTGTATGGTTTTCTATCAATTTGTAGCAACGAACTACTTATTGTATAAAGATGAAGGGCATTTTGAAAGACTTTAATATTTATTTTTGCAGAGCTCCATTTTATCTTTTTTTGTTCATTAACAATGTACAAACCAATTAGAAAATGTACACAATGAAATTACCTTTGCTCTTTAGGTAAAGCAAAGATTCGATTTTTTATTCATCATAATACATATTTTAGTACATGGATAAAAGTATTTTTGTCATAAATTAATTAAAAAAAATAGTCTCGATCAAATGAAATTGCCATATTCCCTTGCGATAGTACGATGAATCCAAAAGTCAAATTTCCCTTTCCTTTGGTTCTTGAAAAAAGGCCAATATGTGAATACTTGCTTGTGGTGTTACTGATGTATATATACGGTGGTTATATAAATATTGTACATATTTGTTCGTTATGAAAAATATGAAATTTACAAATGCGTGCAAATAATAATAATAATAATAAAAAACAACAAAACCTCGTATACGGTAAATAAATATGATTTTATCAATTTACTCGAGGTAAAATTAATCAGCAAAGGTGACGACGAAAAGCTTAGAAGAAACCAAGTCGGTGGATAGCCAACGGTATCTAATCAAGTCCTTTTTCACCTTTTATACCCTTGAAACCATGGGCAGAAAATGAAAGCAATTTTTATTTTAATCTATATTGTGAAAATCTTCAAAAGTGTACGAAGGAAGAATCAAAGACATATATCAAGGGAAAATTGCGGTGATTGACCATTAATAATATTTAATCTTGCTTTGTCCCTCTGACCATGAACTGTTCAAAGTACGTACTTCTTGAGGAATTGTTTTTCCTATAAAACTTTTGAATATCACAAATTTTACGAACTAATTAAACTACTTATTTGTCATAAACTTATATTATGTTTCTATGATTATCATCAGGACCGACTCAATAAATTTTAAGCTCTAAGCTAAATTTTTAAAAGGGGCCTTTTCAGAAGAAATTTTTTTTATAGAATATTCTACATTAAACTTAAAATTAGGAAAAAAAAAGAATAATCTTTTATATCATTCAGTAATGAAACAATCAATTATGTCCCGTAAATACACACACAAAAAAAAAACAAAAAAAAATTTTTCAAGAGCTTTTTTTTAGGATTGAATCAACTCTTTTACTCTCCTCTTTTTTAATCGTTTGTCATAATCCGATGTATATTTTCAATTAGACATTATTTATGTACATATAAAAATCAAATAAAAAAAGGTCTTGTTCTCTATTAGGTTTTTTTCAACCTTTTGAGTCCTGTTGCTAAGCCATCTCGCTCGTAGAGGGAATAGGGCCGAAGTCTAACGGCGCCCAAGTGTGGTTTCCTAGACTTCCGTCCCCTTGGAAGGAAGGGCCAAGGGTGCGATGATTTTGGTTCTTAGGCTAAGGGGGCTATCTTAGGTTTTTGGGTTGGGGGGGATTTAGAATGCGCTTTAGGGAGAAGGATGAGGTTTTTTAGTCACAGCTGAAGATGACCTTGGGGTGCGATGGATGAAGTTGGCTAAAGGGCGCCTTTTCCCTCCTCGAGCTAGAAAGTTACAGCCTGGTTTTTGTCGAGGTCTTGGGCCCCAAGGGGGAGATTCGACACTTGTTGGTGTGTAGGGGGGGACTGGGTTTCTCGCTCTTTCCTCCTTGGACAAGAGATGCAGTGGCATTCATGGTGATCGTGCTTTTGGTGGGACGGTAGAGTTGGTGTGACGTTGGAATCCCTTGGTGGTGATAGGGGATGGTGGCAAGAGGGGGAACCTATCGCTGGTAGTGCAAAAGTCCCTCCCACTCCCCATGGTGGCTACTTTGGCTTTGGAAGCTGTGCTGTGTCACAATCTTTTGGGTTTTGCCTTTGTCTTTTAATTTTTGTGTTTTGCAAATAAAGGCAGTTTTTCCGCCAGATTTGACTTCGTGCGAGTGTTTATGTCTATCAGAGTCTCTTGGTAATGTAAGTGGTAACCTTAGTGCTATTGGGTTTAGCCCTTTAATCGATTGGAAAAATTCATCGATGGTAAGGTTTTGCCAAGAAGAGCCTTACATGTGCTCGATTTCAGTATGCTAAGGTACTTTCTTATTATCTGGTCTCCAGCATATGTTTTTCCACTAAGTGTCATTAGATTTTATTGATAGATCCAATCTCATTGGAGGGTTTTATCTCATATATTATGGGGTCATTTATCATCTATATTGTCTTTGTAACTCTATTTTGAGTTTAATGAAATTCCTTTTCTTAAAAAATCAAATCAAATCAAATCAACACAACACCAACACAACAATAATGAAATAAAAAGTAATTATAAAACTTTAAAAGCAATAATTAGTACGTAAATAAGAAACAAGTAAGAAAGATATAACCTAGTGATTTTGTTGAGAAGAGAATAAAAATTATAATTTTGTGATTTTTTTGGGAAGAGATTTTTATTTTGAGGAATTGAAGGAATGTTTTGCGAAGAAGAAAAGCAAAAAAGAAGATTCTTTTTGAATAGTTGATTTTTTTTTTGTTTTTACATTTGTTATTATTATTTTTTTAATCTATTTTATTTTTTTATTAAGCAAAAAAAAAGTTAAAAAAATTATGTAGCATTTTTCTTTAAAAAAAAAAGACATAAATTTCTTTTTTGTATTTGAATATGTGATTTAATTTTTTCACTTTTTCCTTTTTTTAAGAAAGAATACATAATTGGCTCGGTTATTCTAAAAAATCTCAATATTGTTTAATATTCCTAAAAAAAATGCCACATTATTAACAAGTAGATAATTATTTTTCTTTCTTCAGAATGAGGTTGGTGTAAGGCAATGAAAATAAAAAATAATTTATTTTTTAATTTTTAAAATAAGAATAATGCAAATACAACCTATTTTTTAGGGGGAAAAATTAACCCCTCTTAAATTTAGGGACCCTAACCGTTGCTTAACCTCCCTAAAAATTAAGCCGAGTGATTAAGATTATATAAACAAAATTTTAGATCGAAGGATGGTATATACGTTTTGTATTTGATTACGTTGCATTATTATAGGTATAGAAGAGAAGCTATGTTATAAGGATCAAGTCACAAATACCCACACGACTAAGACCATTTATCAGCTTATGTAGGCTTTGTTACACATGAGGTACGACATTCATTCCAATAAATAACGAACATAACACTATTAGATCTCTCTCAATTAAAGTTTCTAATCTTTAATTGCCGACAATCTCTCAAAGGCACCTAATGTATTTTAAGTCATGGGACTTGAATTTTCTGTCTAATTTTAATGTTTTAAATGGTGTGTAACCAATTGTATTATGGCATATCATTTAAAAAATTTGAAACAATATCTAACTAACTTTTACATATTTTTTATTAAATAATATGTCATATTATAATTAGTTAGATACTATTTAAGACATCAAAAAATAAACAGAGAGTTTGAGTCTCGAATCATGCCTTTTATAACTCCTTATGTTGAATCAAACCATTCTCCACATGTAATCTCATTAATTGCCCACTTCTGTCAAAGGATTGGCAAAATTCTTGCAGAAAAAGTGACAACCATGGTGTAAAAGGATATAACAATGCTATAGGATACTTACTGATAGTATTAAATATCATATACCAATAGAATACAAGTCTCATAATATAATATTTATAGAATATATCTACATTTATTAATTATGGAGATTAACATTAACGGTGCATCAATTATTTTTTTTCTTAAAAGAATATGGCGGCGGTGAAGATCACGTAACTTTTGACATGACATGGTCCTGTTATTCCAAATTTGAGCCATAGAAGCACACCAACAACATTAGTGCTCTCAGTCCCATCAAAAAATGGACTAGATTCTCTTTCTTTTTCTTCCCTAACACAAACTATTATTCTACGACTTCCATTTAATTCTTTGATCACACGAATCTCTCTCTCTCTTACTCTCTCTTCAATGAGTGGAAATGGAATTTGTGTAATACCACTTAATTCTCAAGCATATTAGTGAGATTATCAAATGTGACTCATATTTTTATGCCTAAATAAACTAATTTATTTGGGTGTTTGGCCGGCCAAACTGATTTGTTTATAGATAACAAGAGAAAAGAAAAGAAAAGAAAAATTACCGTTTGTTTTTGTCTTCAAAATTTTTAAAAATATTTTAACACGTTTTTTGAGGTAATAATTTTACACACTCTCAGCACAATTCTCAAAAAAAATTTATTTTTTAAAACAAAAATATTTTCACATATTTTAAAAACAATACCAAATGGTCATACTTTTTTCGATTGTTGTGTGTCCCAACGAGAGGCATTGCTTTCATTGGCTTAGATGCTACCATATCTCTTTCAATTTACTCAATTTTTTAATTGAAAATTGTAATATTATTCTGTTTTCACAAAGGAAAATAATAATAATAATAATAATAAATATTTTAATCATGTACGAATATTCGGTGGCGTGAGAAGCCCATATCTCTCAGCCTCGCGTCACCATGCATGCCGTGAGTTCGCCAAGGAAACTGCATTTATTGTTCCCAGAGCAAATGAAAACGTTTGGAAAGGCACATTAAATTTTGTTTTTTTCTTTGCCTTTTATTTATTCTCAGACATTTTTTTTTCAATAAAGACAGCATTAGAGAAAAATAAGACATCCTAGATAATATATGTACCTAATTTAAATTTCTTAAAGATGAAAGCAAAAAAGAAAGACAAGGATCAAAGGAAAAAAAAAGAAGAAAAGTACAAGTCTAAAAGGTAAGCCACAAGCCCCCTACCAATATGAATTGAAAATTGATAGCCGACGGCCACTAGCAGAAATACGTCAAGACCTTATTTTTAAAAATTAGTGCTTAAAATAAAAAGAAAAAACCTAGCTAACGTTTAAAATGAGTGCCACCTACCTATAATCGGAACCTACAAAAGCAAAACCTGTCACGCCCCAGAGTACGGGAGGTGACGTGACGGGTTAATTAAATTAATTGAAAGAGAATTTAATTAAAAATCATGAGTTTAGGGGTTGAATTAAATGATAAAATGTGAAAAATTTAAAGAAAGCCATTGCATCAAAATAAATATTAAAGAATAAACATAACAAGTATGAGTCCCACAGACCCACAACTTGTGCACACACATGGTACTGACAATATAATGATACAACTACAGTCCAAACACAAAGAAAGTTAAAAACATTACATGCCTTGATTAAATAATACAAAAGATAAATTAATTCTTCTATTGCTCCTAAGTTCGGTCCGTCGAATCCTTTCCGAACCTAAATGAAAAACCAACTAGAAGGGGAAAAATTTAAAACAAATAAAACGTGAGCGAAAAGCTCAGTAGGGCTATATTTTACTAAATAATTTAATTTTAAAGAAACATTTCATTATTCAGGAATTATTTGAAAGAAACCTTGAATAAATAAATAAATAAATAAATTTAAATAAAACCGTTCTTACCCAGAACAGTTTACTCGAACAACCAGAAATATCATTTTCTTTTCCTAGGCAAACCATAAGAATATCACCACCGTAGTGGCCCAGTTGGGTTTTGAGACTTGCCCCCAAGGTCGATCGCTACACGACCCGATCTCTGATATGGCATCATGCCTATGTGTTTATTTTCATCATCATTCAAAACCCATTTACCGAGTAGTGTCATTTACATTCATTATAAAGTTCATTTTAGTTCACGGTATATTAAAATATAACCGATAAATTCATTTTCAAACAACTATTGAAAATATTTTAATAGAAATCCTTTTAAAAGCCAAATCATTTTGAAACTAGGCTACCAGAGAATGGGGTAGAAGTCTTACCTCGATACTCATGCCGGTGCCCCACACTGTAATCCTGGTCCGCTATACGTTAGCTTCGCGAAACCACGAACGATCCTAGATACACAGTAAGTCGATCAATATCTAGTTCGAGACATTCTATGTTACTAAACCATTTCATGATGTCCTAGTGTGTCATTTGTATCTTTAAAATCATCTTACAAGGTTGGAATTTAAATCGGGGTTCAAAACAGTGAAAACGGGTGAAAAATCACAAAATTTTCCATGCCTGGCCGGACTCCCTGCTTCGGCCAGCCGAACTGCTGCCGGAAACCAGGTCCGGTTGGCCGGACATTCCTAGGTTCGGCCTGCCGGACAGATGAACACCGGCCTGTCGATCCTCTGATCCGGCTGCCGAACACGTAGTTTTTGGAAACAAAGTGCGCAACTGAATTTTTTTAAAAATTTTTCATCAGAGTAATTTCCAAAACACAAGTTTGACATGTTATATGTATAAATTAAACAGATCTTACTAACCTCAGTGTGCCGAAGAACCTCCGCGACCTGTGTAGAGAAGTAACGTTCCAGAAGAGCCTCAATCAACTGGTCTTCTTTGCTATTCTCTATCCACAACCGGAGTGAGTGTGGGCTCACACGTACAGCTCTTCCACCGGTGACTCTCCTTCCAACCAACAGAGAGAACCCAAAGCTAGTGTTCGTGATTTGTGAACAAAAGCTCTCAGGGAGTTTTCAGATGCTCACTCGAAGAGTATCACTCTTAATCTCTCAAATTGATCTGAGTAAATCATTAGACTCACTCCCCTTTTTATACCTATTGGTCCTAGGGTCAGTCCATATCAGATTAGGTCTCAAAAAATCAAAACAGAATCAAGTTCAGATCAATATCTGATAAGATCCGCGTAAAAACGCGCAATCTTAACTGTCGTCGGTCGGCAGGCCGAACTTTCTGATAGGCAGGCCGAACAGGCCAGTTCGGCAGGCCGAACACGCCATCCGGCAGGCCGAACTGCCGAGAAAAAATCTCCGCGAATCTTTTATTTTTCACCTGAGATTCTAAAGGATAAAGTCTCAGTTTTGATTCAAATAGCCCAATAGAAAAGATATCTGATCAAAACAAACTTTATCAAGATAATCTCTAAGAAAATAAATCAATTCACAATAATTCTACAAGTTTATCTTGTTCTAATTGTCCAAAATTAAAACAACCGATAAACAGACAAGAATTACCCGAACGCAATAATTCAACAAGTTCATCTTGAACTAATTTTCTTACATAATTAATTCAACCGATAAACAGACATGAATTATTTGATTCTTATAAATTTTAAACCAATCTGATAAATCCGACATAAGTCAACAATTATTGGAAAAGCACGCCGTGTCGTTACAGGATTTTGTGAGCTAGCAAAGGGGACCAAAATGGACCTATAAAGTTCAAGCTCATGATAATTATGAAACCCAATATCCCAGATATACATTTCACAATTATCAACTCCAACGCTACTCCACTAAAAGCTTGGAGCTGCACTCTCGAACTTTATAGAATTACGAAGCTCGTATAGCTAAGTCTCCATAACCTATCATAGTGTATCGCATCCCCATATGATCATCCATAATCGGCTTAAGGACAAGTTCTGTCTTACCTTCCCGATTATTTTTATCTTACGTTCCATTATCTCACCATTAGAAAACTTACCATCCAAAGATAGTATACCATTCGGTTACACCTATGTATCCAAATGGTTGAGCGCTCCAGTTTTTCAATTACAGGACAACGCATATAAGAGGATATCATTACTCCTAAAGAGGAGCTATGGATTCCATATCTATGAATAACAAGTCTACGCTATCAAGAGTCATGCCTCCAACGTATTGGCATGCATGCCACTATAGAAATGTGGGAGTCACCCATTGGTACATCACAAGACACAAGTCGAGACAACGGGCCCATTATTCATCTCAGGATTAAGATACAATACAAATGATTGTCTAAAGTGAATCGATTTGCCAAGACAGAATTATTAATCCAAATCAATTCACTTTATGTCCCGATCCCACACATCGTCACCTTTGAAAACGTGCCAATGTTTCTATTCATGAAGTCCAACTCCGATGGTCAAGACAAACCATCTCCCAAAAGGGATAAAGACAACATAACAATCTTTACATGAATAAAGCGCCCAACTTTATTCCCTCGATTGCGGATCATATGTTTTAGACCGTCACCCTAAGAATTATGTCTTCCGCATAATCATCCCATCATATGCCCAATTCTTAAGGTTTAGACTGATAGTCTCAGACTACTGTTTGCTTATCATACATTCAACAAATATGAACGTAAAGAGGACAATATTTGGTATATATAAATGAATAAATTCTTTATTGATAAAAATGTCTCCAAAAACGTATTACATTTTTACTCCTTAGAGCATACATGTCTAACAATCTCCCACTTGCACTAAGTGAGTAAATACTACAAATTTTGCATCCCCATAGCTTCCACATGCCTCTCGAAGACTCTCCTAGTAAGTGTCTTCGTAAATGGATCAGCTAAATTATCCTCTGACGCGATCTTGCACACCGTGACATGCCCGCTCTCAACGAAGTCCTTTATCACATGATACTTCCGATCAATATGCTTACTCTTCTTGTGAAATCTTGGTTCCTTAGCATTAGCTACCGTCGCACTGTTATCACAGTACAGTGATACCGCCTTATCCATACCAGGAACTACCTCAAGATCCCCAAGGAACTTGCGGAGCCACACTGCTTCTTTCGAAGCATCACTAGCCGCCACATACTCTGCCTCCATCGTTGAATCTGAAGTGCAATCTTGCTTCGTACTTCTCCAACTGATGGCACCACCACCTAGAGTAAACATAAACCCCGAAGTCGATTTCCTAGAATCCAGACAGGATTGAAAATCCGAATCAGTGTATCCTAGAGGAGTTAAATTCTCACCCGAATACACAAGCATATACCCTCGAGTCCTTCTCAGGTACTTGAAAATATGCTTTACCGCAACCCAATGGTTCGGTCCTGGATCCGCCTGAAATCGACTCACAATCCCGACCGCATAGCTAATATCCTGTCGAGTACAAAGCATGGCATACATGAGACTACCCACTGCCGAAGCATAAGGCACCTTCTTCATGTATTCTCTTTCTTCATAAGACTTTGGAGAGTCTTTCTTAGAAAGAGTAATTCCAGACCTAGATGGTTGCCCACCTTTCTTGGAATCCTGCATTGCAAACCTCCTGAGAATTTTATCTATGTAGCCGGCCTGTGACAAAGCTATCATTTTGTTCTTCCTATCCCGAAAGATCTGGATACCGAGAACAAAATTAACCTCACCTAAGTCCTTCATGTCAAACTGCTTGGTCAACCATAATTTGACCGATGACAATGCCCCAACGTCATTGCCAATTAGCAGAATGTCATCTACATAGAGTAGTAGAAAAACCACCTTCCCATTCTTAATGTGTTTATAAACACATGGTTCATCCACA
This sequence comes from Artocarpus heterophyllus, assembly GCA_025403435.1. Taxonomy (NCBI): domain Eukaryota; kingdom Viridiplantae; phylum Streptophyta; class Magnoliopsida; order Rosales; family Moraceae; genus Artocarpus; species Artocarpus heterophyllus. The sequence continues at coordinate 2,153,911 of CM046353.1, forward strand.
TTTTGTGAGAACCCATAAGTCTTGATCACTTGATCAAATCTTATGTTCCAAGAACGAGAAGCCTGCTTAAGTCCATAAATTGACTTTAGTAGCTTACAAACCTTACCCTCTTGACCCGCGACCTTGAACCCGTCTGGTTGTTCCATATAAATAGACTCATCAAGATAGCCATTCAGAAAAGCCGTCTTGACATCCATTTGCCAAATCTCGTAGTCGAGAGCGGCAGCTATGGACAAGAGAATCCGGATGGACTTAAGCATGGCTACAAGCGAAAAGGTTTCCTCATAATCGATTCCTTCCTTTTGCATATAACCCTTAGCTACTAGTCTAGCCTTAAAGGTTTTGACCTTTCCATCCACTCCTCTTTTCCTCTTGTAGATCCACTTACATCCTATGGGTTTTACCCATTCGGGAAGATCCACAAGCTCCCAGACCCGATTAGTCTCCATAGACTTCATCTCTATGTTCATTGCCTCTGTCTAGAGTCTTGAATCAACATCCTCCATGGCTTCTGCGTAAGCATAAGGATCCCTGTCATGTTCATCCGGTTCAGCCAAAAAGACTTCCCCATTGAACATATACCTCTCAGGTTAACGCCCGATCTTCCCACTACGCCGAAGCCCCTGAGGTTGTTGTTCAGGTTTGTTTGGTTTTTCTACACTGATCAGAATGGTTTCATTCGGAACCTCCGGAGTAAACGGATCACCCCTCAACTCCTCAAGCACCACTTTGCTTCGAGGTTTAAAGTCATTCATGTAACTCTCCTCAAGGAAAGTTGCATTAGTTGAAACCACGACTTTATTTTTCTTTGGGTTATAAAAATAACCCCCTTTAGTCCCTTTTGGATATCCTACAAACACGCAAACTTCTGAACGTGCTTCCAACTTATTCGGATCCTTAAACAGGACATCAGTTGGACATCCCCATATGCGAATATGGTTTAAGGATGTCTTCCGTCTTGTCCACAACTCGTGAGGAGTTTTAGGGACCGATTTTGAAGGCACATTGTTCAAAAGATAACATGCGGTTTGTAGTGCATATCCCCAAAAGGACAAAGGCAATGATGAATAACTCATCATGGACCGAATCATGTCCAACAAAGTCCTATTCCTTCTCTCCGCTACGCCTTTCTGTTGCGGAGTGCCTGGCGCAGTCAAATGGGATAAAATCTCATTCTCTAACAAGTGTCCCAAGAACTCATCAGAAAGGTATTCCCCACCTCGATTCGATCGAAGTGCCTTTATGGGTTTACCCAATTGCTTTTCCACTTCAGCCCGAAACTCCCTGAAATTATCATAAGTTTCGCTTTTGTGGTGCATTAGGTACACATACCCATATCTTGAGTAATCGTCAATAAAAGTGACGAAGTACTCATACCCTCCTCGTGCTCGGATGTTCATCGGTCCGCAAACATCACTATGCACTAGTTCTAGAACCCCTTCGGCCCTATTGCCCTTAGACCCGTATGGTCTTTTGGTCATTTTACCCTCCAAACAAGACTCACATTGAGGTATAGATTCCACCTTTAAGTGACTTAAAGGTCCATCCCTTACCAACCATTGAATCCTATTCAAGTTAATATGGCCAAGGCGCAAATGCCAAAGATAAGTCTTATTAGAGTGAGAAGTTTTAAGTCTTTTTGAGTCATTATCATTTATCTCAGCATTAAGCAATAAGTCCATCTTATGTTTGATAAAATATAGATTATTTTGCATCCATCCAGAACAGATAAAAGATTTGTTTTTACGAATCATCACTTTTTTATTAAAAGATACCACGTAGGAGTCTTTAAATAAAGAAGATACAGAAATTAAATTCCTTTTAAATTTAGGAACATAAAAACAATCTCGCAAAATTAAATTCCTATAATTATCAAAGTAAAGATGGACATCTCCCACTGCTTCCGGTGAGACCAAGGATCCATCGCCCATCTGAAGCGTTAAGTCTTCACGAAGTAGACTTCTCGTTTCTTTGAATCCCTGAAGAGAAACACAAACATGATTAGTTGCACCGGAATCTATGACCCAAATGTCACTGGATTCCTCAACCAAACAAGTTTCTAAATATAGAAGATCACACCTACCTCCCTTGAAAAGGAAGTCCTTGCAATGCTTCTTTATATGCCCGACCTTACCACAGAAGAAGCACTTAAGCTTCTTTGGGTTCTTCTTCTTCTTCTTCTTGCTCTTGGTAGCAACAGGAATAGAAGACTTGCCACTCTTGGCCCGTTGCTTCTTTCCATTCCCAGAGTTAGGATTGGAACCAGAAGCAGCTACCATATTGGCCTCTCCACCAGCAGGAAACTCCCTGATCAGCAGTTCAAACTCCTGTAACTGTTTCATCAGTTCTGTTAAGGTCATATCCCGTCTATTGCTTAAATTGAAAGTAGCTCTAAACGGAATAAATTCCTTAGACAGAGTCTCAAAGACCATAGTCATCTAAGTTTCAGCATCGATGTCGGCTCCATTGGTTTGAGCCTCAGTGAGGTAACCCATGACCAACATCATATGCTCCTTTACAGATGTCCCCGGTCTCTGTCTACAGTTTAAGAGTTTCTGAAGCGCCCATTGCCGCTTTGTTATGGCCTGGCCTCCAAACATGTCCTCAAGATTATCCAAGATCTGCTTCGCAGTCTCATAATCCTGATGTTGAGCCTGTAGCACATTGTTCATGCTAGCCATAACATAGCAGCGGGCCTGATCATTAGCATCTTTCCAGCGATTGTACGCTTGGAATTGCTCATTACTTGAGTCTCCCGTAGGCTCGGGAGGACAAGGAGTTGTCAGTACATATTTCAGTTTCTCAAAGGAAAGGACGATGTCCAGGTTCTGTTTTCAATCATTATAGTTCTCACCGGTTAATTGGTTTTTGTCAAGTATCGATGATAAAGCGTTTTTAGACATTTTCAATCTACAATAAAGAATCATATACCAAATATAAGCAAACATATATAATAATTTAGTAAGATAACACAATCATGTAAAATCATACAAATGTGTTTATGTGTCAAAACCTTGAAAATATCACAACCTTACAACGATAATTCCTAACTCAGAATTCAACAAGCTCCTAGGGGAGTCATGCCAAATTCAATTAGGAACACGGATCCCCTCCTGATTAATATATGTCATCCAGGACCCGTATGATCCAGCATATACTAATAATCGTTTCTTTGGCCATTAATTTTATTAACAGAGCTCCTAGGGGAGGTTAATAATAAAATTAACGTGAGTGTATAACCACCGTTTCAATATTTTATCCATGATTTATAATCACTACCTAGGGGTGTGCAACCATAAATCATACTAAAATACCTTATCCTTTCAGAGATCCAATCTGGTACATGATAGAAATCCCTTCCTAGGGGTCAGGACCACCATGTTCTTCCTATGGACCAATGATGGAGGCCTTAGGTTCTCTCTTCGAAAACCTTCTCCCACTCAATCTTTTGAAGTCAAGGTTTTATTTTAAAATTATGCATGAACAATTTTAATATGAGCGGCACTCCCTATTCTATATGGCATGTTATCAATATACATGGTAAATCATATTATAATGCAGACAAGCAAAGCAATCAAGCAAAGCTACAAGCATAATAATAATAATAACCGTAATATTATGGTTCCACCCTAGAGAATAGAAAAATAAGATTACAAGAGAATAATCGAGACATTTATCGATTCTTCATCCTTGAATCCTCAAGCTGTATCCTTCTTCATGTAATATCCATCTTCAAGTCTTCAATCCCGTATGAATCGAACACTTCATATTTCCGGTCATATCCAAATTTAATGTTTCTCAGAATTGTCCCAAAAATAAAATTAAAACTGCAATGGAAAATTGCACCTTTTCTGGACACCTAGCAGCTCTCGGTCGGCAGTCCGATCTGGGTGATCGGTCTGCCAATCATGGTGGTTCGGCCTGCCGAACATGAAGGTTCGGCCTGCCGGCAGAGCACCAAAATTTCTGCCCCACTGTCGGCTTGCCGGACCGTACGTCCGGCCTGCCGATTTGTGACCTTTGGCCTGCCGAACTGTGAGGTCCGGCATGCCGACCGAGCAGAAGAAACCTTAATCCAAAAAATACAATTTTAATGCAATTCATCAATTTTATTTTCAACAATTCAAAAACATAAAATTAGAGACTCAGGAAATACCTGGAGGCGCCATCATCAATATTTAAGATCCGACTTCTCGTTCCGTCTTCTCCGAATAATTATTTAATTACAAAATTCTTACAAATTAAAAATTAAATAACAATTCCTAGACGGAGATGATAGTCCACCATCTAATTACATGAAAAAACTAGATACACATTCTAACCTCTAAGGAACCATAACCGGTATTAATTAATTAATTAATAATTAAACAACAATTTAATCAACCATAATTAATTAATAAACATTCACCACATAATCCATGACAACATATATATTATATAGAAACCTAGAGTGCCATCTCTCTATAAAATTTAATTCAAGCATTGGAGAGATTAAGATCACAAAATTTATGCATATAACATAATCACAAACTTGCAAATTTATGTAAAAACCTTGGCTCTGATACCAATTTTCGGAAACAAAGTGCGCAGCGGAATTTTTTTAAAAATTTTTCATCAGAGTAATTTTTAAAACACAAGTTTGACATGTTATATATATAAATTAAATAGATCTTACTAACCTCAGTGTGTCGAAGAACCTCCGCGACCTGTGTAGAGAAGTAACGTTCCAGAAGAGCCTCAACCAACTGGTCTTCTTTGCTATTCTCTATCGACAACCGGAGTGAGTGTGGGCTCACACGTACAGCTCTTCCACCGGTGACTCTCCTTCCAACCAACAGAGAGAACCCAAAGCTAGTGTTCGTGATTTGTGAACAAAAGCTCTCAGGGAGTTTTCAGATGCTCACTCGAAGAGTATCACTCTTAATCTCTCAAATTGATCTGAGTAAATCATTAGACTCACTCCCCTTTTTATACCTATTGGTCCTAGGGTCAGTCCATATCAGATTAGGTCTCAAAAAATCGAAACAAAATCAAGTTCAGATCAATATCTGATAAGATCCGCGTAAAAACGCGTAATCTTAACTGTCGTCGGTCGACAGGCCGAACTTTCTGATAGGTAGGCCGAACACATCATCCGACAGGCCGAACTGCCGAGAAAAAATCTCCGCGAATCTTTTATTTTCCACCCGAGATTCTAAAGGATAAAGTCTCAGTTTTGATTCAAATAGCCCAATAGAAAAGATATCTGATCAAAACAAACTTTATCAAGATAATCTCTAAGAAAATAAATCAATTCACAATAATTCTACAAGTTTATCTTATTCTAATTATCCAAAATTAAAACAACCGATAAACAGACAAGAATTACCCGAACGCAATAATTCAACAAGTTCATCTTGAACTAATTTTCTTACATAATTAATTCAACCGATAAACAGACATGAATTATTTGATTCTTATAAATTTTAAACCAATCTGATAAATCCGACATAAGTCACCAATTATTGGAAAAGCACGCCGTGTCGTTACAGGATTTTGTGAGCTAGCAAAGGGGACCAAAATGGACCTATAAAGTTCAAGCTCATGATAATTATGAAACCCAATATCCTAGATATACATTTCACAATTATCAACTCCAACGCTACTCCACTAAAAGCTTGGAGCATGCACTCTCGAACTTTATAGAATTACGAAGCTCGTGTAGTTAAGTCTCCATGACCTATCATAGTGTATCGCATCCCCATATGATCATCCATAATCTGCTTAAGGACAAGTTCTGTTTTACCTTCTCGATTATTTTTATCTTACGTTCCATTGTCTCACCATTAGAAAACTTACCATCCAAAGATAGTATACCATTCGGTTACACCTATGTATCCAAATGGTTGAGCGCTCCAGTTTTTCAATTACAGGACAACGCATATAAGAGGATATCATTACTCCTAAAGAGGAGCTATGGATTCATATCTATGAATAACAAGTCTACGCTATCAAGAGTCATGCCTCCAACGTACCGGCATGCATGCCACTATAGAAATGTGGGAGTCACCCATTGGTACATCAAAAGACACAAGTCGAGACAACGGGCCCATTATTCATCTCAGGATTAAGATACAATACAAATGATTGTCTAAAGTGAATCGATTTGCCAAGACAGAATTATTAATCCAAATCAATTCACTTTATGTCCCGATCTAACACATCGTCACCTTTGACAACGTGCCAATGTTTTTATTCATGGAGTCCAACTCCGATGGTCAAGACAAACCATCTCCCAAAAGGGATAATGACAACATAACAATCTTTACATGAATAAAGCGCCCAACTTTATTCCCTTGATTGCGGATCATATGTTTTAGACCGTCACCCTAAGAATTGTGTCTTCCGCATAATCATCCCATCATATGCCCAATTCTTAAGGTGTAGACTGACAGTCTCAGACTACTGTTTGCTTATCATACATTTAACAAATATGAACGTAAAGAGGACAATATTTGGCATATATAAATGAATAAATTCTTTATTGATAAAAATATCTCCAAAAACGTATTACATTTTTACTCCTTAGAGCATACATGTCTAACAGTAGTTCGGTCTGCCAAACTGAGAAAACCCAGAAATTTCAGCCATGGGTTTTCGATCCCCAAAATCTAAATCTTGATTTTAACCCGTTTTTCTCAAATCTCAGGCATAGAAAACAATCATAGATGATAGAAAAACATGCTAGAATACTTTTGAACTCATTCAAACAAGATTTAAACTCAAAAATCTCAAAAATCTGAAAATGGAAAAATGAGGAGAAAAATGAAAAATCTTGAATCCAATCCGTTTTTCTTTAATCTAAGCTTAGATTCTAGTTGTTCTAAGTTCATTTAACTCAAATCAAAGTTTTTCTAAGTTTAAACGAACTCAAATTTAAAAAATGCACAAAATTGAAAATTTTGGAAAAAGTTTAGAAATTTCAAAACTAACCTCGAATCGAAGCTTCAATCTGCGTTCTTGGTAGCCAAATCTCGTCCCCGAGCTTCCTCCTTGCTAACCCGAAGCTTGGATTCGAATTTTGATTCAAAAATTTAAGGAGAAATTGAGAGAGAGAGGGGAAACCGAGAGAGAAAATTAGAGAAAGTGAGAGAGTCTCGGGAGAGTAGAGGGAGAGTGAGAGCTGAGAGAGTGAGGAGAGAGGAGGGGGAAAAGGAAATAAATAGAAGAAATTTATGGGCGGTTTTACTGTGCGAAAACCAAATGCCACCCACGGTTTTGTAAAACGAAATATTTTCAATATTTTACAAATTGTTATGTTTCAAAACTCAAAACATCATTTTAAAACAATAAGAAATCATTTGAATTCATCAAATTAACAAAACAATCTAAAATTCAAAATCCAACCAAGTAATCAAATTAATGTTGAAACATTAATTATGGCACACTAATTCATCATTTTACATTACAATAATATTAAATAAATTCCGGGGCGTTACAAAGCTACTAAACAAAGATTCCTGAAATTTGTAAGATTAGAATGGAAAAGACAAAGGCATAATTAGTAGATTTAGAATCAAATCATATTCTAATTTGTCCTTCTCTTTAATATCACTTGCAATCATATATATTTAATTTATAAGCAGCAAACCTTTTAGAAGTGAATGCATGTTACATGTTGTCTATCATTGACATTTTATATCTAGGGTACATAAGCACATACTCGAAATGGTTCAGCACAATTTATAATTATTAAGACTGAAGTCAAACACTCAACTTGGTCAGAAACAAATCACAAATCACACATCAAACTATATGATCAACTAATTAAAACACGCATACATAGATATCAAGTGATTTTGAAACTTCAAAGAATCCAATCCTGGTTGCGGCTATTGATCCCACTCGCTATAGTCCTTGCTTCATGGTCAATTGCATTTTCCTGAGCAATAGACCTATAATACCTGCAACACAAAAATTTATACGCCTTGAATATTGATGTCTGATTTCCATCATAAACATTGAAAACACGTGATTCCAATTTCATTAGCACTATAGTCCGAATTGACATGAGGGCAATATTGCACGTAAATTTTGACAAGGACGGATCCATCCGCGGACCAGAGTGGACGACAATCCCTGAACTCTTTTTTTTGTTTTAATTTGTATATGAGTTTTAAAAAATTTTGTTTTACTTTTTAAAATTATATTTCATTCCTTCAAAAATTCTCCGCTTTAGTTCAATCATGTTCCTGCACCGTTGACTAATTTTTTTAACTCCGTTCCTATTGGCAAGTACTACAAACATATATCACGGCATGGAAACTAGCTAGCTACTGCATTAGACTAGAGATGATCACGTGTAGTAATGTCGATGAGGAATTTTAGAGAAGGGGAGAATATTGCTGACCCTTGGTCTATGAAAGGTTGGGATTCAACGTGATTTAGGTCATGTGTTGAGTGCAGTTTAAACCTGTTGTTGCCTGGGCCGTTTGGTACTATATTAAGATCCCCTTGACCTTCAGTTGCCCGGGCATTTATCACTTCTTCATCTTCGAGCTACAATTTCCAAACACCAACATGCGATAAATGTATATACGTCATGTTTTTAGTAAGTAAACACTTACATACATACATTCATATTATACGTTTATAGGCTTAATTACGTAATTATAACTTCTAATTTTATTTATTTCTCAATTTTTAAGAAACTACAAAAGTATCCTATAAATTTAAAAACTTGTTTCTATTTTATTTTTCTTAAAATTTTTGGACCAAAAATTATATAGAGTTTAAAACAAAGATATCCTTAATTAAACCAAATTTGTTTCCAAATATATTTTCCTTCTTGAGAAATTTTTTTTAAAACATATAAATATCATTTAAAAAGTCATAAATGTATGATCCATTTTTTTGAAATTCGATCCTTCATTTTAGGAATTTTTATGTTTTTTTAAATCGATAAGATATTTTTCTTAACTATTTTTGAATGAAATCATGCCATCTGTTTGCCCAATTTTTTTTATAGGGATGAAATTGAAAAAAAAATTAATTGAAAGGATTTTTGGTTATTTCTAAAAACCAAAAGACAGATTGAAAAATAGTTAAATTAGAAGGTATAATTATGTAATTAATTTTATGTTTATATATAATTAAAATTAGAAGGTGTAATTATGTAATTAACCCCATATTTATATCAACCATATATAGAGTCGCATGTTTCGATTCCACGTGAGCATCAAATAATTAATAAGAGAAAGAACCTTGGATTTGAGCTGATTATGTAATTCTAAATGATCGCGATTCTGTCAAATGTACACAAAATAAAATCCATGAGCGCAATGTACTGATAATAATATTAGTGAAAAGAAAAATAGAAGGTGCTAGTCTTTTTAAATGCGAGTAAAAATATAGCATCTACTTAAATGCTTTATTTTTAATCAATTACTTAAATGTTTTCATTGCATTGAATTAATACAAAATTATAAAGTAATACTTATCTAATTCTAATTTGTGAAATATTTTTTTTCTTATTTTTGAAGTAAAAAAAAAAAATATGTTCAACTACCTTAAATATCAATTTACAATTATATCATTTGACAAATCAGGTGCACAATTTTTTTAATATAAATGAAAAGAGAAAATGATCGAATCTAGAAAGAAATTTATTCTTGAAAAGGAACAAAATGCAATATGAAAACAAAGAGGTTCAAAATTAAAAAGACAATAAAAAACAACTCTACAGAAAAGACAATTAAAAACAACCGAAATTAAAAGGATCTACCCTCTTAATAAAAAATCAAATATTAGTTATAGGAATTTTTCCTCAACTATAACCTTACAGCAATGTATCTTTTGATTTTCAAAATATAAAATTCGTTCCCTTGATTTATAAAATATTAATGAAAAACTACTGCTATTTGGATTTTAAGAAAAATATCACATATCACACAAAACATGAACGCCGTTGAACATTGCTATCTTAGTTCATTCTCATAAAGTAACATGAAAGTAAAACGAGAAATATTAGTTTTTAAAATCTTTTAAGGTTTTTTAATCTATTTTTCTCAACAATTAGAATCTTTTGTACCACATATTAGTCATACAAAACTTTTAATTTCAAATTAGTTTAAGATATAATAGAGTTACTAATGCAGTCTAATATTTTGTATTACATGTCCCTTATGTGTCAATTTTTATTGAAAAAACCTAAGAAAATGAGTTTTTTTTTTGTTAATATTTTACAGATTGGGAGAAACGAAGGTTATATTTGAAGATTAAGGAGCACATTGTTGTGAGGCTTGTATGTAGTTGTGGGGAAATTATTATAATTAATCCAAAAATTAAAAGAGGTCTCATCAAATCCAGTAACGGAGGCATCCAATGGCGAAATATCTAGAAGGAAAAATAGTGTGTGATGAAATCCAATTTTATTTACATGTACAACTTGAAACGCCTTCCCTTCTAGCATGAAAGGCATTTGTTTCTTTTAGAATTAGTATACAGTGGTCATAGTCATGGTAGTTTTAGCAAATTATTAAGCTATACCAATCTATCCCAAAAACCTCAAATCACTATCTTTGTGTCTTTTTAAGCAATTGCATAATTATCAAATTTCTCTTGTGTGTATTCTGTTACTAATTAACTGTGGAGTTAGCCCCATCTTCAAATCAATTACCCATCACTTAGCATCTAAGATTTAGTACATGATATACATACATATAGTACATGATCATTTTTTTAAGGGAGGATCAATAATATCCATTGATCAAACGAAGCCACTAATTTTAAATATGCGGGACCTATCTAGAGCTAGTTCACATGATGGGAGAGGTGAGGGGAAGTAAGATAGGTCCGAGATTCAAACTTACCCCGGAGTACCAAAAAAAATAAAATATGCGGAATATGTGTTATTGGGGTTTAATAGAGCGATGTTAGATTTGTGTTCTTACCTTTTTGCGCAGTTCTTCCAATCGTTCTGCCAACATGTTAGTCTGCATTCACAAGTAATCAAATAGTTGATTAATCATGTATCCTTGAAACTGCTACTAATGAGTGCTATAGCTCGTATTGGATCTTAGAATTATGCGGCAATAACTAATTAGAATAACTTTTCAAAGAATGAGAGCCGTGAATTAAGCCGTATATGGATAATTGATTGAGCCACAACCGGAAAACATGCACAGTTGATATGTACATATAGCCCCCATACAATTGAACACATATAAAGTTTACATATGGAGATATTTATCATTTTACAGATTGTGTTTTAGGTTTATTTAAAAGCTATACATTCAATTTTAAATTTATTAAATATGTACTTTCAGATTAGTTTTTATATACAAAACTATACTTTAAATCAGTCAATAATTGATTTTGATTTTAAAATAACCAAATTATGCTAAAAAAGGGAAAAAAACTAAAAATTTTAAAAATTAGAAGGAAAAAAAAATAAAAGAAACCATTTTGAGTGCATTTTTGAATATTTTCAAGGTTAAACCTCTAAGTTTCAAAGATTTACTAATTTTTTTTAGCTTTTCACTTACCTTTACAAGGGTATATTAGGTTTTTTAGACTAAAATCCAGAGTTGATTACAAGGATGAGTATCAGGTGGAATGAGGTCAGGTATACTTCCCCCAGCCTACCCTCACTCTTGCCCCCCCCATACTTGTGTTACTTGAGACAAGGTCCGGGAATTCCCATCGAGAGGACTTTGTCTATTCCTTATCCATCTATCTATTAAGAATTAAATTATATATACACACACTTGAAGTAAATTCCATCAAATCAAATATAAAGTTTCATAACAAACATTATTCATGAGAAACAAAGCAAAATCTTAAAAGAAAATATAAACTTGTAAAATAACTAACCAAATCTCAAAATTATACGAAATTAAATTGCACATTTATAACTTATTAAGATTCTCTTAAGATAGGAAAATATTTTCAAACTTTTGTTAATCCATGTGTTTACAAATAAGATATAAGTATATCTAAAAAAAACTAAGGTACATGTATATCAGGGGTGGGGAAATACCCCGTCCCTGCCCCCTCCGCCTCATGGGATGATACGGGCACCGATACACTTCCTCGTCCTTATTTATTAACTTCATATCCCGTCCTATTAGGAGCGGATACTTGTGGTATGTATCCACACCCACTTGTAAAAATCTCATCCTTAGTTGACCATGAAAATGTATAAATTTGTATAATAATTACAATCTAAAAATATACATTCAATGAGATAAAAAATTAAAAGTACAGTTTTTAAATAAACCTAAATCAAAGAGTATAAAAAGATAACTAACTCTTATATACGTGTGTAAACGCCAACACAAGGGAAGGAGTGAATTATATGCACTGCTGAAAAATATAATTCTTATTATTGCTTTAAACAACTACACGGATAAATATATGACTCCACAACGAAAACTAAAGGGGAAAAAAAAACGCTTAACTAATCTTTTAAAATGTAGGACACAGCAGAGACTCCCAACAAACACTAATTAGCTTAGGCTTTGTTCAGCAAATTTGGTTGGAACTAATAAGTTCTAATCGTTACTGTGTAAGCTCTCATATGCTACAGTATAAAGTAAAAATTTGTTACAATATAAAACTCTCACATATTTCAGTATTTTAGTTCTCACTTGAAGTTTCAACTAAGTTATCAAACACTCTCTTAGTCAAAACAATCAAATACGTCAACAGTGTGTATATATACATGATTAATAGTTAACACATATAACATGACATATCTATCGATCCAATAGTTAGTTAGTACACAACTATGAAAAATGAAGAAGATATAATACTAACTATATATGAGAAATCGATTACGTATAGTGTTAATAAAAAAATTTACAATCAATTTGTCATTTTTGTTCTATTATTAAAAAAAATTAAAAAATTAAGTAAACATTGATTTTGGTCACCTTTTTATAAAAAATAACTTAATTTTTTTATTTTAAGAAAAATGTCTATGGTCCGTCAAATCTAGTTAATTGGTAATTGACCACCACCATGTCAACTGGAATTAGCCAATGTAGCATTAATCACATCAATGTGATTAACCAATCATTCAACCATTTAATCATTGATCGATCATTTTTTTAAAACCAATTAATATTTAAAAAGGGTCCTTTTCCCGCATACCCAAAATTATTGTAGTCCTACTAATTGTAATTGTTAGTAGTACCCAAAATAACTGACAATTTGACATTTGAGGCCATCTTTCTGTCCTTTCTGCGATTGAAAATTTCATGAAAATTTAAGATGATTTAACATGTTTGCATTTTTGTTATCATAAGTGCAGAGATATAAAGTAGCAGTCAACTATGCATACTATGTGTATATATGTGCATATATATATGTACCTTCCTCTGTCTAGCTTGTGAGAGAGTTCTATCAAGCTGTTTCTCAAGATTTTGCAATTCTCTCAGGTTAAGCTCCTCGAGATTTTCTCCCAGACAATGCCTTGAAACAAGTAAGTTAACCATAAATATATATTATTATATCTCTAAGTTAGAAAATGGTGTTACTTATAGTCTACGGTAAAACTAATTATGAGCACTGATTATATGACTTAATTAAGCATTCCTAACAGTTTTGCTTTCGGAACCAAAAAAAAAAAAGATTCATAAAAGTTCTAATATGGCAGCGCCAGAAATTTAAGTATTTGTATATGTAAATAACTTTATTGATTAAAGTTCTCATAAGTTTATCTGCAATTTTAGATTATATGTCGGATTTCAGTTATATAAACACCTTTCTTCCCGCTGAAGAGTCTCATATCTGAGCTTCAGTTTTGGAATCTCCCGGATCAAGTCCTGCACCTTAATCAAGAGAAGAAAATTTAATAATGAATATGGGAATTAGTGCTTCTTATATATGTCGCAACTTTAATTAATTAGTAAATATTGATTAAGGTCAAGTATTAAAGCCATATTTTTGCAAAAAGATCATCAACACAACATTTATAAATGAAAATATGATAGCAGGGAAATTAGCTCTTAACGAAAGAAGAATGACATGTAATCTCTCGATATGTTTTTATGATAAAAAAGTGAATAACAATTTGGACTAAACTGAGTATTTTAGTTTTGAAGGCATTTGTTGATTAAACAAACATGAAATCTTTTCAGGATATGCATTATACCTATCTTTACTCGTTACGAAATAATCTCGGGGTGTTCGAAGTGGGAAAGTTTCAAGTTGCAAAAATAAATTAATTTGGTAAAACAATCTTATTTTTATGTGGTTTTTTTTTTATCTTATGATAAAAAAGTGAATAATATTTTGTTTTGTTTTTCTTTTTCATTAATAAATTCGAGTAAAAGATTCACTCCTCTCCCTGTTTATTTAAAAAAAAGAAAAAAGAAAAAAAAAACAAAGTACTTCAATAGATACTGACATTAAAATTAGGAAAACAAGAGGCAGACAAAGGAAAGGATATATATATATATATATATATATATATATATATATATATTTTCATGCACTCGAGTTTAACTGTTCTATAAGGCACAGTTCAGTGATAACAATGCTGATCCGGCCCCCTTTAATGATCGTTTAATTAATTATAATCCCAAACTCTGAAGTTCATAAATACTCGGCAAAGAAAAAAAAGTTCTAATTAATGATTGCAGTGATGATTTTGACCGTAATATAAATTGAAAAATGTACAAACTCCACATGCTGATGGAAGTAGTATCTATAAACCAAACCTGGGCTTCATCTCCAACAATATTATTGTGGTTGTTGTCTTGTGAGGAGTAACAAAATTGGCCGTAGCGCTCCAGAATCATACTCAAGCTGATATATACACCAAATAATAAAAGCTGGTTAATAATTACTGCTATATATAACAAAATTAGATATATATAGAGAGAGAGAAATAAATTGTGAGGACACAAAAATTCCATCAAGATAAAAGAATTAGAGAAATGCAAACATTATTACTAACACAATTTTTAAATTAAGGTTATATATATATACATATATAGGCCCTTTTGATTTTAGACTCCTTAATGTGAAAACATTGAGCTCAATCTTGAGTACTAGGAAACATTAGAATCATGATATGATATAGCTACTGATCATATGTTAATTAATTACATTGTGATGACAAAATGAGATGATGTGGGCACGTGGACTAATGATGCTAGTTTTTATGCTTCCTTTTTTTTTTTTTTAACAAAATGTTTTATACTTCTTGATCAAAGTGTTACTAACTTTTCTTCAAAAAAGAAAAAAGGTTCTTTAACATGTTGTACCATGATGCTTAGTAATAAAGCATACTAACTAAAATAGCAAAACACAATACAAATAATTGTTCTTCCTTTGTTTGGACGGTACATAAAAAATTAAAGGTGGGAAAAGGAAGAATTAAAACAAAGAATGAAAAATTTCAGAGAAAAAAAAATGGAGAATACTTACGGTCCGTTGTAATGTAATAACTAATTAACCCGTTAGATCAAAAAGCATGTGAAGAAAAAAAATGTGCATGCATCTTTTTTTTGAATATATAAATATAATCTTTTCGTACAAGCATAGTTTTAAATGTATAAAACAAATAATATAATACTAATGTTTTGACCTAATTAACATCATCAAAAGGTTATAATTAAAGAAACAAGATTTTGTTTCGAAAAGCGAGCTGCAAAGTTTTTAAGCCAGAATTTTATACCGCAATAAGTACAAAAATGATTGACTACTTCTTCTTAAAATAAAGAAAGAAAATACTGATTTTTTGTATCACATAATCAACGAACCTGATCAGCACTAATAAATCAATTTATTCTATTAATCCTTTTAAACTACTTAAAATCAAAAAACTGAAAAATTCAAAGGATGTAGTGGAGAGAAATTCGGAATACTACAAACGATCCTTGAGGATTTGAAGCTCATGAGAGAGATCCTAATTAAAGAGAAAATTAAGCTAAAGTAAAGGGAAAAAATAAATGGAACAAAATAAAGAAAAAAAACCCTAGGCCTTAAATTTACTGTCACGAATGACAACAATTTGTACTCTATAAAATTCGATCGGTAATATATATATATATATATGTATACAAGCTTCGATGGGTTGGTCAGTATCTAGTCTCCTCCGCATATCCGGTGATCAGCTTTTCTATGTTTGCTGAAGAAAGATGAAACAACAGAAAAGCAAACAATATAGCCATAAAACGTGTATATCTCAAGTCCACCATTTATTATGGCAACCTAAAAATTCTCCAAGTAGTACTCACCTTAATAATTTCTTTTGGTTCGCAAGCCCTAAAACAAAATTGGTAAAATTAAAAAAAAAAAATTTGAAAAGTACGGAACTAAACCCAACCGAAAATGAAACATGCACGATCTATATACATAAAAACATACATATATATATACACACACACATCTATATAGATATATCAAGAGAGGGATGAGAGAATTAATTATTGAGTTTGGTATGATATATATATATATATATGTATATATTACTCGGTGCTTCCAAACTCATAAAGCTTTCCACGGCTTGAGAAAATGATGAGGCCCACTTCTGCATCGCACAACACAGAGAGCTCGTACGCTTTCTTCAGCAAACCGTTCCTCCTCTTTGAGAAACTCACTTGCCTGTTGATCTTGTTCTCTATTCTCTCCAACACCACTCTTCCTCTTCCCATAGTCTCTCTCTCTCTCTCTCTCTCTCTCTCTCTCTCTCTCTCTCTTAATTTAGTTTTCTCACTGCTATGTTTGTCCAGCTTTTATTGGGGTGCCAGTGAAAGAACAAACATATTAAAAGCAAGTGGGGAAATGTCATAGTGTGATGGTACTGTTCCAAGAATGTGAATATAATTCTCTCTTTAACAATTTTAACTTCTTTTCTTCCTTTCTTTTTCCGTGAGATTTCTCTGTTCACGACTTAAAAAAATAAATTATCGGTAAATATCTGATCATTAGCTGTCAAATTTATTAAAAATAAAATAAAATAAAATAAAATAATAATAATTTTAATCAATTTTAAAATCTTAAGAACATGCCCGTGAAAAAACCCATAGAAATGGTGTATGTTTTTAAACTTTATATAGTCAAAATCATTTTTTCTATTAAACTAAGGACGAGTGATAATGTTTTTCGGTTTCTATCAAAAAAATGGCCTCTTTTGTCCTGCTTTTTGAAGAGAAAATTGGAGGTTAAAAACAAAAAATATGAACCTAATTTTAATTAAAAAAACAAAAATTCTTTTTATTCTCGTAAAATTATAATTATATTACTCATAAATATATAATTTTTAATCTAAAAAATATCAATATACGATGTGATGTATTTTTATATTAAATCTCACTATTTTCATTACAGTAAGGTTTTGGTCTTACAAGTCAAATGAGATCGCTGTAAAAAAAAATTAGTTAAATGGTTAATTGTGAAGGGAAAAAAATTGTAAAACTCTCTCTCTGTCCTCTGTTTCTGTCAGTATGCGTTGGGTTTTACAGCTTTTCAATTACGTAAATGATAACAACTCCTACTACAGTACTAGTGGAGTGCCTTGTCATGTTTTGTGGTAGACCTAAAGGCAACAAGATTGAACGTGTGTACGGTACCTGTCACTTGTCAAAGGCTGACAGGTGTCGCGAAAATACAGCTACTGCCATGAGAATCGGGACTCACGTCAGCAACTTGTAGTCCCTACCAATGCAACTTCGACACGCGTTGGCGCTCAAAGTAGGTGCGGTACATAAGATTAAAAAATTCTGCATGGCAAATTGTCGCTCTGGGCCCGGCCGGTTCCTTTAATATTAATAATCAATCTCTCTCGCCTCTTTGCTCCATGCTTTGTTCTTTTTTATCATCATTGAAGACATCTTCATTCTTCATTCTTTTCTCTTTCTCCCCCCTTTTTTTTCCTCTGTAAAGGCTATATTACAGTAGGGAATTCGAACAAATTAGATGGATGTATACATGCATTTGATCAAGTTTGGGGTACTTATATTGCGTTATATGTGCAACCGAAATCTTAAACTTCTGAAAAAGACGTGTGCCAAGTTTCCTAAGTGCACTTAACACTCATCAGTAAAAACCATCCCCATTGTAAAACAATCCGTACGTACAGCGTAAGGCAAACACCTATAATATAAAAGCTCTAAAATATTAAAATATTACTTAAACTTATTTTTCTAGTTTAATTAAGATGGTTTGTTAAACATCTTATATATCTTTTCTTATCCATTCTACTCTTTAGTACTATATATATCTTATTTCATTGCCTCAACAATATTTGCAATAATTTAATTATTGTTAAATTATAAAAAAAGTAGACGTTACAATCCTATTTTGGAATGGCTAATAAAAATAAACTCTTTTGGCTTATTCAGCTCAAAAGCAGCATTTGAGCCTGGTTGGATAAACAAATTGTTCAAAATTTTGACCATTATAAACACTTTTGGAACAATTCACTTTTTTTATGCTTATGAAAAGTTTTTTATTTATCATTTTAATCTTATATTTGTGAATAATAAAAATTACAAATTTCATATATATATTTATATCACATTATTTTTTTAACAATAAGAGCTTTTAACTTATTTAATTAAACAGGTTCATAACTTAACTAAAATTAAAACACATTTTTTCATACATTATCTAAATGCTAGTTAAAAAAACTTTAGCTTATGTTATTCTTTTATTGCTTAAAAAGAAAAGCACAGACTATCTCTCAAACGGACCCGCGCATGAGCCTTTTTAGTTATTTGGTGCTGATCAAAATCTTGGTGGTAAGACAAATCTTTCCATGACATTGTTTAATGATGCTGATAATAACATTTTGTTAAGGAGACAAAACATTCGTTGATTTTAGCTAGCTAGCCGCCAAATGACAAGACACTGATTTTATGTTTGAGTGTGTACTTATATATGCATGTATACATATGAGCACATAGTTACTTGTGTTTGAGTTTTTTCAAAAAAAACAAATCTATTCCATTATTTAGTATGTACATCTATAGACTAATTACTAGGGCCGTTCAAAAAGATCAAAATTGGCGAATAACCGATCAGCGACATCAAGGCAATCAACTGAAGTCCTGTTTGGTAATTACGGTTTCAATTGCTTTTTGACGGTCCCAATTAAAAATTATTGTTTGGCCTATTATCAATTCTAACAATTTTTAAGCTTTTTTTTTTGGTTCAAACCAACTAAAATTAATATTTTGACCATTTTATCAAATATAAGTTTTAATCATAAATTGTAATTCTAACTCAATTTTTTAGTTCTAACCAATATTGGTTCTTACCAATTGGTTCCAACTGAGCTCCAAAAGAAGGTTAAGCCAACGTCGTCAGTTGTCCAAATCGAATCACTGAAAATGATGGTTTTAAGTATAACTTAATGATAAATTCACACTTAATATTACCTATCACGTCCTTCAAGTGTAGAATCCTCCACTTTCAAGTTTATTTAATTTGTAATAGTGATAGCAGCAACCATGGTGATGATGAAAACCTACTAAGTACTAAAGATTATTTATACATTTATTTGCAAAGGAACCAATAAATTCTTTATAGTTTCAACGAAATTAAAGAATCTATACACGCGTCTTTTATCTTAAATTTATGAACTTTTCTTTCACAATTAATAAATACAAATTATTATATAATATGATACTTTATAAATCCCTATTTCCACCAATGGTACATGTCATTAAAAGCATTAAATTGGGTCAAAAGTACTTTTTTTAGTAGATCTAATGACTCAAAAACATATACTTATCAACATGTTGCTTGTTCAATACCTATTATAAAGATCTCCTATGTATAATATATTGTCTACATAATCATATCCAGATACTCTTAATCTAGCTGAATCTAATAACGACTAATTTATACAAAAATGTCACACATTACATTAGTGACCTCAAAATTTATCAACCTTAATTTATTGCAGTTTCTAAATTGAAACTTGATTGAAAAAAAAAAAAAAAACCAAAATTTAAGTCAAATAAACAAGAAAGATAGAAAGTTTTGGTAGCCAAAGTACTTTTCATTCAATTTATGGCGTCTCCATTAGATTTGTTCTCACAACTAATTCTCATGGTGTTAAGACCATTATATTTTGACTGCAGCTTAATATAATGGTTTAATGTATTACAGCTGTCATTATCTTATTGGTCCTAGTTGGGTTATATATATATATATATATTAGAATTACACAATCAGATAGATGAATTATCTGATGAATTAGAACAAGTCATTAATTCTTGTTTGATTTAAGAGTTTTAAAAGAGAGAGAATTCAGAGAAAATTCTCTGAGAATTTTCAAGCTTGTACTGAGATTATATCTGTTTGTTTCTTGAGAAAAGGTGAGAGAAGAAATTGAGTGAATCTAATTTGATTATACTGAGAGCTGGAGTGAATTCTCTGTTTCTGAGGGTGTAATTCAATTGCTTAGTGGATTGAACTGGGGCTTATCACCTCTGGCCTTGGATGTAGGATTCAATCAAAATCCAAACCAAGTAATTCTCTGGTTGTTTCTTGTTCTTGTTGTTTTTTCGTTTATTTCTTCTTCTTTTTTCTTTTCCTATTTCTGTTGCTGGTTTGTTCTTGGGGTACTCTTGGTTGGTTCTTGCAGATTAAATGGGAGAGTTTTTCTTCACAAATTGGTATCAAAGCAAGGCTCCAACCACAGCCAAGACGCGAATCGACAATCAAGCTTCGAGTACAAGCAAAGAAGTTCGCTCAATTTTACCGCTTGAAGCCTGATCAGCGATGATGACCCTAAAATTCAACATCGAGAAAGTTGACCAAACAAACTACTTCAATCTTTGGAGAGAAAAAATGATGGCTCATCTGGGAAACTTTGGGTTAGATGAAGCCCTAAAAGGAGAGGCGAACATGTCTTCAAGTATCAAAGCAAAGGACAAAGCAGAGATTTTGAAGAAGGCTCGAAACGTAATAGTTTTTTCTGAGTGACCAGATTTTAAGGAAAGTAATCAAAGAGAAATTTGTTGCAAATTTGTGGATAAAGCTTGAACAACTCTATATGATGAAGACTCTTCCCAAAAGGATCTACCTCAAGCAAAAGTTCTATGGCTTCAAAATGGACAAGCATAAGTCTGTTGATGAGAATATCGATGAATTTACCTAATTAATAGCCAATCTTGAGAATCTTGGCATTAAAACCGATGATGAAGATCAAGCTATATTTTTATTGAATTCCTTTCCTAAACAATTTGATCAACAATGTGATACCCTTAAGTATGGCAAAGAAGCATTGTCTCTTGATGAAGTCATAAGTGTTGTGTATTCAAAGGAATTATATCTTATAACTAGTGGGAAAAATATTGAATTAAATAGGGAAGGTCTAAATGTTAGAGGTAGATCAGATAAGGGGGTTTTTCAGAACAAGAATCGTAGAAAATCCAGATCAAAATCTACAACAAGAAAACATGTTGGCACTGTCATAAAGATGGCCATATAAGAAGATATTGCCCATTGAGAAAGAAGGAGATAGGAAAAACTAAAGACTCTAATAACAAAGATGCAACTACAGTGTCAGATGCGTATGATAGTGCAGATGTCCTAACGGTTTTTAGTGCATATCCAAAAGATGAATGGATCTTGGATTCCAGGTGTACCTTCCATATGACACCCAAGAAGGAATGGTTTTGTGATTACAAGGACATTGATGGAGGGAAAGTTCTCATAGAGAATAATGTTTCATATGAAGTTGCTAGAATTGGAACAGTTAAAGTTAAGATGTGGGATGGTTCAACTAAAATCTTGAAAGATTTTAGGTATATTCCTGAGTTTAAGAGAAATTTGATCTCTCTGGGAATGTTATACTCAAACGGCTGCTCATATAAATCACAAGGGGGAGTACCAGAAGTGATGAAGTGGATAATGGTAGTCATGAAGCGCAAATTGTAGCAAGGATTTTATATTCTTCAAGGGACCATAGTTTGTGGTGAATCTGGAACTTCAGTGGATAAGGGTGATTTATAGAGTTATGGCACAAGAGGCTTGGCCACATAAGCATTAGAGGCTTGGAAGAATTGGCAAAGCTAGGACTCATTGATAAGACCAAGATCATCAAACTAAATTTCTATGAAAATTGTGTTCTTGGGAAAGCTCATAAACTAAAGTTCAGCAAGGCAGTTTGTAGAACCAAAGGCTACCTTGATTATATCCACTCTGATCTTTGGGGAGCACCAACGGTACCTCTATCTCTTTCTATGTGCCAGTATTTCATTTCCTTTGTTGATGATTTTTCCAGGAAAGTGTGGATTTATTTCTTAAAAACAAAAGATGATGCTTCTAATAAATTTCTAGTGTGGAGAAAAGAAAATTAAACGACTTAGAACTGATAATGGCCTTGAGTTTTGCAATAATGAATTTACTGATTTTTGTGCCCAAGGCTGGAATACATAGAAAACGTACATGTAATAGTACGCCTTAATAAAATGGTCTTTGCTAAAAGGATGAATATGACCATAATGCACAAAGTGAGATGTATGCTTCCTTATTCTGGGTTCTCAAAGGTTTTTTTGGGTAGAAGCTACCTTTATAGCTTGCTACCTTATTAACAAATCTCCTTCATCTACATTGAATCTCAAAGTCCTAGACCAGTATGGTCAAGGACAATTCTTAAGTATGATCATTTAAGACCTTTTGGCTGTTTAGCTTATATGCGTGTTAATCAAGGGAAATTAAATCCTAGAGCCAAGAAAGTTTCTTTTTTGGTTATCCTCATAGGGTTAAGGGTTATAGGATTTGGCTTATTGAAGATGAAATGTGTGATAAGCAGATATATAATTTTCAATGAGTACTCTTTCTATAAGACTAACATGTAGGATAGGGACAAAAGTGAAGATGAGGCACCAGGACGGCAAAATTCATCTCTCTTGGATCTAAAAATAGATATGAGTCTAAATAGAAGAGCAATTTAAAGCACAGATGTTGACAACCCAGTTTCAGATCAAGGTGGAACTGCTTAGGTTGAAAGTGAATTTTCTAATGATCACCCTGATATGGTTCTTGAAAATAATGTTGAAGAAGTTCCTGAAACCGAGAGAGTTTAGGAATTATGAACTTGCTAGAGACAAAGAAAGAAGGGAGACCCAACCACCTGATAGTTTTGCATGGGCAGATTTAATTGCTTTTGCTTTAAATGTTGTTGTTTTGTTTGATATATCTGAACCAGTTACTTTTACTAAAGCAATGAAAAGCAAACATTGGTTGAAATGGAAAGGTGCCATGGAAGAGGAAATACAACCGTTAAGAAAGAATCATACATGGGAAAATTTTGATAAAACGCATGGGACAAGGAGTCATAGGGTGTAAATGGATTTTTAAAAGGAAAAATGGTATCCCTAGTGTGGAAAAGCCTAGGAACAAAGCTAGGCTTGTAGCAAAAGGATATTTCTAGATTGAAGGTATTGAATACCATGAGCTTTTCTCTCCGGTGGTTAAGCATTCCTTTATAAGAGTGTTTATTGCTATAGTGGCTATGAAAAACCTTGAATTGGAGCAACTTGATGTGAAGACAGCCTTTTTACATGGGCATCTAGATGAAAATTTTACATGTCTCAATCTGAGGGTTATGATAATGGGGACAAATCACAAGTTTGTTTGCTTAAAAAGCCATTATATGGGTTAAAGCAGTCTCCTAGACAATGGTGCAGGAGATTTGATGAATTCATGATCAAACAGGGTTTTCAAGGAGTAAGTATGACTGTTGTGTTTATTTTGACAACTATAAAGAAAATTATTACATTTATCTCCTTATATATGTAGATGACATACTTATAGCATGTAAGGATCTTTCTAAAATTTAGAAATTGAAAAAGATACTAATACTAAATTTGAAATGAAGGACGTAAGTCCTGCTAGAAAGATTCTTGGAATGGAGTTATATAGGGACAGGAAAAGAAACTTGCTAATCGTTTCACAATAAGTTACTTGACTAAAATGACTGAAGCTTATGGTATGAGACAAGCAAAAACAGTCTCCACCCCTATGAGTGCTCATTTTAAACCAGTTGCTGTTAAAGATAAAGAAGCAATAGCTGAAGCAGAACATATGAAAAATTTTCCTTAAATAGTGCAGGAAACTTTATGTATGCAATAATGAGTACTCGACCAGATGTTGCTTATGGAGTAGGTCTAGGCAGTAGGTTTATAAGTAAACCTAGAAGACATCACTGGCAAGCAGTCAAGTGGTTGCTCGATACATTAATGTATCCATAAATTTGAAGCTGGTTTACAGTTTTGATATAAAACATGGAGATAAAGTGATAGGGTATTGTGACTCGGATTATGCTGGAAATCTTGACAAAAGGAGATCTTTATCAGGTTATGCGTTTACTTGAGGAGAAAACACTGTTAGCTAGAAGTCAAGCCTCCAACATGTGGTTGCTTTATCATCCACAGAGACTCAGTATATTTCATTGACTGATGCAAATAAATAAGCTTTATGGCTAAAGGGATTTATCAGTGAATTGGCTCTGTTACAGGACACAGTGGAGATATACTGTGATTCACAAAGTGCTATACATTTGTCAAGAAACAATATGTTTCATGAGAGAACAAAGCATATTGATGCAAGGTTGCATTTTGTTACAGATGTTATCTAGAAGCTGTTGGTGAAGGTACAAAAGATCTCTACATAAGTCAATCCTATGGATATGCTTACCAAGGTTATTTCTGTTGGCAAGTTCAAATCAACTTTGAGCTTGCTAAGACATCTCGAAATGTAGCACTGATGATATGTAGATGGAACTCTAGTCTAAGAAGTTGATGTCCAAATGGAGCCAAGGTGGAGATTTGCAGGAATACAGGTGTCTCCATTTGATTTGTTCTCATAGCTGATTCTCGTGGTGTTAAGACCATTATATTTTGACTGCATCTTAATGTAATGGTTTAATGTATTACAGCTGTCATTATCTTATTAGTCCTAATTGGGCTATATACATTAGAATTAAACAGTCAAAAAGATGAATTAGAACAAGTCATTCATTCTCATTTGATTTGAGAATTCTGAGAGAATTGAGAGAAAATTCACTAGGGAGAATTTTACTGAGATTAGGTCTGTTTATTTCTTGAGAAAAGGTGAGAGAAGAAACTGAGTGAATCTAATTTGATTATACTGAGAGCTGGAGTATATTCTTTGTTTCTGAGGGTGTAATTCAATTGCTTAGTGGATTAGAGTAGGGGCTTATCGCCTCTACCCTTCGATGTAGGATTCAATCAGAATCCAAACCAAGTAATTCTTTGGCTGTTTCTTGTTCTTGTCTTTTCCTATTTCTATTGTTGGTTTTTTCTTGGGGTGCTATTGGTTGGTTCTTAATTATTCTTGCAGATCAAATAGGAGAGTTTTTCTTCACAGTGAGATTACACACTCTTATAAGTTACATCAAAATAGAAGTTAAAAAGTTTTTGAATGAATGATTTTTGAGCGTGAATGAAAGTTTGTAAAGTATCTTCGAGAGTTTTGACTCGAGATTGGAGATTTTCAGAAAAATTTTGTGGAGGCCTTTGAAAATTTTGAGAATTTGATGGAAATGGTGGACGGCCTTGAGAATTTTGTGGTGGAAGTGGTGGTGGTGGTGGTTGATATTGCTGTTGTGGTTGATCATTTCTCCAACTGAAATTGGGATGGTTTTTCCATTGTGAATTGTATATGTCAAAATGTGGGGATGAAAATGACTTTCTAGGTGGGTCTAATTGATTTGTGTAATTCACCTGTTCATGAGACTCTTCCTTAAAAATTGGGCATTCATAAGTTAAGTGTCCTAAAGTTTGGTAAACACTACACAAAATTTCAATTTTAGGTTCTTCGACATTCTTTCGTTCCATGGCTTCAATCTTTTTAGATAAATATAAAATTCTAACACTTATATCATTTTCTTGACTAAGTTGATGGACAACTCTTTAAGCATTAGCAAGATTAGATCTAATTGAGCCTTAAGAATTACTATGTTATAAGTATTGAGAGTTATCAGCCAAATTATCAAGAAAATCTAACGCTTCATCAGGTTCTTTATCAAGGAATTCTCCATTATACATTGTTTCAACAAATTGACGGGTTTCAAGAGTTAAGCCTTTATAAAAAAAAACTAATGTAACGTCATTTTTCAAAACCATGATATGGGCAAGAATTCAACAAATCTTAAAATCGTTTCCAGCATTGGAAATAAACTTCTCTTTGCATTTTGGGAAAAATTTTGAATTTGCTTTTTCAAAGCATTAGTCTTATGTGTTGGAAAGAATTTTTTCAGAAACTCAGTTTGCATTTCTTGTCATGTACCTATTGACCTAGGTTTTAAAGAAGTAAACCCAAGTTTTAGCTTTGTCTTTTAAAGAAAAAGGTAAAAGCTTAAGCTTAACAATTTCATTTGAAGTGAAGGTAGCACAAACATCTTCAAACTCTCTAAGGTGCAGAAATAGATTTTTAGATTCTAAGCTATGAAAATTGGGAAGCAAGTTGATCATCCCAGGTTTAAACCTAAAGTGATGAGCATTAAAAGAAGCACTCTATGTAACACCCGCCTATTTTTATGTAATGAATTACGTTAAGTTAGTAACGACGTTAATGATATTTTATTAATAATTTATGATATACATAATGATATATGATGTTAATGTTACTAACTTTTATGTCAAGTTTTATGACAGGTGATGACCGCATGGAATCGTTGTGCTCAAGTATTCATGATTATTTTAATGTATGTTTAATTATGATGCAAATGATGTATGAATGTTTTAATGTATGACATTTATGGACAGTTCGGCAGGCTGAACTTTTAAGATCGACAGGCCAAAATGTCTGCCCGAGATCGGCAGGCCGAACTTGGTGGAACCGGCAGGCCGAAGGGAAAAATTGACAGGCCGAACACGGCTGACGAGCAGTCAGCAGAAATCTCTCCAAATTTATGGCTGAGATAATTACGTTAAATGGGTGATTTATTGTGATTAATTGACACAATAATGGAATGTTTTATCAGTTAAGGAAATAAAAAGGTTTGACTTTGCATTGATTTATGTTATTTTAAATGGTTTCCTATTTTAAGAGAGAGCAAAATATGGTAAGATGTGATGATTTGTTGACTTTCCTTCTTTCTCTCCTTTTTCCCACGCCAATAGCCACCCAACAGTTAGAAAATTCTGACTTAGTGGAGGGAATTGAATTCCCATCAATTATGCTCATTATGTTAAAATTTTTAACGTTCCTTTTTCATTATTTTTCTCTCATTCTCACGTTTTTTTTTTCTCTCAAATTTCTGAGACGTTTGTTTTTTTCTCTTTCTCTTCTCTTCTCCACGCATTCCATTTCTTCTCTCTCGAAATTTTCTGCAAGAATAATTGAAAGAAGAAGTCATATTTAGTTGATTGAATTCAAGGATTTTAAGAAGAAATTTTTAAGGTAAGAATTCTTTTCGTTTGGTGTTTTTGAAAGCATTTCTCCTCCTCAATTCCTCTACAATATCTTTCTTTAGGTATTGTATTTGTTCTGAATTTTTACATGTGTTATGAGATGCTTTCCTAAGTTTCAAGTTGTTTCAATGTTTTTATGATAAAATATGAATTTTCTATCTTCTACCCCTCACAGTAAAATATTACTGTTTAATCTTAATGCATAAAAAATGTAATGATATTCATGGCATAAATATGATGTTTTTCAAGAAAGTTGTCAAGAATGTGCATGTGTAATGTATGATGAATGTATTTTATATTATGAAATTTTTATGAGATTATATTAGGAAAATTATTCTAATAAATGTTATTTCTGGAGTTTTGTTTATAAAATGTTATTTATATTTGAATGATTTTATGCATGATAATATGATGTTTGTATGAAATTTTAAATTTTAAATATATGTATTTTAATTGTTCGAAAACATTTTATTTAAAAGATATTTAGGTTTAAAATGTATGGTTTATTTTTATATGCTTAAGGTAATTTTTATGATTTAAGAAAAATCATGATAACATGTTTATGTGATGACAATTTTTATGGTTATGAATTATGTTTGTAATATGAGATGAATGAATGTATATATGAATAATATATGAAAGAATGATATATGAATGAGTGTTTTATGATAAGTATTAATTTTATTGTATTTTGAATGGATAAATGGCATGAACACTTAAAGAAACGAGCACATCAAGACCACGACATCGTTACCAAAAGTATATTAAGGTTAAGTAAGCTAGCGCTAAGGTAAGTACATTCTCACCTACAATATGACACGTTTTACAAGGTTTGATGATAGGATCATAATGATATTATGATGATTCTATGGTTATTTTCTTTAAAGGATTTCTTATGAAAGATTATCATGATTTAAAGTTAGATTATCATGATTTAAAGTTATGCATGTATGATGATGACATATTTCAAAGTATGAAAATTATGTATATATGTATCACCTAATAAGTGTTGCACACCCAATGTTATGAAATGATATGTTATGATGTCATGTTTGGTTCGGGATTAGCTACCATTCTCCTCTCATGACGGTGGGCCTACAATGATGTTCATGGTGCAACACTTGGGCCCTTAAGATAAAATGAAATAAGTTTTAAAATGGTCAATGTAATGAAAGATATGTTTCTATAAAATTGTGCTTAAGGCACTTTTATGATATGATGACAATGATGATGATGATGATGTTTATGTGATATTTTAAATTGTGAGAATTATTTGTACTTACTAAGCATTAGCTTAATCATGTTGCAGATAAGGGTAAGAAATTCATGGATTAGGTGGAGGACATGGAAAGGCGTGTGGACGCAAAACTCAATGAAATTGTAACCGGAAGAAACGCCAAGATGAACGTCTTATGTTTTAAATCAAGTTTTATAATTAGAACATTATTTTTATGTTAAGTTTTAAGAATACTTAAACTATGGTTTTATAAGTTATTTTATCATTTTAACGAATTTTGATCTTCCGCATTTTTTTTTTATGAAAGTTGGTTTGTTTTAAAAGAAAAAAATTAAGTTTTCTTTAGACTTTGGCTCGGTCGGCCTGCCGAACATCCTTGGTCGGCCTGCCGATGTCCGAAAGTTCAGCCTGCCGAACGATGATGAGAATTTTAAGCCAGTTTGCAAAGCCTCTGCCGGCCTGCCGGTTGAGGGAACTCCGGCCTGCCGATCATGTTCGGCCTGCCGAACTGTGGGAGTTAATGACTCTCAAATAATGTGTTGATTCATGAGATATGATGTGATGTTTTATAAGTCCTGATTTTACAACTTGATATACCTATATTATTAAATAAGTTCATGATTAATTTAAAGTATAATTGAATAAATTATGATATGGAATAAGTTAAACAATGTTATTTTAAACAATGATAAGTTATAAAAAAAAAGATTAGATGTATGAATGGATCCTGGTTATGTATGTTTAACTACGTTTATATTTGAAAACATCGTATAAGCTATGTAATTACGTTTATGTTTAAGGTTTAATAAGTATGAATGTATGAATGTAACGATATCTGTGACGTCCGAATTAAGGGGCGTTACACTCTATATGGCCGAAACAACATCCTCCATCTTTGAACGTGTAGCTCATCATCTCCTCCCTTTATTACAAGATTATCGGGGTGTGTGTATATATAGTATTTGAAAAGTGTAGTTAGAATTGAAATTTTTTTAAATCAAAATTATAACATGTAAGGCCTTTACACTGTAGCTTATTTTTTTATATAATTGAAGCATATAAAAGCTTTATACTGTAACAATCAAAAGCTTTGGTTAAAACTGATTTTACTAAACACCCTTAAAGTGTCTTAGAACTTGAGAGTTGTGTAAGATTGTGGTCATATGGATAGTTACTATGGTTCTTCGGTTATCATAAAATCGTGATTGAAGTTGGCCATTTTGCTATTGAAGTTTGGAAAAAGTCTTAAGCCTCCTTTTTTGTGAACCTCTCTTTAACATTTTTCTTAAGTAATTTTGGGTTCCCATCTATCAAGGCTGCTCCCTATAGAGAAACTCATCGCCTATAGGGATAGCTTGCTAGCAAGTCTTTTGTTCTCTCGCCTTGCCTCGTTCTGTTCTATTGCTATCCCTACTTGCATGCCTTTTATCAGTAAAATCCTCACAAAACCTTTTATCTTAGAAGGCTTATAGGGAGATGATGTTGTCAATGGGATTTTAGGGTCCGTATTGGAAAGATGCAGGGCTTCTACTTCATTTATAAATAATTGTTGAACAAAAATAATAAACAAAAAAATATTTTTTTAGCTTCAACTAAAAACAAACTAGTCATAAATTTGTTGGTATGTTTTGCAAACAAGATGATTAACAAATTTAACAGACCATCTATTTCATTACCTAGAAACCCAACCTTTTTATTGGCGTGTTTCGGGTGAATATTTATTATAACTTCTTTGATATGTTGTATATAAATTTTATCCACAATCCCAAAATTAGCAATATATTTGGGGGGATGACTATAATAATATCCTTTTAAAAGTTCTCATCTATGAAAATAGTTTTTGTAATCGTTGGATTTAATTCAATAGTTTAAAAAACTCAACTCTACCAAATAACAATAGGATCCCCTTTAGATAATCAATAATAAAATTAAAATTAAAAAACCTAATAATTGAGAAAAAATCAAAATAAAGAAAGAAAAACACTAAACACAAAAACCCCCCTCACCAGCAACCCTTGCTTGTAAACTCAATAGCTGCTAATGTGACAAACATGGTCGATGTTAGGATCTATACCCTAAGGAATAATTACTTTAGTTGTATTTATGATGTTTTTGGTGAAATAAATAATAATATGAATACTACATGTATTAATAATGGTCCTTATATTACTATCATATTAATAATTGCATATTAGCAAACATGTGATCCATGACTATTAGAAACATATATTGGAATTGGACATATATAGAGTTTATATGTGGAAAAGATCTGATTCGAAGATTAATAGTCTAAATTATATAATCCACAACCTATGTATAGA
Organism: Artocarpus heterophyllus; assembly: GCA_025403435.1. Classification (NCBI taxonomy): domain Eukaryota; kingdom Viridiplantae; phylum Streptophyta; class Magnoliopsida; order Rosales; family Moraceae; genus Artocarpus; species Artocarpus heterophyllus. Next base: position 2,184,858 of record CM046353.1, read on the forward strand.
GTTGAGCACTTTATACATGATAGGGTATAATAGGAATCTATATCCAAATGGGGAGGCAGCTTATCTTGATTATCGGAGCAGATATGACTCCATGGTAAACATATTGGTGTAGTAGACCTAATAGTGGTTGCTCACTGGACTAGATCTAAAGTTGAATTAATTCAATAATAATTCTGTTTAACTTAAATCAATTCTCTTTGATAATCATTTATCTTAATCTTGAAGTGGATTCACGACTCTATATTTATAACTTATAGTTTTTTTATCTACCTTTGAGTTCCAATGAACACTCCATTGCTGGTATGTTAAAGATGCGACCTATATTTGATGAGAGCATAATCTACAAACATAGAATCTATAGCTCTCTAACAAAGAGTCATTGCTATCATTTTAAAGGCATTATTTGGGTACTGGAAATATAACGAGGCCTTGATCATCTAAATACATGTAATAACCGGGTAATATTTTTTTTTATTTGTTATAAAAGAATGAATTTTTTGATGGTGAACTAATAGAATTTTGAGATAAAATAATCGAAAAGTAAAACAAAACTAAGTCCTTCATCCGATTATGGATAACCTATGAAGATACACATAATATAAAAAGTTATAAACAAGACTTATATTTTAGGAGTTTCTTATGCGGTATATAATCAAGAGTATAGCTTTGGATTTATAGTGGAGTGATACTGAAGTTAATATTTGAACAAGATAATTAATCGGGGATTAATTTATCTGTTATTATTCGACCTTGATAATATATGTCCATAAAGTCCCAATCTTAGCTCACGAATTCCTTTATGATAGATCGGTAAGCTTGGATTACCATAGGTAAGAGAGAAGTATATACGAGTCAGGCCATTAGGCCTGATGAGATGCATGGGTTTCAATTATATTGGACTACTAGTGGGCGCAAGCCTACTAGGGAATGGTGCCTATCTTTGTATTTTCAGAAAGAATTAATTATTTAATTAATTTGAGAAAATAATTATTCAAATTGGTAATTAGGATTTTGGATAATTAATTATTTAAATTTATACTTGAATAATTAATTTAAATCGTTGTTGAATTTGAATTATAGATAATGGATAATTATTCACAATTATTTAAATTAGATAATTATCTTTTATAACAGAATTCTAATTTAAGTTGAATTGTTTAAATTGGACTTATCTTGGATGATGCAGGTAGTCACAAATCCCTACGCTGTGATTGGTTGAACTTTTATAGAAATAAACTATTGTGCCAATCTTAGGGATAGGGGAGAGAAAATTTATCTCCTAATTCTAATAGACTTCTAACTCCTCTTACTACTTCTATAAATAAAGATATGGAGTCTTTTTTATTCTTAGACTGCCTAAGTGTAAATTAGATAGGAGAGGTTAGATTATTCATTTTTAGTAATCCTAGTTCTTAAGAGCTTTAGTGGTTTGAAGAAATGTAGTTGTGGTGGAGATTTTCACACACAACGATCTGAAAGAAGAAAATATCATTGAAGATATGATAGTAAGATTCATTCTTAAAGAATTGTTCAGTCAGAAGTGTTGTCTTCGATCTTCAACGGGCATGTTAAATTAGATTTAATTTATTGTTTATAGCATCGTAAGTTAGGTTCTTGAGTGTTTCATAAAAATTTTAATATTCTGCCTTGTCATCGAACCGATTTTTCCAACAGTCGCGACTCTGGTGAAGGACCTTCGTAACCTTTGCAAGCAGGTTCACGATAAAATTACAATGAGCGCCAAACTGTGACTATGACAGTCGATACCCACGAATCACGGAGATTCGAAACCAGCATAATCTAGTCCATCGTGAGCATGGTTGGGTCAATCACAAGTAAGGCTGCCATCACAACACGATCTGTTGAGAGCAACACTATCGCGACCACGATCGCAAGGGTTGCTATGGAATCGCAACCCCCATTCCCGACCAAGATGGATGATGACCCTATGGCGACCTTTGTGAAAACCACACCAATTTTATCAAATTTGATATCATCAATGAACCACACTAGCGACAGAGGTCTATTTTGTTAGATCCATTCATCTTTTTCTTCTAATTTTTTTTTTTTTTATGTTTAGTTCTTGGGTAAGTCTAATTTGTGTGGATTCACTGAACCAATGGTGAACTTGTTTATTTTTAACCATCAGATATAAATCTGATGACCTAGACTAATAAAGAGTTTAAATGGTGAGAACAAATTGGAGGTCTCATTATAGTATTCTCCTATATTTTAGAAAGTGTTTGAAAACCAAGTTGAAACTTAAACACTGTAACACGTGAAAGCTTTATACTATAGCAAATTTTTACCTTTTACTATAGCATATGAGAGTTTTGTACTGTAGCAATTGGAACTTATTAGTTCCAACTAACTTGCCAAACAAAGCCTTAATAGTTAAGAGAAATAATCACATTCTCATTCGTCTTTCATAAATTATACAAATACAAGATCACATGATAGATTTAGTAAAATTTCAACTTTTTTTTAAGGGTATAATATTTCAACTTCCCATCACATTATTAAATCTTAGAAACTTATATTTAATTTGAAATAGTTCGTTTTCTTGTCTCGAAAAATATGCAAAGTTATATTTTAAAATGATAAAAAAAATACTAAACACATTTGTGAGGGTGTTTGATAACCAAATTACAACACCAAAGTTTTAGAGCTACTATATAAAGCAAAAATATACAGTATAAAACTCTTACATGCTACTGTGTTTAAGTTTAACTTTGAACCAGTTTGGTATTATTATGCTATGTTGTTACTTTTATCGTGTTGTGCTTTTGTTGTGCTTTTGCTGTAGACTAGAAACAGGTAAGTGTTTGGTAAAAATTTTTTCAAAGCTACTATGAATACTAGAAGTAGAATTGTAGGTGTTTGATTAGTTATACATAAAATTGTTGTGAAGATATATAATAACAAAAATAGACATATTTTACTAAGCATGTTTAGAGTTTTAGTTTTAGTTTTTATGTCTATTTTTGTTGTGCTTTTGCTGTAGACTAGAAACAGGTAAATGTTTGGTAAAAAATTTTTCAAAACTACTATGAATACTAGAAGTAGAATTGTAGGTGTTTGATTAGTTATACATAAAATTGTTGTGAAGATATATAATAACAAAAATAGACATATTTTACTAAGCATGTTTAGAGTTTTAGGTTTTTTATTTTAATTTTAAGGTTAATAGACATAAAATTATTAATATTTGCACATTAAAATGCTAAAAAAGATATAATTTTATTTTTATTATTTATATTTTTACAAAAATAAAACACTTTATTAAATGAGATAAGTTATATGTCCACATAAAGATAAATAAGATAAAAAATTAAAGTAAATCTTTGATCTCATGATGTTAGTAAATTAAAAAAATTTGCTATAATAAAACACAACAATATTAAAAAAAATAACCTTATATTTTAATTCTAAAATTTCTTGTATTGATATTATTTTATTTTGTTATAGAAAAATAGGTAGATTGAGGATTACGTATTATTATTAAGTTTAGTTTAGTAATTTTATGATAGCAGAAGCTTCTCTAAAAAAGTAATCCTGACTTACTTCTCAACTTTTCTTACTGGATAGTAGTTTTTAGAAGCAACTTTTCAAAAACAAGTTTATCAAACACCCTAAACTATTATAAACGTTTATGGAAGCTAAAAACAGCCTCTAAAAGCAATGTCAAATAGACATTTTCAAATTCCAACTTACTTCTTGTGACGACCCGCCTTTTTGGGTAGTTACTTTACTTTCTTAAAACATCGTTCTTAAACATTAATCTTACTTACTTAGTAAGAAAAATACTAAATTATTTTTAAAAAAAAAAAATCTTTAAAATGTTCTTTAAAAATGATGCGACCTTTATCGCATTTCAAGTTGAGACCTTGCTCAACACTTGTCTTTAAAATCATTTCAAATCATTTCTTAAAACTTATTAAGAAACATTTACTAAATCATTGATCAAAACTTAACTTTATAAGAAAATAAAATATTTGATAAATATATCGTAAAACTTTGAATACATTTATTAAAAACTGTGATTTTCTCAATACTTTGATAACATCATATTAAATAGTGGAAAACCTTTCCTTTGTGTAGCATAAGCAAACTGAGGTGGTAACCATACCCAAATCCTCGCATGTGTCCTCCGCAACACTCAGCTCTTTTAACGGGTTCTACTGGTCGCCCACATACTACTTACAGTATGAAGAAACTTTTTTTGAGCTTTCGCTCAGTAAGTTCAAATATATTCTCAAAAATCATTTAAAACATGCTTTAGAAACTCTTCTCATTGAAACCTTTTTCTTAAAACATTTTTCATAAATGTTTTTCATAAAGATTTTTCATAAAACATTTCTAAAACGTGCCTCATAAACGTTTTCATAAAGCATTTCTGTAACTTTTTTCATAAACTCTTTTCATAAAATATTTAACTATAACACCTGTTATTTTAACGGGTGCGATTTTTGTAAAATTTAATAAATAAAAGTTAAAAATTTAAAATTTTGTAGCATTTAAAATTACCAAGTTTGTCTTTGTTGTTTTAATTGTAAAAAAAAATTGCAACTTTGGCAATTTCTCACAAAGTCTCCGAATGAGACATGGAATTAATTCACCTCAATTAATAGAAGACATGGAATTAATGCTAGGAGACATTGATATATTTTCTCAACCACCTTTTTAATGCTTCCTTCATTTTCTTCCACAACTTACTCCATTTGTCCTCTCTATTATATTGCCATTGCTTGCTAAAAGTCTCCATGGGAGACATGATGATATTTTCTATTAATGCTCATTGTTTCTTCTTACAACTTTCCCCGCAAACTTCCCCTTCCTCTCAATTATTTTGGTATGTTTTTATTCAGCCTTCACCACCTTCATTTCTAATTTCTGATCCTTTCCCTTTCTCACTTCAATTTCTGCCTAAAAACACAAAGCACAAAGCTCTCTTTGCAGCCAAGACAACTATAATTCCCAGCCATGTTTGAAGCCATTTAAGAGTCAATTCAAGCTTTATTTTTTTTAACCCGAACTTTGGTGCTTTTCAAAGGAGTTTTGAGGTAGGTTATCTTTAATCTAAACTTGGTTTTTAGTATGTATTTTCTCCATGTTTAATGCATAATATTCGTGTTCAAAATTCATGCAAATTTCTAGTTATGTTAACATGCATCTTTGAGCAATTATGAACAAAAACTTTAGTCTTGTGTTGAAACCGATAACTAACCTTTATTTTGGTTTGATAACAATATTACAATCATGCTAGAAATGTTTAAAACTGGTTTCCATAACTTTAAGATTAATGTTCTAATGTTTTGAGCTTGAAGAGCAAACTTAAGCATGTTTTCCTCATTAATTGCAAGAAATGCTAGAGATATGGTTTGATGATGATTTTGGTATAAAACTCATGAGAATATGTTTATTGTGATTATATAATGCATGTTACATATTTTGGAATGGTTTTGAGATTTTGCACAAGGATAATATGTTTTGGGTTAAAGAAAAACTTGACATTCCATGAACTTTGTAATACCTTTATGGGCAGTGGCTTTTTCTTAAAATTCTGGGGTTAAATGAAAATGAATTTTGTAAATTGGTTTGCACATTTAAAAAGTAGACATCCTAAGCTTTCCAACGAGCTATCATAAGCCTAAATCGGAGTTGTATTTTATTTTCTATGAATTTTTTAATTTTTGGATTGGAAACTAGTAAACCTGCCAGTGGGAGTAAACTACCCGTCTACCTTAAGTAAACCACCTGTTAACCCGTGTGTTAATTGTAGATAGTAAACCCACCTTTTTGCAAAAGTATACCACCAATTTGCCATGGTATACCAGCTGCTAACCTGAACTAAGAACCCAACTTTGCTCACTTTCTAATTCCTTAATGTCTTGTAACCTTTCCAACACTATCTTAAGTGATTTATGAATCTTATTAGAGACTAAAATATATAAATTACTTGCATATATTTTATATTGTGTTTAAGACAAAAAAATTGTTTACTTTGGTATTTAAAAGAGAGTTGCATAAAAACTTGAATGGTACACTAGTGAGATGGGTTTACACATAATTCATTTATGGATGTGGTTATATGTTGTACTTTAGTTTTAATTGTCTTTATGCACGCCTTAGGGTCAAGGATGTATGGAGCTAACGTTAATTAATTCCGAGATTAAAAGATTGTTGATAAGCTTGGAAGGTAGGGATTCTATTACTCATCTTTTTTGAGGTTTTGGTAAATTAAAAATTTGGTTGTTTTATGTTGTAAAATATGTATATTGTACTACGAGAAACATAATGATTTGACGTATGTTATAAATTGGAAAGCATGGTTAGAAAAATTGACTCTATAAATAAAAATTGAATATAGAGGAATGGTGAAATGTGAAGAAGGCGACGGTTACGTCCTTGGGCACGAATACCCTAAAAGGTAAAATAGGGGGAAGGTGATGACGCTTTCTTGGGTCGAAAGTCCCAGAACACACTGTACATGAATCAACTTGGTGAGGACTCGGGGCTTGATGTCCCCTCACCGGAACACCCTTGGAATGTTTAGAGGGTGGCCAAGCGCGCCCATTTGGGTTTCGATGAGTTGAGTGATACTCTATTTAACATGGATACCTAGGAACAATGATGAATGGTAATATTTGTTTAAATGTATAATTATGAAACTTGGTAATGATTAACTATGGTATCCACGAGATGTGATCATAATAAACCTCATAATATGGAATATGATGTAACTTAACTAACCATGCAGTTTTAATGTGGTAATAGATAAACCATAAAGTGAGTAATGATTTTCCCTACTAGGCATATCGATGCTCATCCCTATCATATTTCCATCTCTCAGGTGGAACTTAGTGCAACTTATCTGACGAGGAATAGGCAACAACAACAACCCTGCTATTTTTGTGTTAGAAGATCTTGTTTATTTGTAACTTGTCTAGAACATGTAAGATTTGTATTTTTTTATGATGGCTGTGTTAAGTTATTTGAGAATTGTACTATGGTGATGATGACTGTACTTTGTATATTTTGTGCTACACTAAAAATTGTGGTTTGTATTTAAACATTTATTTTTATTTTTGTTTAAAGACCCATGGGCATTGTTTAATTGATTTAAATAATATTGAATTTAAGTTTATTTTTATTTATTCAATATTACTAACTCTCACATAGGGGCGTTACATTAACATAAAACAATCCTCAGATTGCTCTTCAAAAATGTCATTTATATTTTCATAAACACTTAATATAAAACATATATTCCTTAGAATGTTTTCCATAGCATATAAATGTTTCATAACAAGGAAAATCAGTAAAATCAGAACGCATGTTTTCATTTATGCTCAATTATGAACTTCAATTATGAGCATTTTGTGAACATTCTTTTCTTACTTTAACTTCTTATCTTTGTTTCTTAACTTTTCTTATCTTACTTTAACTTTCTATCCTTGTTCCTTATCTTTTCTTATCTTACTTTAACTTTTCATCATTTGTTCCTTAACTTTTTTTATCTTATAACCTTTAGTATTTGTACCAACATTTTTAATCATAAGATCATAAATGTGATGCTTCTCTTATGGAAGACTTAAGACCATCGAACTTTAAGGTCATGTACCTCACATCTAGGAGGTTAAACATTAACTTTACTTTCATTACCTCACAACGAGGAGGCTGATACGACACTTTCTTTTTATCTTTACATTACCTTCTTATTAACTTTAGTGAGCATATCAAATGCAATCACATCATATGCAACACACTTGCAAATCATAGCTTGTACTGTAAAATCTATTGCAGAACAAATGCAAACACATTTTGCTAATCATAATTTGTATCCTGAAACTTATTGCATAATAAACGTAACTTATTGCATAACAAATGCATATAAAACGCAAACACATTTTGCTAATCATAATTTATCTTCTAAAACTTATTGCATAACAAATGTAACTTATTGTATAACAAATGCATCATATAACGCAATCACATTTTGCAAATCATAACTTTTATTTTGAAACTTATTACATAACAAATACAACTTATTGCATAACAAATGCATCATATAACGCAATCACATTTTGCAAATCATAACTTTTATTTTGAAACTTATTGCATAACAAATGCAACATATAACGCAATCATATTTTACAAATCATAACTTTTATTTTGAAACTTATTGCATAACAAATGCAACTTTTTGTATAACAAATGCATCATAAAATTTATAACTTAAGCTATAAAATATTATGCATTATCTAAATGCAAAACATACTTTAAATACTTTGAAAATCATAACTTGAACTTTTTTAAAAAAACATTATGCATATTAACATGCAAATAGACTTTAAACATAATAGTTGCAAATTCGTTGCAAATCTTGCTTTGAATCTTTAAAATCTTTTGCATAAAAAAATGCAAACATAATTTAAAAAACAACTTACATAACAATTGCAAACACATTTGCAAACATATAAATATGCGTTTAAAAATCAGTTATTCATACTGTAGGTGAGATTTGAACTTACCCGGATTATGCTCTAGCGTTCTCTATTCCGTTCTTTTTCCTTTTTCTTTTTCTTCTATTAGTCGGCTTTTGTGTCCTGATCATACGATACCTGACTAATTAGTTAACTTTCTTTATTATCAATCCACTTGATTGATAATTTAACTTAAACCTTAAATATTCATTCCTTCTTAACTTAACTTGGTACCCTATCGGTTTACCCCTTTTCTTTCCTTAATTTTGTAACATACCGGGTTATCTTTTTGTTTACTTGAATATCTTTATTAAATCTCTCGTCACACGTGATGGTTACGTTACTTAACGTATTACGAAACATTTTTTGTCTAAGAACGTTATGCTAATTCAGAGTGTTCAACTCCGTTTTAGCCGTTTACCTTGATAATGACGATTTTAGCCCTAACGGGTTTTTTATTCATTTCTTAACTTAATAAAACTCATTGATTAACTTTAACATTTCATTACCTGCATAATACAAAAAAAATTCCCACTAAGGAACGTTTCCCGACATCTGGCCTTTTGGGTCCATTTTGGCCTTTTTTTACAAAAATGACCATTTTGCCCCTAATCTCTTTTTCTTTCATTCTTTTCCTTAACTAAACTTTAATTTCTTAAAAACTTAGTATCTATGGTACTTACTGCCTACAGCAATGTAGGAAACCAACGTTTCCTAGTGAAAACTCAGTTTTCACACATTTTCGTAGTTTGGCCCGAAACACAAAAAATATTTACATTTTTGTCCCCAAAACCAAAAATAATCTTTTTAAACTATTAGTCCGCATTTTTCATGAGGAACATTTTTGCTCAAAGTACCATATTCAAAATCCTTTGAAAAAATGACATTTTTGCCCTTTAAATTTTTTTTCAATTTTAACAAATTCTTGTAAAATTCATAACTCCTAAACCGAGTAGAATTTTAAGAAACTTTTCACGTAGTCCTAACAGTTTCATCGAGATCTATAACTTTTGTGTTGTAATTTTTTTGAAATTCCCACTATACAGGGGGATTTTTGGGAATTTTTCAATTCTGTCGAGAAGAAACTTTTTCTTTAAATTTAGTCCTTAGGGCATTTTTGTAGAAATCTATTTTTAATCAGCATCTCTACCCTTGCAAGGGTAGTTCCAACTCTTGTTTCAATCATTTTCATGCCTACTCATCATTTTTGCAAAATTAGTACTAAAATTACAATAACAATACTTTTTGTAAAAACTAACATTCTCAACAATTCAACCATAAATTTCCACAAGATCAATATGCCATAATTCATGTCCCCATGGAATTTAATCAAAGCTTTGCTTAAAAACCCATATGATTTTTGAAATAACAAAAATCAAACAAAATCACAAAACTTTAAATTTAAAGAATTAAATCTTACCCAAATAACACTTTATGCTTTTAGCCCTCCAAGAGCTCCTTTAAAACCTTTTTCCTAAGCATTTCTCACACAAAATGCTTTGAATTAACCCAAGAAAAATCATAAGAAACCTTGAAAAAAGTTAAGGTTTTTACCTTAAAACTTGATAAAATCCTTGGGCTTTGCTTCTTGAATTTAAATGGGGCTTATTTTGCAAAATATGTAAAGTTGCAAAATTCTTGGGAGAGCTCATCAATGGTGGCCGTGGGTCTTGCAAAAGGAAGAGAAAATTTTTGGATAAACTTGCATTAATTGCATCCTTATCCTCTTAGGTGACTTATCAAGTAACCCATTGCGTTACTAGGTGTCTCAAGGGGATTGGGCCACCTTTCATGGCATGGTGGCCCAATAGAAATGCAATGGGTGTCCACTTGGTGGCCCCACAAATTTACACTATGTAATTTTTCACCATACAGTATTTTTCTTACACTGTTATAGTAAAATCAGTGCAAAATATATTCCTAGACTGTATAAAATATTTTACTTGCCTCTGATTTATTTTTGGAGGCCAAACATAACATTTTTTATTCATCCATATTCTCTAAACAATATTATTTTCACACTACTTTAACTTAAACAGTCCAATTCTTACACTGCATTACCTTTACAGTGTAACTTTCATACTGTATAACTTTATTAGTGTACTTTTTTACACTGTATTATTATAATATTGTATAATTTTTTATGTTATTATATATTATTTTTCCTTAAACTATATTTTTTGTCTTAATATAATCCTTAACTTAATGTATTTTTAATACATTAGAAATTATCAGGCGTTACAATCTACCCTCCTTAAAAATTTTCATCCTCGAAAATTAGTATCCTCATAGGTAGTTCATCTCCCTTATCCTCTTTTTCGTTCTTAACATGCTTCTTTGGTCACTACTTTCTCACTAAAACTAAGCCTCCATCTTGGAACTTCTACAATTTTCATCATGTTCTTGACATATTCCTTTAAATTGTACACTACACTTCTGCTGCGTAACTCTGATCTTTCAACATTGAGCGTAGTTTTCATTCGTTTAGAGGTTGAGCATTCTACCAATGAATGCTATTCTTGAAAATAGGGTTTATTTCATTCTAATCGCATCATTTTTCACAAATTCCTCATGAACTATATTACTTGTATCAAAATATCCCTTGAACTTTAAAACATATCTATTGTACCCATAAACTATAATAGTACTATATATTCACCCTTCTGAACTTTAAGATATGTTGTTTTTTCAACGAAATAATACTTATTATGCTCATTACATGAATAAATTCATCAATTTACTCAAAACCTTTAAAAAAACAACTTAAATTACAATAAATTCTCCACTTTTCTTTTATCTTTTCTCGCTTTTGAGCAAGTACTCTAAAGATATACTATATGAGAGTTTGGTGCTCAACTAGTTCACTTAAAATGAAAAGAACATTCGTACTAACCCCTAAATATCATTCTAATCTTAAATCAAACAAAAATTTAACAATTTTATCTAAAAACCTATATGTTTATAGGTTGAAGGGTGGATCGAGAGAAATATCATAGTTTTGAGGAATAATAAATACGTTTTAAAGTTTAAAAAACACGTTAATACAAGTCACATCGTTCTTGGAGGACTTGTGAAATTTATACTCTTTTTTTTTTTTTAGAAGATAACTCAAGTTAAAGGAGAAACGGGAAAAGTAGTTTCACATGGTGAATGAATAAAGGAAAGATTTTTTTTACTTTCCACAAATGACGAAGTGTACATGTGGCGATCAATAGCCGCTCTCAGATTGTACAGATCACCCATTCCTCGGCGATCTTCTCCATTTCCCAACTCCAACCCCAACTCCAACTCCTCTCTTCAGTGATTCTCTCCTCACTCTCTCTCTCTACACTCCCAAAAACTCATCAATGGCGCTCTCTCTCCGCCTTCACAACCTCCTCTCCTCCAACTTCGCATCCAAAACGCCTCAACTCTCACCGTCTTCGTCGTCTTCTTCATCACATGTCGCTCTCTTCCCTCTCCTCACTGCTCCGCAAATCCGTCTCAGAACCTCACATTCTCTCTCCGTCAGAGCCTCTTCTTCGTCTTCATCTCCTTCTTCTCCGACCACCACTGCTCAACCACAAGGCATCAAGGTCGAGCTCAAAGTTGATCTTTTTATTCCCTATGTATTAAATCAAATTACTCTGTATCTTTACATTCTTTTTTTTTTTTTTTGTGTTTCAGATTAAATCCATTTCCACTAAGCCGATTGAAGGCCAGAAAACTGGAACGAGCGGTCTCCGAAAGAAAGTATATATATATCTCTCTCTCTCTGTTTTTGTATTTTTCAATCTTAAATTTGATTTCTTTTGCTAATTTTTCTTGGATTTTGTTTTTTGCATTTAACTCCCGTGTTTTGTAGGTGAAAGTTTTTATGCAAGAAAACTACCTTGCCAATTGGATTCAGGTACTAATTTTCTCCGTGTTGATAAAAAATTCATTTCATTTGCGTTTTAATTCTTAAATTTTTTTTGAATTTTGTGCTTCACAGGCATTGTTTATTTCTTTGCCTCCAGAGGATTATAGAAATGGAGTATTGGTTTTGGGCGGTGATGGCCGATACTTTAACCGTGAAGCTGCACAGGTTATTTATTACATCACTTTTATTAAGTGTGACAATTTAGATATGTTATTTATGAGGCAGATGTTGATTTGGATGGTGTATTTTCACGTGTGTCTGAACATTTTTTGTGGATAAAAAAATGCAGATCATTATTAAAATCGCTGCGGGCAATGGGGTTGGAAAGATTTTGGTTGGCAAGTAAGTGTTTTAGTTAGATGTGAATTCATTGCTCGCTTGACATTGCCCAACTCATTTTAATTTTTTATTTCCGTGAAAATTTTGTCACATCCCTATTGGAAACCTACTCTTTTTTTTTTTTTAACCCCTTTTGTGCTAGTTATTCGCTAGTGTTTCTTGAGATGAATCATCAGAACTAGGATGAACTTATGAATGCAGGGAAGGCATTTTATCAACACCAGTGGTTTCAGCTGTAATCCGGAAAAGAAAGGCAAGCTTGTGGCTTTCTCTCACTTTTTTGGCATTTTGACGCATAATATAAAATTAAAAGTAATCTCCTTTTATTTTCTTTCTAACAATCGAAATTTTTAATTTGCAGGCCAATGGTGGTTTTATTATGAGTGCAAGCCATAATCCTGGTGGGCCTGATTATGATTGGGGTATTAAGGTGAGTTTCTTATTTGAGAACAGAAATTGTGCATATATGCAGCATAATTTGACTTGTTATTAGAATTAGGAAATGCAACTAAATGACATCCTGGCTTATGTTGTGATAGAATTCTGTTTCTTAATCCGAATTGGCCCAAGTTCATATAATACAGTCCACTAAAAGTTATGTTTTATTTGCAGTTTAACTACAGCAGTGGCCAACCTGCACCTGAATCCATCACCGACAAAATCTATGGAAACACTCTCTCTGTAAGTATCTGGTTTAGCATAAGCTTTTCTCCTTCCCTATGGATTCCTTGGTCCTTTTTGTTTGTGGAAATAAGAGGTCAAAATATTCAAGCATTGAAGCCTTAAATCTTTCCACTTAGTATGAATTTACTCTGCTGTTTGGTAAAGCTTAAGTTCAATAATTTCCATGCAGATCTCTGGAATCAAGATTGCAGACATTGCTGATATAGATCTATCTCGTCTTGGAGTTACAAAGTTTGGAGACTTCACTGTTGAAGTAGTAGACCCCGTTTCAGACTACTTGGAGCTATTGGAGGTGTGAAAGAAATCACTTCCATCTCTAGAATCTTTTAGATAACTATGAATACAGATTGGAAATCAGTATTTTATGGTATTTTGTGCAGAGTGTATTTGATTTCCAGCTTATCAAATGTCTCCTGTCAAGGTCAGATTTTAGGTATGATTCATATGTTCTGAACCAAGCTGGAACTTTTTAACTGTGCTGGCTTCCTGTCTAGATTTACTGTTTCTTTTTATTTTGTGGTTTTAGTTTATTTATTTCAATGATTGAATCTATGATGTCCGGTATGATCAGTTTTATTCTTTTGAACTTTTTGATTTTTAGGTTTGTATTTGACGCCATGCATGCTGTTACTGGAGCATATGCAAAACCCATCTTTGTGGATAAGCTTGGAGCCAATCCGGTATGAATATTTGATGCCCATGCGTGTTGAAAGTTTATAATTTTGCAGTTGTAGAGATACTGATGTGAGATGCTAGGTGTGTCATGGACATGCAGGATTCGATTTTAAATGGAGTGCCTCTAGAGGATTTTGGGCATGGTCATCCAGATCCTAATCTGACGTAAGCTTTGCATATCATGTTCAAGTGCTAATATCCCGCCAGTTATTGTTAGGAATTGCTAATTTTTACTTGTACTCAAACAGCTATGCTAAGGAATTGGTCAGCATTTTGTATGGTGAAAATGGACCTGATTTTGGTGCCGCAAGTGATGGTACATTTCATTACTAGGAACCAGAAATTGCAACAATCATTTTATCATACTCTTAATCAGAACATGTTTTATCATTTACATGGCAATTTGATTTCCACTGATATGTAGTGTGTATGGTATATTTGGATTCTTGACTTTTTTCCTATATAATCAGGTGATGGTGATAGAAACATGATTCTGGGGAGAAGTTTCTTTGTTACTCCTTCAGACTCCGTTGCAATTATTGCAGCCAACGCACAACAAGCAATTCCATATTTCCAAAGTGGCCCAAAGGTAAGAATTTTGCCCTTTTTTTTTTTTTTTTTCCAAATTTATATTCTCCTGTCTCTATGTTTGCTGTAGAACTAGAAGGAAATGACTCTTCTCCTGTGTTCCCAAATTTTCTAGGGTTTAGCCCGATCTATGCCAACAAGTGGTGCTCTTGATCGAGTTGCTGAAAAGTTGAGTCTGCCTTTCTTTGAGGTTTGTCTCTCTTTGAACTATCGTATAATGATACTGGAAGAGAAGTACTGCATTTTAATCTCGGGGTTTTGTTGATAACACATTTCTTTCTCAAACAACGAACCTTTTTTCGAGCCAGGTCCCCACTGGTTGGAAGTTCTTCGGGAATCTTATGGATGCCGGGAAGTTATCCATTTGTGGAGAAGAGAGTTTTGGAACAGGTTCTGATCACATCCGTGAGAAGGATGGCATTTGGTATAAACAACTGTGGACACTTTTACTGCCTTTAAATCGGTTTCTATCTAGTTGTCAATGTGAAACTTGCTAGTGCATCCGTGATTTTGGTCCAGATGAACTTAATACTATAAATGAGCCTGAAACCTTATTTTAACTTCAAACTCGCAATCTACAGAGTGTTTGGGAACGAAGTTCCACCACCAAAGTTTCAAGTGTTTTAGTGTAAAACTCTCATATGCTATAGAGTGAAGCAAAGGTATGCTACAATATAAAGATCTCACATGATACAGTGTTTTAAGTTCTAACTTGGTTCCTAAACACTCTCTAGTGTTTGAATTCGATTTGAGGACAGTTTTTTCATGGATTTCAGAAAACACAGAAACATTTGGGGGGAGGGGCAGGGGGCTAAGCTTTGTTGTTTCTTGTTTATTTCTGTGTTTTTCTCTCCTCCGGTGCATTGTCAATTACCTTGTGAAGTGATTTAAAAGTTTCCAAATTACAGGGCTGTGTTAGCATGGCTATCAATCATTGCATACCGAAACAAAGACAAGAAACCAGGGGAGAATTTGATCTCCGTTGCTGATGTTGTGAAGGAACATTGGGCGACATATGGAAGAAATTTCTTTTCTCGTTACGACTATGAGGTCAGAGCATCATCGTGCTTATTTTTTTATGACTCTACTATACCAAGTAGCCATGTTGTTGGGAGAAGTGCAGCTTCTAAATTATTCCAAGTCATTATCCAGGAATGTGAATCTGATGGTGCCACTAAGATGATAGATTACCTGAGAGATCTCATCTCCAAAATCAAGCCCGGCGACAAGTACGGTAAGTTCATCTCTCCTTTTTATTGTTGTCATCGTCATGACCTGCTGGCAGACTTTTGGTACAAAAAATTGTCATGTCTTAGGAAACTATGTACTCCAAGTCGCGGATGACTTTGCGTATACTGATCCTGTAAGTTACTCGTCTTGCATAGTTGCAATTTCGAACAAATGAGACTGTTAATACTATAGCTGGATCTACTCATGTTTTGCACGTTTGTTCAGGTCGACCGTAGTGTGGCCTCAAAACAAGGTATCCGGTTTGTTTTCACCGATGGGTCGAGGATCATATTTCGTTTATCAGTATGTTGACACCTTAACCTCTCTCATTCAGATCCCTCTCAATATCTGGTTCTTGTTAATTGTTATTCTTAAAACTTTGAGATTGATTTACTATGCGGGTAATAATTTTCAAGCGTTATATGTACAGGGGACTGGTTCAGCTGGTGCAACCATCAGAGTTTACATCGAACAATTCGAACCAGATGCTTCTAAACATGATGTTGATGCTCAAACAGCCTTGAAACCATTAATAGGTCAGGTTTTTTTTTTTTTTCACTTAAAAGCTTTATAAAAAATTACTCTTACCATTTTCTTTTTCCTTTTCTTTTGCTGTTGTTTTAGATTTGGCATTATCCGTATCAAAGCTGAAGGACTTCACTGGAAGAGAGAAGCCAACAGTCATCACATAAAGCACGAGTAGCTATGATATGTGCAACGAGATTTCTGGGAACTGGGAAGACATTTTCTCAGGAGCAAGGCTTCTTTTACACTCTCATCGCCCAGAAACGCTACCGTTATGAAAAACGACAGTAAGATGTCAGAACCATACAAAACAACTTCAAATGTGAGAAACAACATCTGGATTCATCCTTAAGACAGAAATGTACAAAAATAAAAAGCATGGTGGCAATGGACGACCTTTTTTTTTTTTTAATAAACCCAGCATATTAACGATGGACGAGTTTTTAAATAAACAACAATATCTCGGAAGCACGACAGTAGTGCGGTTGTTCCTTCTGGTTTGCAGTTGCTTTGTCTACTAGAATGGCAGAATACATAATAAATACTCAAGAGTTGTATATAATTGGAGTGTGAAGTGCAATAGCCAAAAGTTCTATTAATTTGGTAAAAGAATCTGGTTTATCATGGACATGGGAAACACATACATATTTGATATCACTTTGTTAATCATTGATAAAGGGAATATACAGCTGCAAAATAATGGGATTTCCTAAAATTCTACCGGCTTGATGACCAAGGTGGTGGTGATTTCGATCAAGTTCAAACAACTGATCAATTTCTTGCAAAGTGAAAGTTCCCTTGGATGCATTTTGAAGGAACTATTAAGGCTTTACTTTATTTGTATGTATAAAAAACAAAACATGACAAGCATTTTGATGGGACTTTCCAAAACACCAAGACAGATAGACATTTGAAGAAGTCCACAGTGGTGTTACAAAAAGAAAAACTGGGCCATTGCCCAATTATATAACAAGACAAGCTCCAAGACTCAGGCATAAAACCATTTGAGAACCAACCGAAATAAGAACTTACGTAGCATTTTACGGAAGGGGTAATGCCAATTCTATTTTTTCAATTCCAAATCAAGATGTTCAATAGTTGAGGGAAAATGTTTAATAGTTGAAAGAAAATGATCATTTCATTCTTTCAATTCTGTTTTAGGTCCATTTTTCTGTGTCATTTTCTTAAATTATTAAGCATTATCTTCTTTAGTTTTTTAGGTTCACGTTGCAAATTGCAATTGCAACTGATGTATTCAGCAATTTATGGTACTTTTTTATGCCGATTATAAACTTACTGTAACGTCCCGAAATTTATTCAACATTAATGTAATGTAAATGATGAATTAGTGTGCCATAATTAAAGTTTTAACTTTAATTAGATTATTTGGTTGGATTTTTAGTTTTTGGTTGTTTTGTTAAATTGATGTGTTCAAAAGATTTCTTGTTGATTTAAAATGATGTTTTGAGTTTTAAAACACAACAATTTATAAAATGTTAAAAATACTCCGTTTTACAAAACCGTGGGCGGCACATGGTTTTCGCACAGTAAAACCGCCCACCGATTTTCTCTATTTATTTCTCTTTTCTCTCTCTCTCTCTCCTCACTCACGTTTCAACTCTCTCTCTCTTCTCTCTCTCTCGGCAGCTCCCTCTCTCTCTCAATCTCTTTCAAAAAATTTTTGATTTCCATTCGAATCCAAGCTTCGGAACAGCAAGGAGGAAGCTCGGGGACGTGATTCGGCAACCGAGAACGCGGATTGAAGCTTCGATTCGAGGTTAGATTCGAAATTTCTAAACTTTTTACAAAATTTTCGATTTTGTGTGTTTTTGAAATCTAAGTTTGTTTTAGCTTAGAAAACCGTGGATTTGTGTTAAATGAGCTTAGAACAACTAGAATCTAAACCTAGATTGAAGAAAAACGGATTGGATTCAAGATTTTCATTTTTCTCCTCTTTTTCTCATTTTCGAATTTTTGAGGATTTCGAGTTTAAATGTTGTTTAAATGATCCCAAACATGTTCTAGAATGTTTTTCTATCAATTATAGTTGTTTTTCATGCCTGGGATTTGAGAAAAACAGGTTAGAAACAAGATTTGGATTTTGGGGATCGAGAAACCCGTGGCTGGGATTTCTGGATCTTCCCAGTTCGGCAGGCCGAAGTTCATGTTCGGCAGGCCGGAGTGATGATCGGCAGGCCGGTGTTCTTCCGACCGGCAGGCCGAATCTGGGGAAATGTTCGGCAGGCCGAACTGTACAGTTCGGCAGGCCGAAGCAGGGCATCCGGCAGGCCGACCGAGGCATGGAAAATTTTGTGATTTTTACCCGATTTCACTATTTTGAACCCTAATTTAAATCCCAACCTTATAGGATGATTTTAATGATACAAATGGCACACTAGGACATCATGAAATGATTTAGTAACATAGAATGTCTCGAACTAGATATTGATCGACTTAGTTTGTATCTAGGATTGTTCGTGGTTCCGTGGAGCTAACGTATAGAGGATCGGGATTACGGTGTGGGGTACCGGCACGAGTACTGAGGTAGGACTTCTATCCTATTTCTTTGGTAGCCTGGTTTTGAAATGATTTGGCTTTGAAAAGGATTTCTATCAAAATGTTTTCAACGGTTGTTTGGAAATGGTTTTATCGGCTATATTTTTATATACCGTGACATGAAATGAATTTCATAATGAATGTAATTGACAACACTCGGTAATTGGGTTTTGAATGATAATGATAATAAACACATGGGCATGATGCCATATCAGAGATCGGGTCGTGATCGACCTTGGGGGCAGGTCCCGAAACCCAGCTGGGCCACTACGGTGGTGATTTCATGGTTTGCCTAGGTAAAAGTAAACTGATGTTTTTGATTTGACGAGTAGACTGTTCTATGTCAGAACGGTTCTACTCAATTTATTTATTTATTTATTCAAGTTCCTTTTCTGTATAACTCCTGATAATGTTATGTTTCTTTGCATTAAATTATTTTATAAAACTTAGTCCTACTGAGCCTTTCGCTCACGTTTTATCTGTTTTAAATTCCCCCCTTCTAGGTGGTTTCCCATTTAGGTTTGGAGAAGATTCTTCGGACCGAACTCAGGAGCAATAGGAGAATCTATTTATATTCTGTATTATTAAACAAGGCATGTAAGACTTTAACTTCAGTTATACTTGGACTGTAATTGTATTTGTGATATTGTCAGATCCATGTGTGTGCACAAGTTGTGGGTTGTGGAACCCATATTCGCGGTTTTTATTCAATTATTATTATTTGATAAATATTTATAAATTTGTTTATCAAATGTGGTGAAAAATCTTCTTTATTTCTTGCTTAATTGGATTTTTAAACCCTTAATTTTAATTAAATTCTCTTTTAATTAATCTAAATATTCTGCCACGTCACCTCCCGTACTCCGGGGCGTGACAGAATGGTATCAGAGCTCAAGGTTATGAACCTTGGGAATTGTGCACACATAGGTTTGACAATGAAATACCTATGACAGTCCAATTTTGTTTTCAGAAGTGAAAGAATGGCACCTAGACGTCGTTCGACAGCTGACGCCGAGTTCAGAAATGATGAGGGCCTGATGAGGTCTATGATTGCGGCTTTCCGGCAGATGGCAGCCAGGACTAGACCGGAAGACTCCAGTGTTGGTAGTCGGCATGCTTTCTTTAAGGAATTTCGGCGGGCGTCTATTCCTACTTTTGATGGCAATGGGGATCCGCAGTTAGCAGAGTATTGGTTGGATTCGATCTTGAAGCATCTTGATACTCTTGGTGTGCCTGAGGAGTATCGTGTGGAGTTTGCGGCGTATAAGCTCGAGGGTGGCGCTAACACCTGGTGGAAACAAACTAAGCGTCTGGAGCGCGGTGGCGATATCGGTTGGGACAAGTTCGAGGATCTGTTCTATGATCGGTATTTTCCGCAGGGATATAGAGATCAGAAGGCAGCTGAGTTTTATAGATTGCAGCAGGGTGATATGTCAGTTCGGGAGTATGAGGCAAAGTTTAGCGAGTTGGCTAGGTTTGCTCCATCAACTGTGGCATCGGAGCGCGAGAAATGCATCAAGTTTCAGGAAGGACTCAAGGCTCCTATTCGGTGGCAGTTGGTTGCTCTACGGCTTAGGGGTTTCGGAGAGCTTGTGTCGTCGGCGATCTCCGTGGAGAATGATTACGTGCAGTATTGTGAGGACCGAGCCAAGGCTTCAGGAGGACCGCAGAGGAGTGGCAGGAAGAGCACCAGTAGTCGTCCAGCTCCGGGGAAAGGCAAGCAAGGCGGTGCGACCAGTGGCAGTAGCAGTTCGTCTGGCAGCGGGCGCAGCAATCCCTACAGCTTTCATTGTCATTTCTGTCAGCAGCCCGGACACATCAAGAGGAATTGCCCGATCAGGAGTGCTCGTCTTGGATCTCAGACCGGGGAGGATGCCAGTTGTCAGTCTCAGCCTCAGCCTCAGACCCTACCTCCGCCTCCGCAGTACCCGCAGTTGCAGTATCCGCAGTTCTCTCCTCAGCAATTCTCATATCCGGCACGGGGACAGCAGCCGCAGTATTTTCAGCGCAGTGTTCCTCAGTATAGAGCTCCGAGTACAGGTAGTGTGCAGTCATCTCCATCTCAGCAGTATCGGCCGAGTAATGCAGGACCCAGCAATGTCGGTAGAGGAAAAGGGAAGGCGCCAGTGCAGGTTCATGCAATGGCATCTGGAGGGTCAGATTCTCAGATTGGTAACGCGGTTGTCGATGGTATGGTTTTGGTTTCTAGATCTCTAGCTCGCGTTTTATTTGATACCGGTGCCTCTCATTCTCTCATTTCGAGTTCTTTTGTACATGCCTGGGATTAGAAGTAGAAGAGTTTAAGGAACCCCTAGTCATAACTTCTCCCTTGGGGCGGGTGTGTGTGAATTGTATGTGTAAATCTTGTAAAATAAAGATTGGGGATGAGATTTTGAAAAGTGATTTGATTATACTCCCCATGAGTTCCTATGATGTGATTTTAGGGATGGACTGGTTGTCTAGGTATAGTGCAATTGTGGACTGCCAACTTAGAAAAGTGACCCTAGTGTCTGAAAGTGGAACGGTAATCACTTACCACTGTGGTGGTGATTGGCTAATGAGTGAGCGTCTCATGAAGTCATGTCTAGGAGGGCGAAGGAATCTAGATTGTTTTGCTTTTCTTGCCAATCTAGATTGCGAGCCCTATGTTTCGAGTAGTAGTGTAGCGATTCCGGTGGTTGGTGAGTTCGAGGATGTTTTCCCCGACGAGTTATCAGGGTTACCACCGCATCGGGAGATTGAGTTTGGTATCGAGTTGTTTTCAGGGACATCACCGATTTCTATGGCACCTTATCGGATGGCGCCGGCAGAAATGAAGGAATTGAGGAAGCAACTTCAGGAGCTTGCTGATAAATGATATATTCGGAATAGCACATCTCTGTGGGGAGCACCTGTTTTGTTCGCTAAGAAGCACGATGGGACTCTCAGGTTATGTGTGGATTATCGGCAGCTGAATCGTGTTACGGTGAAGAACAGGTATCCTTTGCCTAGGATTGATGAGCTATTTGATCAGTTGGGAGGTTCGCGATACTTCTCGAAGATTGATTTGCGGTCAGGTTATCATCAGCTCAGAATCAAGGAAGAGGATATTCCCAAGACAGCTTTTAGGACTCGGTATGGGCACTTCGAGTTTCTGGTTATGTCTTTTGGGTTGACGAATGCTCCAGCAGCTTTTATGGATTTGATGAACAGGATATTTAGGCCATATCTGGATCAGTTTGTGATAGTGTTCATCGATGATATTCTTGTGTATTCTAAGACATGGGAGGAGCATGAGCAGCATCTTCAGATCGTGCTTCAGACTCTGCGGGAGCACCAGTTGTATGCTAAGAGGGAAAAGTGTGAGTTCTGGTTGACTGAGGTCAAATTTCTGGGTCATGTCATTTCGGAGCATGGTATTTCAGTGGATCCGTCCAAGATTGAAGCTATATTGGAGTGGGAACGACCAAGGAATGTAGCGGAGATTCGCAGCTTCTTAGGTCTTGCTGGATATTACAGGAAATTTGTAAAGGACTTTTCAAAGATTGCAGCTCCGTTGACGAGGTTGACCAAGAAAAACGTCAGGTTTGAGTGGGATGAAGACTGTGAGTCTGCTTTTCAGGAATTGAAGAACCTGTTGACTTCAGCTCCAGTATTAGTTATTCCTAGTAGTGACGAGCCGTATGAGGTTTATGCTGATGCTTCAGGGCGCGGACTTGGATGCGTGTTGATGCAGCATGGACGTGTGGTTGCGTACGGATCGAGACAGCTACGACCTCAAGAGCGGAATTATCCTACTCACGATTTAGAGCTTGCAGCGGTGATCTACGCGCTGAAGATTTGGAGATGTTACTTGTATGGAGCATCGTTTCAGGTCTTCTCCGATCATAAGAGTTTGAGGCATTTGTTCACTCAGAGGGATCTCAACTTGAGGCAGCGCAGATGGGTAGAGTACATGGAGGATTATGATTTCGCGTTGCAGTATCATCCCGGAAAAGCTAATGTGGTCGCGGACGCGCTTAGCAGGAAGTCTTCAGGGATTCTCGCTTGTTTGATTTTTGAGGACTGGAGCAGGGATGCGACAGTGAGTGAGTATCGGCTACAGTATCATGAAGACGATGATCGAGTTTTGTTGTATCATGTGGAAGCGACTCCAGCTCTTGTTCGGATGGTGAAGCAAGGTCAGTGGCAGGATCAACATTTGCAGGGGATTTAGTCGCGGATTCAAAACGGGCAGCAGTTTGAAGAATGGAGCGTGCATGCAGATGGATCGTTGTACTTCCGGGAGCGTCTTGCAGTTCCAGTTATCGCTGAGGTGACGAAAGCCGTTCTAGATGAAGCTCATAGGTCTCAGTTTGCTATTCATCTGGGGAGCACCAAGATGTATCATGATTTGAAGAGGCACTATTGGTGGAGAGGCATGAAGAAAGATGTTCGAGAGTACGTGGCCAAGTGTTCGACGTGTCTCCAGGTGAAAGCCGAGCATCAGAAGCCTGCAGGTCAGCTTCAGCCGCTTCCTATTCCAGGGTGGAAATGGGAGCATGTGACGATGGATTTTCTCACAGGTTTGCCGAGGACGGAGCAGCGACATGATGCAGTTTGGGTTGTAGTCGACAGGTTGACGAAATCGGCGCATTTTATTCCGTTTAGGTCGACGTGTTCTAGGAAGATTCTCGGGGAGTTGTATATGCAGAACATTGTGAGGTTGCATGGAGTTCCTTTATCCATCACCTCTGATCGAGACACCAGGTTTAATGCTAAGTACTGGAGGAGTTTTCAGGAGGCTTTGGGTACGGATTTGAACTTCAGTACGGCGTTTCATCCTCAGACTGATGGGCAGTCTGAGCGGGTTATTCAGGTTCTCGAGGACATGTTGCGTGCTTGTGCGTTGGACTTCGGCGGGAATTGGAAGCAATATTTGCATTTGGCGGAGTTCGCGTACAACAACAGTTATCAGGCGAGTATCGATATGGCACCATTTGAGGCGTTGTATGGGCGACCGTGTCGGTCACCTGTGTGTTGGGCCGAGCCGGAAGATAGAGTTATTCTTGGGCCGGATGAGATTCGTGACAGCAACGAGAAAGTCGCGGTGATTCGGGATCGGTTGAGAGCAGCTCAGAGTCAGCAGAAGAGCTACGCGGATAGGAGACGTAGACCTTTAGAATTCGCGGTTGGAGATTTTGTTCTCTTGAGGGTGTCACCTCGTAAGGGAACTATGCGGTTCGGGGTGAGTAGGAAGCTCGCGCCGAGGTATATTGGGCCGTTCGAGATCACTCAGCGTGTTGGTGTGGTCGCTTATCGGCTTGATCTTCCACCCGAACTTTCTCATGTGCACGATGTGTTTCATGTGTCTATGCTTAGGAAGTGTCCACCTGAGCAGGGTAAGATAGTATCGTTTCGCGATGTGCAGGTTCAGGAGGATACGACGTACGAAGAAGTGCCGATTCAGATTATCGACCGGAAAGTGATTAGCTTGCGTTGTCGTGAAATACTGTTGGTAAAGGTCGTGTGGCAGCATCACGGGGTTGATGAAGCCACTTGGGAACTAGAGTCGGGTATGCGGGAGTTATATCCGCATTTGTTTTGTTTTTGATATGAGTTGTAAATTTCGAGGACGAAATTTCTTTTAGGGGTGGAGAGCTGTAACGTCCCGAAATTTATTCAACATTAATGTAATGTAAATGATGAATTAGTGTGCCATAATTAAAGTTTTAACTTTAATTAGATTATTTGGTTGGATTTTTAGTTTTTGGTTGTTTTGTTAAATTGATGTGTTCAAAAGATTTCTTGTTGATTTAAAATGATGTTTTGAGTTTTAAAACACAACAATTTATAAAATGTTAAAAATACTCTGTTTTACAAAACCGTGGGCGGCACATGGTTTTCGCACAGTAAAACCGCCCACCGATTTTCTCTATTTATTTCTCTTTTCTCTCTCTCTCTCTCCTCACTCACGTTTCAACTCTCTCTCTCTTCTCTCTCTCTCGGCAGCTCCCTCTCTCTCTCAATCTCTTTCAAAAAATTTTTGATTTCCATTCGAATCCAAGCTTCGGAACAGCAAGGAGGAAGCTCGGGGACGTGATTCGGCAACCGAGAACGCGGATTGAAGCTTCGATTCGAGGTTAGATTCGAAATTTCTAAACTTTTTACAAAATTTTCGATTTTGTGTGTTTTTGAAATCTAAGTTTGTTTTAGCTTAGAAAACCGTGGATTTGTGTTAAATGAGCTTAGAACAACTAGAATCTAAACCTAGATTGAAGAAAAACGGATTGGATTCAAGATTTTCATTTTTCTCCTCTTTTTCTCATTTTCGGATTTTTGAGGATTTCGAGTTTAAATGTTGTTTAAATGATCCCAAACATGTTCTAGAATGTTTTTCTATCAATTATAGTTGCTTTTCATGCCTGGGATTTGAGAAAAACAGGTTAGAAACAAGATTTGGATTTTGGGGATCGAGAAACCCGTGGCTGGGATTTCTGGATCTTCCCAGTTCGGCAGGCCGAAGTTCATGTTCGGCAGGCCGGAGTGATGATCGGCAGGCCGGTGTTCTTCCGACCGGCAGGCCGAATCTGGGGAAATGTTCGGCAGGCCGAACCTTGTTTCCGGCAGGCCGAACTGTGCAGTTCGGCAGGCCGAAGCAGGGCGTCCGGCAGGCCGACCGAGGCATGGAAAATTTTGTGATTTTTACCCGATTTCACTGTTTTGAACCCTAATTTAAATCCCAACCTTATAGGATGATTTTAATGATACAAATGGCACACTAGGACATCATGAAATGATTTAGTAACATAGAATATCTCGAACTAGATATTGATCGACTTAGTTTGTATCTAGGATTGTTCGTGGTTCCGTGGAGCTAACGTATAGCGGATCGGGATTATGGTGTGGGGTACCGGCACGAGTACTAAGGTAGGACTTCTATCCTATTTCTTTGGTAGCCTGGTTTTGAAATGATTTGGCTTTGAAAAGGATTTCTATCAAAATGTTTTCAACGGTTGTTTGGAAATGGTTTTATCGGCTATATTTTTATATACCGTGACATGAAATGAATTTCATAATGAATGTAATTGACAACACTCGGTAATTGGGTTTTGAATGATAATGATAATAAACACATGGGCATGATGCCATATCAGAGATCGGGTCGTGATCGACCTTGGGGGCAGGTCCCGAAACCCAGCTGGGCCACTACGGTGGTGATTTCATGGTTTGCCTAGGTAAAAGTAAACTGATGTTTTTGATTTGACGAGTAGACTGTTCTATGTCAGAACGGTTCTACTCAATTTATTTATTTATTTATTCAAGTTCCTTTTCTGTATAACTCCTGATAATGTTATGTTTCTTTGCATTAAATTATTTTATAAAACTTAGTCCTACTGAGCCTTTCGCTCACGTTTTATCTGTTTTAAATTCCCCCCTTCTAGGTGATTTCCCATTTAGGTTTGGAGAAGATTCTTCGGACCGAACTCAGGAGCAATAGGAGAATCTATTTATATTCTGTATTATTAAACAAGGCATGTAAGACTTTAACTTCAGTTATACTTGGACTGTAATTGTATTTGTGATATTGTCAGATCCATGTGTGTGCACAAGTTGTGGGTTGTGGAACCCATATTCGCGGTTTTTATTCAATTATTATTATTTGATAAATATTTATAAATTCGTTTATCAAATGTGGTGAAAAATCTTCTTTATTTCTTGCTTAATTGGATTTTTAAACCCTTAATTTCAATTAAATTCTCTTTTAATTAATCTAAATATTCCGCCACATCACCTCCCGTACTCCGGGGCGTGACACTTACTTAAAGAAATAGTCTGTTCATGAATGCTTAATGTGTTGTTGTAATTTGGGGGGTAAGTGATTTGTAGTTGCTTTAGAATTTGTGGTAAACAAGGGCAATATTTTTTGTTTTTATGTCTTTTTTTTTTCTCCCTCAACGACAGATCCAAAAACCGGAACAATAGTTTGGAAAAACCACAAAATCATAAAACACAAAAGAATATCTCGCAAGTAATATAAGTTTAAGTACTAAAAAAAAAACGACATAAAACAATATAACTATAAAAACTAACAAAAGACAAAAATTGAAAAACAATACCCTCAGAACAACTAATCCCAAAATTGTAGAAAAAATAGCCTCGTGATATATCTCCAAAAAAAAAAAAAAAAAAAAAGAACTTCAGAACAACATAACTAGACAAACAACAGAATCACAACAGGTTAAAAAGTTTAAATACATTTTTTTTCTTAATAAAAATAGAAAATTACATGCTAGGCCTCATTAAATAATAAAAAGGGAGATTTCTATAGTAGATTTCTAAAGAGTAACTATCAATTGATAATTGTTTTTCAACCTTCAGATTTGCAGAAAAAAGACCAAAAAAAATATTGAAAAGATCGACATTAACTTAAAAGCTACAAATTAAGGAAAAACCGCCACATCTTCATAAATGCCACAGTTTAAAAACGTCTTAAAAATCAATATGAACTTATAAAACAAAACAACTAAAGAAACAAAAAAAGGACAAAATCTTTGTTGGGGGTATTTTTGGAGCAATATGCCGAGCACCTTCTCAGGAAGTGTTCAAAAATATGGAGTCTAATTTAACGCCATATGAATTATCATCTTACGAATTATTAAAGAGGAGCATGCAAGAAACGCGTGCTATAGCGCTGACATTTAAGCACTGGGGGGCCAAATAAGGGTGCGGCCGCACGCATAAAAGGCAACGTTCGGAGCGGAGTTTTTTCGTGCAGCAGTGC
Source organism: Artocarpus heterophyllus (assembly GCA_025403435.1). NCBI lineage: Eukaryota > Viridiplantae > Streptophyta > Magnoliopsida > Rosales > Moraceae > Artocarpus > Artocarpus heterophyllus. The sequence continues at coordinate 2,212,585 of CM046353.1, forward strand.
TAGTTAATGGGCGCAACTACTCGGTGTTAGTCTGGGACATAAAAAAGACCGTTTTTTTGGGTTTTTGTTTCCTCTTTTTGCAAACATATAAATAGGACATGACAAGACTTATCTGTATAACTCAAAAAATATATAAAGAGAGGATGTGCTATAACTCAAAAAATATATAAAGAGAGGATGTGAAATTTTTTTTCTTTCATAAACTTATTCATCATTATAGAGAATTATTTTACAGCGGCTGAAAGAGAACATAACTCTCACATTAAAGGTGAACCACTATAAATATTTTGTGTGTTCTTGTTTTTTTTATTATTATTATTATTATTATTATTATTATTTTGCATATTTTGCTCTCAATAGAATTAGAGAGTCTAATTCGCAACAAGATGTTGTGTTGTGCCACCCCTATGTGCCTTAGGCAGTTGATAAAACCACCCTCTCAATGACCAAGCCCTGTACCGATAAAGATAACTATCCGACCAACCCAACAAAGGTATGAAAAAACTTGCCACAGGGCCAACGAGTTGACCTGCTCCCAACTAGACTAGCCCCTCTAGGCACACAACCCTTCCACAAGCAAAAGTGAATAGCATCTAAAAGACTACTACGTGGCACTACCTCAGCCTTCCAATGGGCAATCTTCTCTATCAAAAGATTGTGACACTTGTCACCAGCCACCTAGGCTTTGTATAGTTGTACACCCAGGTCATGGGACAAACTTGCTTCACACAAAGTTCAAATCAAACACTATAAATAGAAGCATTAACTCCACCTTAAAACTAAGTGTACTCTATAACCTAACAATGCCTCCTCTACCTAGCTCACCATGATTAGGTACCTGACTTGAACATCGGAGCACCTTTCATAGACACCACACCGGTGTCCTTCTCACTCTAAGGCAGCCCCTTGTCTTGTAGGTTCGAGCAAACTAAACTACCAAGAGTCAAGGTAGGTAGTCCGACCACTGTGTGCATCTGCACGTGGTGTTGAGCAGCTCATGGTCATCACCAATCTCGAAAAGTAATAATATCAAGGAAAAAAAAGTATATGATCATTTGTGAAAGAAAAGAACCACAAACACTGAAGAAAATTCCCTTGAAAAAAGTTGATGAAAACAACGTCATCTTGAAAAAGAACGAGAACCAAAAAGCCGAAGAAAACTTTATGATCTATAAACACGATAGGAATCACGACGTTAACAATGATGATGTTTTTGTAGAACATCATAGGATTAGTAACATTCAGTGCAAATAAAAATTCTTATATTTCAAAGCAAAACTATTTTGAAACACTACTAAATGAGCCGTCGTATTTCATTTCTTTCTTCCTTAGAAGAAAAATATTTCATTTTTTGAGCATAAATATCAACAGAACTCACACGTCGTTTTTTATTTTAGCGATAGTCTACCATACCAAACTTTTTTAATAATAAACAACATGTCTTTTTTAACCAAACTTTTTAATTACAACGGCATGTTGTTTTTTAGCAACAGCATAAACGATAGAATGTATTTTCTACAAAAGGATCATAGCTAGCGTAGTGCCAAGGGAAAGTGGATATGTTATTTACATTTGTACTTTTAGGATACGTTGTTTTGTGTGTGTGTGTGTGTGTGATCATAAGATATGTAGGCCGATACACTACATTTCTCCACTATGCACATACCATAAGGTAAAACTAATTTTTGTACGTTAGATTATTTCTCTAATTACTTTATTTATTTTCTTCAACAAGCAAACACGTCTCACTTGTTCCTCGTACTTTTTCTTATTAACCAAATATCATTATGCTTATAAAGAGCAAAAACCGCCCGATGAATTAAGGTAAAAACAATTAGTGCGGAGATAGCAGATATGCTAACGAGGGACATGGGCCATAATCATTGCTTTCTCTCCATATATCTGAAACTTGGTTTTAAGCGCATGCATGAGTATGATAAGAAGAAATACAAACACACACATATGTATATCAAGAAGATAAGCTGGAAAATATTATATTTGAGTGTAATTTTACAGATAAATTAATGAATTCAACGTGGTCATTATACAATCTAATTCCAAAAACGACAAATTGACTCATTTAGCTGGAAGGGTAACCCTTGACAAGCTGCAGGGCTAAGATGTGTCTTTTTAAGACCTTTTTTTTAAACCACGAGTTCGAGAGTTTGTAGTTTTGGTGTATTTTATTAAACATTTGTACGGCGTGCCGATCGTAATCTAATTAGGGTACAAATATGGTTTTTTTTTTTTTTTTTAATAATGTAGAACTATGGAAGGCGGTGATTGATGTTAACATATATATGGAGCGTAACGAAACAGAAATCTTTTATGTTTAATGACTTATTGATTCACACCAAGATTGAGAAGCTGAAATAAAAACTAAAACTTTCAAAAAAGATTATTCATCAACTGTCTACCATAGCAAAAGCAATGCAATCCTTGAAAATAAAACGCTGATAGCAGAAAACGAGAAAATTGTGAAGAAGTCCTAGAATTATTAAAAAAACGCAAAATAGTCTCTAAAAATTACGGGAAACAATAAGAGGGTCATTTTGACTCCTAAAACATGGAATTCACCTAAAATCACTAGGGCCCTTAAGTTATTCTAGGAGGTTTGTTTGGAATACTGTTTCCATTTAAAAAAAGTGGCATCTTTTGTAAAAAAAAAAAAAAAAAAAAAAACCATATGAATTTTTGGTTAAACTCAGATTTTTGGACATTTTGGGTCTTTGGATGGTCTCTAAGAGCCATGAAGACTGACTCTATTTGCATTGCATCAAATGGTGGAATTTTGGACCTTTTGGGCCTTTGGATGGTCTCTAAAAAGGTCACGGAGTTTCATTCTTTTCTAACATCATAAAAAAGACCTTCCAAATACGAATAGCAATATTTACTGAAGGCTCTGTCTGCTACATACTTGTAGGAATATTGATTTAAGACTATACAATCATGCCTTACCTCTCGACGAGGAGCACATCACTCAAGCTACATCGAAATTTGTTATAGCATTAAGGCTACTTGGGTAGGGTAGTGCTGGACACTCTAAATCGAGCACTAGATTAACAAGAGCCAAGCTTTACGTTTAAAAAACTTAAAAAAGACCACTCATTGTTTGGACGTTTGACTTTACTATGTGTCGTGGGTACTAACATGCTTAAACTTAGTAGGCAAATGATATGAAATAATAATAACTGATCAATCAGATATTTTTATATATGATGGTCATTTTCGTGAAGCACATATGCATATATAGGATCATATATATATATATATATGTGGGTATATTAATGTAAAATTAAATCATCCAATGGAATGTTGCCGACCGTTTAAAATGGTTTCTGAGTATACAAGTCAAACAAGACACCCATCTCACTTTAAAGTACAAATATAATGGAGAAGAAAAAGCGGGATTGGCTTCTACTAACATGACCTAGACCTGCCTCAAAAATTCAAAATCTCCCAAGCCATAACATATTAATGGCATTGCACGAACTCGACATCGGACGGTGGCTTTGTCCTTCTAGCCTGTTCATGCAACATCAAACCACATTCTCAAAGATTTTATTCTCCTCTCTTTCACACACTTTTCTTAGGATGTGACTCACTCTAGTTGCAATGTAGTTAGTTCGCAGCATGATTTGTTGCCGGCCCCATTAATATATATGCCCATATAATGCTAAATGATCTACTCTATAAATATATATATATATATATATATATATATATATATATATCTATACACACATATAGATAGCAATTGATCAATGAAAAAAAAAAAAGGATACAATGTTTCATTAAACGAGGTATGGGCAGTCCCAAAACAACAAATTAAGGTTTATTAATTTGCAGGCTAACTATTAGTTTCTTTAGTAAGGAAAAAACAAAGAAGCAAAAACCATGATAACATTGGGCGAGTCAAGATGACCTTTTAGGAGTTTTCTAGAGGCCAAACCGATGTACCATATATGCTATAATAGTATATGTATTAATACATAATTTACTTATTAAAGCAAAGGTCAAAAATTAGAGAAGTAAGGGAAGAATATTGGTGACATGAATTGACAGGATTTGGGCTCCATTTGTCAAAGTAGAAGTTGATAGAGGGGACTCCATGGGAGTTTCCCAATTCTAGTAAGATTAGGACCCATTTTTGTGTGTGAGATGAAACCTAAATTGGCCAGATTCAGTTTTGTTTTCCCCATTCAGAGAGTGAAAACATGTGCAAGTATAACTGTGATATTATTGCCACCAAGAGGCCGGGCCTATTCTTCTAAAATCCAAAACCAATATCAAGTCCAGATTGTGCTTGCTCCCCATTAATAACTTAAACTAAATCCCAAATCAAGACCCACCATGCATATGGCAAAATAATGATCAAAACAGACAATGAAAGAAAAAGCTAACAAGGCTTCTTCTTTTTTTCTTTTTTTTTTTGGTGGATAATAAGAGGATGGAACTGTATTTGTCCAAAGCGTGACGTTGTTTATTAATTAGTGCAGTTTGTTGCGTTGATCCGACCTAGTTGGGTCTATCAGTTTCACGGGATTTATTTTATATTTGCTATATCATAACACCTAAGAGGAACTCATATATATATATATATATATATATATGCTTATTTTCAATTTTTAATGACTACATTTTCAAGAAGAATATATATTAATAACAATTGATGAAGTAACGTAATAAGAATTTAATCTTATTAATTATCACAAAATCTTTTGATCAACTATCCAATTTATTATGACTGTTTAATTCATATCATACGCTTTATAATAGCAATATTTATTAAAAATGTAACCATTTTATACCATATCTATATAGTATGTGTATTAGCCCAACTTTATAGCTGCATCACATTGTGACAACTCCACCATCATGTTAGTTGCCTCAGTGATGGACCTTCATTGTCTGGAAATTTTCCCTCTCTACTCTCCCACCTAATGTCATTTGTCTTCTAGCTAGTAAGGAATTTGGGGTATGGGAATGTTTGAATTTTAGGTAGTTTTTGAAACCTATTTGGGACAGATGTTTTGAAACAGACACTTCAAGACATGGTGCTCTGAATTTTTTATATTATTTTGCTAAAGGACTATCAGCAGTGCTCTTTATAGAACACACTAAATTGTCTGACAAAATGTAATACAAAGCAGACATTTTGTTTCTTTCAAAACTCGAAATATTGTTAGTTTGCCGATTCCTTTCAAAAGCTTAAGATGATAAGAGATGGGCTAATAATAGTTTTATATTCTAAAATTTTATTGGGGCTAAACAACGAGCAAACGTGTGAAAAATTAGATTTCAAATAGAAAGCCTAATATAAGAAGAAATCCGAGACATATTATTAAAGAGAATTATTAAAGGGAATGAAGAGAACAAGAGTTTAGACTCAAATTCTATTCTCTGATATCATATTAGTTGGGTCTTAAGCCGATAGAAAATAGGGCAACAATAGTATTGGATTTTAACAATAGGGAGAGCTTCCCCCTACTGCAAGGTCCGACCGGACTCGAATCTAGATTAGTCGGGTACACTCCAGCTAGAGTTGAGGAATCCTTAGTGTGGGTTCGTGCCTTTAGTGGTGGGTCATGATACCAGATGGTTTACACCAATATATATATATATATATATATATATATATATATATATATATATATATATATGATTGCACACAAACATGCACATAAGATGATATAGTGGTTGCAGGCTGTAACGCCCCTATATGGGGGTTAACAGTTTTTAATGAGATAAAATAAAAATAAAAAAAATAAAAGTAAAACCTTAAAAATAAAGTTGCCCGGGGCTTAAATAAAAACTCTCAATATCAAAAATAAAAATATAATCGACAAATAATCCACAGATTAATGTAGCACCTTAAATTTAATATTATAAACTGTCGTCATCATCATTTTAACCCTCAACGCATTGTAATACAGTCACAGAAAGAAACAATTTATGCTTACATTATCATGAAGAACATTCTCAACAATTGAAGCAGTCCCAATGTAATATAGCTACATCACTTCCTCAACTATTTTTCTTGTAGCCACCTCACACTTAATGAATCCTGAAAAGATAAAAATATAAGGGAATGAGCGACACTATGCTCAGTAGAGAAAACCATTACTCACCTTTAGGTTTTTATCATTACCACATTAAAACCTGCATGGTTAGTAGGTTACATCATATTCCAGATTATGAGGTTTATTATGATCACATCTTATGGATACCATAGTTAATCATTACCAAGTTTCATAATTACACATTTATACAAATATTATCAATTATCATTGTTCTTAGGTATCCATGTTAAATAGAGTATCACTCAACTCATCGAAACCCAATTGGGCGCACTTGATCACCCTATAAACATTCCAAGGGTGTTCTGGTGAGGGGACATCAAGCCCCGAGTCCTCACCAAATCGATTCCTGTACAGTGTGTTTTGGGACTTTCAACCCAAGGAAGCGTCATCACCTTCCCCCTATTTTACCTTTTAGGGTATTCATGCCCAAGGACGTAACCGCCGCCCTCTTCATGTCTCACCATTTCTCTATATTAAATCATTATTAATAGAGTCAGTTTTCCTTACCATGCTTCTCAATTTATAACATGTGTAAATTCATTATGTTCCTCGCCGAACAATACAAGAGGAGTCCATGTCATAGTTTTATATATGATACTCATATAATATCAGTTCAACATAGATATATGTATATTACGGCAAAACAATCAATTTTAATTCTATAAAAACCTTACAAAAGATGAGTAATAGAATCCCTACCTTTCAAGCTTATCAACAATCTTTTAATCCTGGAATCAATTAACGTTAGCTCCATACTCCCTTGATCCTAAGGCGTGCATAAGGACAATTAAAACTAAAGCACAACATACAACTACATTCATAAATAAATCATGTGTAAACCTATCTTGCTAGTATGCCATTAAAGCTTTTATGTAAATCTCTTTTGAATACCACAGTAAACAATTTTTGTCTTAACACAATATAAAATGTGAACAAGTAATCTATATGTTTTAGTCCCTAATAAGATTCATAAATCACTTAGGATAATATTGAAAAGGTTGCAAGACATTAAAGAATTAGGTGGTGAGCAAAGATGGGTTCTTGGTTCAGGTTAGCAGCTGGTATACCATAACAAACTGGCAGGTTTACTAGTTTCCAATCTGAAAATTGAATAATTCTTAGAAAATAAAATACAACTCCGATTTAGGTTTGTGATAGCTCGCTAGAAAGCTTAGGATGCTACTTTTCAAATATGCAAACCAATTCATAAAATTCATTTTAATTTAATCCCAAAATTTCAAGAAATAGCCATTGCCCATAGAGGTATTACAAAGTTTACAATATAAATTTTCTGTCTAGGGCATATACACTTAGACTTCATACATATGCTCCAAAATAGCAACAAACATATACTTAGGTTTAAGAATGAAAATTTGAATAATCCTTTAGTATAAAAGAAAATTTATAAATGAAAAACTAAATTTGTTCATAAGATTCTAACCTCGGATTATGGTTAGTTGGAAGCTTGAAATGGCTTCAAAACAGGTTCCTTTACTTCGGTATGACTGAAATTCTTGCTCAAATGGAGGTGATGGTGGCTGATTTTTATGGCTGCCTTGAAGAAGTTCTCTAAGTATTTTGCTTCAGCAAAGAAATGAGAAGAAGAGTGTGGAAACCGTGGAAGAGAAAGGAAGAAAAGATAAAGTCTTTGAAGAGAAGTGATAGAAACAATTATGGAGGAGACATGTTGAAGCATGTCACGGAGGAAATAAAGAAAATGAGGGTCAAGAGTAGTTGGAAAAGATATCCTTATGTCTCATCTAAAGACTTTAACACACATAATGCCAATATGACATTTTTGAGATTTATTAGAAGTTCTAAGGCTTTTTAGTAAACATACTAAATAAATATAGGAGAATTTTAGAAAATTTAAAAATAGATAAAAATAAATATTATAAAATAAATTTAAATAAAGTAATTTTTTTATACACTAAAAATTAATTTAATTACCTTAATACCCGTTAGGAGAATAACGGGTGTCACATAGGCATAGTGTAATCTATTTTCAACACTTGACTCACCATAGGATTCAAGTTCTCTTATCCTTAAGTTTTGGTAAAACATGGAATTAGTGTATAAGATCCTGTGTTAGAATCCTTATAATTGTAATTCCATAAATTTAATGTGTGGGCTTATCCTTTCCTTTTGATAGGCTCATGTTGGGCATATGCATTCTCTCCTCCGGACTTTGATTAGTCCATGTTGAACATTTGCATTTATCTAGACCTACATGTGAATGGGAAAATGATAGAATAAAATACTAATGTTGGCTCCACCTCCTATGAGCTTAAGTTTTTACAGTGAATTTGTAATGACTGAAAAAATCCAAAAATTAATAAATTTGATTAATTAAAGATTTTTCTATAACTACAACATTAAGTTCATAAGAAAACATAAGTTTAAAACTTATAGGTTTTAAGTTTTGATATGGATTACGAGAAAAGTTTATGAGAAAGCATGAAATATCTAATAAAATAGTTGACTTTAGACAATCAATACATCCTTAATGGTCCGAGCAAAATTTTGGTCCGACAGAACCACCACTCATTGGTTACACCAAAGAAAATTCACGTTTTGAAGACAAGGGTTTCTTAGAATCTTGAGCAATTATTATAGGATTAAGATTCGTAGAGTTACATCTTAAATCCCACGATTACATAATTAGAGTAATTTCGGTAATACATAGTATTGTCAAGTGTTGAGAGAAACCGTAAGAATTTAGTTTGACCATAGAAAACCACTTACAATGCTTGAAAAATTCAAAGTTTAAATTGTGACTTAATCATGATTTATAAATGTTATAACTACACAATTTAATGTGCTTTATGTATGAAACTCATAGTAGAATGTGATATTATGATAGCACACTTGGTTGATTAAATTAATTATTCAATGTACTAAATTAAGGTTTTATGATTGAAGAATCTCATATACTGGTCAAAGTAATGACCTTTATGAGTTATTGATAAAAAGAAACTTTTGCTTCATGATAATTATACGAAATTCCTATATGATAATAATTTGGCAGTAGAAATTTAGATCAATAGTGATCATCAACTCAACACTATAATTCAGAAAATGGTGAGCATAAAAGTCATGACGGTCTCAATTTTAATGAGCTCACAAGGCATGATAAGAATTTTTTAAGCCATAAGGATTATTAGAAGTTTAAGAATTTAAATATCCTATAGGTGCACAATTAGCTATATACGTGTATTAATAATTACGTAAAGTTTTTAATAATAATAATAAGACAATGTTAATGGTATCCACGAGCATTTAAGGCATGCAGTACCACAAATGGATTGAATTCAAATCCATAATGTCATTAAAGAAAGTCTAAAAAGCATCCATAGATCATTGGATGTGAACCCATAAGCGGCTTCTTACAATAAACAATTCGGGTTATACGTATAAAGCACGAAGTTGTACTAAGTTCAAGATTTAAATTAAATTGATTTAAAAATAGTCAATTTGATTTACGAAAATTTTCATAAATAACGACTATTATTTTTACGTTAAAATTAGAAGTCTAAATATGTTTTCATTATCAAGTATGATAATATATCATATAAAGGGAGAAATTTATAATGAGAAGCATATGTTTTATCCACTAACTAGCAATTTAAAATTTTAGAATTTATAAAGGATAATTTTAATCAAAGAAATCAAATTTTAAGTTTTGATTGAAGCTCTTAAATATTAAATATTATTTTTAGAAATATATATATATATATATATATATATATATATATGGTGAAAATAGTTAATCATTGATTTTGAAAACAAAAGTATCAAAGTTTATTATTTTAAAATAAAATCATGAAATACATTAAAGTATGGATAAATTTATGAAAATAATTTTATGACAGTATAGATATTTTAATAAGACAATAATACAGTAAAAAAATTGAATTTATTTATTCATTTTTAAAAAGACAAAGAAAACTACAGGATTGGCAAATTAGCACATGTATTTTTGCATAATCAAATACTGAACACATAATCAAGTTGCTAATACAATTTTCTTGTTTCGGGCAATATATATATAATGATTATTTGTCATGTATGAACGAGTAATTAGGTGCATTGCAGGTTTGCGGTTTTTGTCGAGAAAATACCTTAGAGCGTCTTTCAAGTAGAGTGTAATCTTCTTCCACAAGATCTTGTCGGGGATTTTCAACCCGAGTTATTATTAATGGGAGTACTAGTGTTAGATGGAAGAAATATTATTGTAAGTTTGAATGTTAATCTTAGCTTTGATTTTTCTGGTGCCCATTGAGACAAGAAATACTTACTGATTTTCCCTTGAACTTCTAATTAAACCACTTCTAACCATTAATTATTATCATTTGTTACCGCCACATCTCAGAAGTCAGAACCAAAGAAAATGAAAACACCTTTTTTTTTTTTTTTTCAAACCAAATATTTCCCTCTTTACACGCAAGCGGCTTGAAGTTACGTTATAAAAAATGATTAAAAGGGTCTTTGGCTAAGAGTAGTTTACATCACAAACTCAGTTATAAACAGTATAAAACTCTTATATGTCAGTGTAAAAAAAAAATTACTACAGTATAAAATTCTCACATGCTGCAGTAAAAAAAGTTCCCACCACTAGCCAAACACATTATAAGGGTAATTTAATTGTGTTAAAGTCTATTGATCATGTGTCTTGTGTGGCTCTTATAATAATATATTTAATAATATCCATATATACATATATATATATATATACGTTTATATATCTGTGCCGTTGTACCTATATTTGGGGACACACTGATGTATTTGACACAAAAAAAAAAAAAAAAGGTGCAACTTGCTAATTTTCGTAGCAGTTGACTTGGCAAATTGTGTAATAAATCATATGTCTCTGAAGACGTCCACTTATCTATCAATTCTGTAGATGAACTGATATGACGCCGAAGTGGTAGTTTCGCACAATACATACATATATAACGATTTTGTAACAGAATCAAGACCACTAATACACAATCTAACGGCTAGATGATGCCACAAATTCTATCAGAAATAAGTGGATAAAAATTGGTATTGGAAGCACTACTAAATACTTCAAACAAATAATTGTTTGCTGGAAATAAAAATGTGGTCGGTTTTTCTGCGATGTATTTTGAAGCTCAGCTGCTTCCCATTTGGAGGCTAATAAGCCACTAGAAAGAAGATAAGGAAATTAGAAAATAACCTATCTATCAATATATATGCATATATATGATAGAGACTATTCTATATCTTGTAACAAACATCATGCCATACAGCCATATATTATATATGCCTTGTGGATATAGTCGAAGGACGTCAAGAATGATCTTTGCATAGTTCCCAATGCCTTCAATTGACAATTTTTGAAATCATGCTAAATCATGAATAGATTTTCCATCAATTAAGGACAGCGTAGTAAGAGACTCTCAACAGTAAAACCACTCAATTGACTTGTTTCCACTAATCATAATGGAACATAATGGGCATCATGAAAATGAGCGGACATGATAAAATATATAATGCAGGGTTTCTCTTGATCATTGGCCGATGCTGGAACACATATAACAATACACAGCCATTTGTCAAGTTGTGGGGAGTGATTTTATATATATATATGATTAATAGGAGTTCAAACGTGATTAGGACAACAATATCCCGGTATGGTAACATTTTTGTTTTTAATTTTTTTAAACAAAAAAGCAAAACGTTTTCTCTGATTTTTAATTACTTTAAAGAAAAAAAAAACATGTTTAGTAACCATTGTTTATTTTACCTTTTTAAAAATAAAAATAAAAACAAAAAAAAAAGCATTTTTAATAACGATAATTTTATTACATATTTTTTTAAACAAAAAACAAAAGGTAGAAATTGACCATGGCCTAGTATTGGGGTCCAAAATATGTTAACAAGTTGAGTTCGGGGTCAAAGTTAAGTAGTAAGATAGGATGAATAGTAGTGTTAGGCCAACAAGCTAGGATCAACATCAGGGTCCAATAGGGGTAACAATCCAAAAACTATGCGGGTGTTGGGGTCGGGCTCCATGGTTTGATCTGTAGATCAAGTCAGCAACACGTTTGTATAGGTCAGTTATGGCTGAAGGTTTGATTTGAGGAGCCATTATCGATAAGGATGATGCTACGAAGTGGACTAAATAGTCAGGGTCAATTTGACAGACAAACAAAGTTAAGATGACATTGCAGTTCAAAGTGGTTGGTCACGTTTAATGCTTGGATTAGGAAAAAGAAACAAGTTCAATGCTAGGGCTCAAAAACAATGTTGCGGTCAAGGAAAACAGCCTTGAGCTTAAGCCAATAGGTGGGATCAACACCAAGGGATAGGACAAACGGGCTACATTTAATGTTTAGGTTAAACCCACTCTATTAGGCCAACCATGACATTGAACACGATTTGTTGGTCATACTTAATTGTCGAACCTAGCTAGTTGGCCCTGATCCTAACATCATTTCGAACCATTGTCCTGACCCCAACACCCTGACCCTAAGTGTTGAGCACAACGATTCGACCTAGGCATTAAATATAGACTAACAATCCAATCTCAGTTTTGAACTCGACCCAACCGTCGGTGCCAATGCATTTGTCCAACCTTAGATTGTAGATCTAATCCTTACACTCAAAATGGCCAAAAATTTGAAATTTCCTATCAAATAAAGTCAAGGTTTTCACGTTTTGTCTATCCGACCTAGATGTCTAACCTAGTATTAATCATCACCCTTCAACTACAAATTGACTCATATATCAAACTTCAAGTCATGTTGATTTGACTCATGCATTGAACCTCAACCCCCAGTGTTCTTAACTCCGGATGGTTTGACATGTGTGCCAAATTTGGACTATCGATTCAAACCAAACTCTAAACCTAACTTGTCGATTTAGGTGTTGAAAAAGACCTAAAATTTTTCTTTTATAAATTTGAAAATATGAAATTTTTATTTACAAAATTAAAAAAATATATATATATGGTATAACCATTAAAAAAACAAAAGCATAATCAATAAACGTGTTTACAAATTACTTTTTGATGAAAAAATAAATGTTTAAATAAACGTTTACAGGACTGTTCTATATTCATGTATTGGCTGATCTTTTTAAGACAGCCGGCTCATAGATATTCCACTTGTAAGATATAGATCTGTGAGATGTATACAAGCTTTTTAATGGAGGAAGCTTATGGCTTAATAAGACTTCCAATCATGCAAGTCAACTTGACAAACAAGTTAAACATAATATTGCTGTTTGCTACAAAGGTTCTGATGTGGTCTCAGTGCTCCAACACACACTTCCATTCTCTCTTTCCACAAAAAAAAGGTTGTTCCCTGTACATGCATAATTTCCCTTTAACAGCTGTCGATACTGTATCCGCATGTACATTGAGACTATTTTGGTCAAGAGTGTTTAAAAAGGTAGTTAAAATTAATAAGTTAAAACTAAAACAATGTAACATGTATAATTTTTTACTGTAACAAACTTTGTTTTATAGTGTAACGTATAAAAATTTTATGTACAGTAAACAATTGGAACTAACTGATTCCAATTAGGCTCCCAAAAAACTCTTTTAGTACTTTCCGTGACAATTTTTCAAAGTACATAAAGAAACCATTGGCATTAAAGATCAATATTATGGGATATCGGTAGTATTAAATACAACCCCTGTTTACAAATATTTTTTGCATGTAAAGACTTTACTCTTGGTAATCCATCATTTTCTTTATTACTATTTTTTTCTTTGGTGAGAATATCGATGGTCTTATTATTTGGTGACAAGAACACCTTTTTCTTTGTAGTTTACAGTACCTACCGTAAGTTTGTTTGAAAAAAATGTGAAAATCATGTGTAATCTTTTGTAATTTCTCTCTCTTCTCATTTAACTTTTTCAACAATCTACAAGAGATGACGAAATTCTTTCTCTACTAACTTTAGTTTTACAAAATGAACAAGGAAACATCATGAAATATAGAAAAATTTCTAGGGGGGATTTGCCGCTAAGTTGTTTAAAAGGGACATTAATTATATAATATTACATTGATATGTACTGCAGGAATATTATATTTTGAACAACTTCTATCAGATTAAACAAGTACTTAACGCTAAATTAAGTTGTTTTAAATCAGTTTTTTTGCCATTATTTTTCCTTTTCTTGTTTTAGCCATATTGTATTTGTTTTCCATACATGCATCTGGAGCCGATGTATTCTCCATATGTCTGCCCGGTGATCTTTACCTTGCTATAACATTCAAAGATTAATTATAAGTTTACCATATAGTCATTACATATTCAATTATTGTTGGAAAAGTGTGAAGACTGGTTCTGATTTACTTCCTTATTTTGATGCTTGCCCCTACGTAAAATATTGTAATAGTTATTAGGTTTTCGTGCTAGTTCCACACTCGCTATTCGACCTAAAAGGAAATCTTCTTTTTTAAAAGCTTAGACAGAAAATAATTGATACCAAAAACAACTAAACATCTCAACTGCATTGGCACATATTAATAATCTCATTCTCTATCAAACTCACTACTCGATAATAATATAAAAAAGAATCTAAACAAGATACACACACACATATATATATATATATATATATATATATACACCATAAAAATCTTTTTTTAGGCTTTGCTTAACTACATGCAATCCATAGAACAATTCAATATTCTATTCCAACTCTATTAACCGTATTTTTAGTAAAGCACCCCTTTCTAAATAACAAAAACACAAACATCAGATTCATAATATATCGCCTAATTAAAAGACCTAGCAAAACACATTCATCTAGACCCTTGATAAATGTAATTACAATTATTTAAATACCTTGTGAGCATAAAATGCATTTGGCAAGTTCATGGATTCTGGTTGATGCTTTAGAGGTTCATTTAACTTGGCTTGGTCAATATATTATCATGTAAGCAGCCATATATAATTAATTTTTCTGGTTTAGTGGCGACATTAATAAATGTGCCTTGGGGTATTTGTCACTTAATATATAATCCTGTACATGCATGTAGTATTGATTGAGATTTTTTTTACACTACAAAAAATTAAACTTTTAGTCACAACAATTTCTAGTAAAAATTTTAACACAAACTTGAGTTTAACTTTTGTTGTGACTAAAATTTTCAGCCATGGGATTGTTAATCACGGAAACATTTCTTAACTAAAAACCCTATGGTTAAAAATTTGTCACAAAAAAAATTACACTAAAGTTTGTGACTAATTATACATTTGTTATATAAAAATTTTACAAAAATTGTTGTGGGTAAAAGTTTAATTTTTTTAAAAGTATCAAATAGTACTGGGACAAAAAAGAAAAAACGTGCTTCCAGGTTAAAGACAAGGGATTTTTTTTTTTTTTCTTTTCCAGCCCAAAAACCAGTATGATATACAGATCCGTTTAAAAAAAGAAAATTATAATTTTACGGACCTATTTTCTAAAAAAGTTCTAAATTAAAGCAACGCTAAAAGGAAAAAAAAAAAAGAAAAAAGAAAAAAGAAAAAAAAAAGCTATCATGCTATCATTCTACCCATTAATTTACAAGCTACAGCCTACAAATGACGCTATTTCGAATACTCTGCGTTAACCCTCCATATCACTGACAAATGTAAATCAGAAAAAAAGAAAGATGGAATATTAATTTATGTGCCCATTAATTTTCTGGGAATATCAGCCAATACCAGCACATATTAATATTTTGAAAAAAAATTAAACAAGATTGCAGAGAAGAAGAAGAAGAAGTCATCTTACGAGCTTAGAACTTGTAATGAAAGGAATTTTAAAATGATAAAATCTTTTCTTAAGTTGTTTAATTTTCTTTGATTTGTTCTTAGTATTACAAATTAGTCAATACTAAGTAATATTCCATTTAATAGGCAATGAAAGGGAAAACTTTACATATTGTACCAACATGAAACTTATTTTTCTAAAACCAATCTTATTTAATCTTATAGAATTACAACTTCGTTACTAACAAAAAAATGGGCACCAATTTAAAAAATACACCGCATGTTAAATTGAGGCCCATAGTTTTGTTAATAACACATTTATAAGGATAAAAAGAGTGTTTCTTTTCAAATTGTCATGGTAACAAAGAGAAGCCAAATTGCTTGAGGGACGATTCTTTGTAAGGTGTTCGACATAGTGGTTAGAATTATTGGTTAGAACTATTTTTACTATAGCCTGTGATAGCTTTACACTTTAGCAGCTTTTTATTGTAATATATAAAAGCTTTATACTGTTCATAACTGAGATAATAGTTAAGACCGTCCCGTGCCAAATAATCTTGAACTAATGAGTACTTTATATTGGGTATGCATGGATGCCTCGTCAAACCCACTACCATGTTAGTCCCCTCAACTTATTAACTGACCTTGACTACACCTTGTTACCCCACCAAGCGGCGAAACTAGGGTTCCAACAAAGTCAAACTTTGCTTGCATTCCGGGAAAAGGTATGAAAAATTAAACGAAAAAGTCAAGGTTTGCTTTGATAGTGGTTATATAGGCAATTTTTGGCGGAGAATTACTTGTTTATGTGTTAGATTTTTCGTCATATGTCTTTAAATTAGAACACTATATTATGTCACATGTATATGGACACACAAAACATTATTGTTCCAAAAGAGTAAGAAATGGAGAATTCTACAGTATGGCAGGGAAAAAAAATGCGGATATTACGCACTTTTAACTGTTAGATTTGTCATCAGAAGTTTTGTTAATTTCACTGGCAGAGGACCTAGACTAAATCAACACGTTGAACTAAAGCTAACAGTGCAACTTCTTTTTCTTTTGTCTTTTTTTTTTTTTTTTTTTTTTTAATATCTATTTCAGTCATGTCTATTTTGCTCAGTTTCGTGCATTTTGAAAGTCTAAAATCCATAAACATAAGAACTTTTATAGGAGTACAGTTAAATTTTGCTTTATTGGAGGTTAAGTTTAAAATATGAGTATTAAAAGTTACTACATATAGGGCACAATAGAGATATATAGAAAAATACATATATATATATATATGTATATATACACACACACATGAAATATGAGTACATCGAAAAGTTGTAGTTTCCCTCCGAGGGTGGATAAGGGGAAATTTGACTATAATAGAAACTTCTAAAAAAAGCTCTATTTAAAAAAGCTGCAATTTAAAACTTTTAGGAGGGGCAAATAAGAAAACTTGCGAACAAAAAAAAAATTGTTGAGGCAAAAATTTAATGAGATGCACCCGACCCAAGACCTGTCTTTGAATACACTGTCATTCCTAATCTAACATGATTATGATGTAATTTGAATATTGTTTGTAATTGTCTTCTCATATGCTATACCATATTTGTAACTGAGTTTTCATATACTATACCAACGGCAAAAAATATTCAGCTCCTTGTAACATGTTAGGGGTGAACAACGGACGGGTTTGCGATTTTTGGGCGGGTATAGGTCGGTTTTTTTAAGTAGCGGGTTGGTGATTAACCAACCCACAAACCGTCCATTGAGTGGCGGGCGGTTTCGGTTTGGGGGCGGGCGGACTGGGTCTACACTAATGTACAATATAATTTTTTGAGCTCTTTTTTATTAAAAAAAAGTGAAGAAAATTTGTAAAAATATAAGACGATAATGTATGAAGCATTCTCAACAACAACCAAGTTTGACGCCTAAAGACAATAACCATATTCACAACAAATTAAGAAACATAATCATTCATTGCAACAAGAAACATCAACTATATATGAAGTGATGAATAAAGTCAAGAATTCTTGTTCTTCCATAAAACCTGTTCATTGGGTTCGAAAATAACAGAATACTACAGATGAAATGATGAACAAAGTCAAATGTTCTTTTTCTTTTTAAAGAATGAAGAGTGAGAGAGATTTAGATTAAGATTTTTTTTTTTTTTTTTTTTTTAAGAATTAGGCGGACGGGTTTGGGTTGAACCCGCCCCCTAAAATTTAAAATCATACCCGCCCGCCAACATATGTAGGCGGGCGGGTTGAACCCGCATAGTCTTTTTTTTCGGGAGGGCGGCCGGCGGTTGCGGGGCGGTTTTTGTGCACCCCTATAACCTGCAATGGCTTCTTCAATCCAGGGATGGTTAAGAAATGAAAAATATTTAGTATACCATTGGTTTTTTTAAATTACCAGACGACTGTCTTTTAAGAATTGTGTTCAAGATTCTGTCATAATATGTAGAACCTGGAGTAAATTATGAACCTCTAATTGATTAAAATTAAACAAGCCGTTTGTTCCGTACATATATGTTCTTCCATGGTGTTCTTTCGAATCCTAATTACAGTATATGGCAAAAGATCTAAAAGAGAAAATTACCCACTTTAAGATAATGACAACTTGGCAGTGTTATTATCGTTAATATTACCAATGTCCAATCATTCTTTTGCAAGCGGGTTAGGTTCAGATTGAATGTATAACTTTTAAGACATTAGAAGATACTAAAAAAAAAAAAAAAAAAAATCTGGCACATTGTGATTGAACGCTCTATTTGGAAATGCTTTTTGATAATGATTTCCTATTTCTTTCCTCTCTTTTCCCCAATATTCTACTTTAGTAGCAATCAAAATAACTAGTTCATGGTCAGGAAGTTGTTTTTTTTAAAAAAAAATAAAATAAAATAAAAGATATCATAGATTTCATCATGTCTCTATATCGTTTACACAAGAGGGTCCACTAGTGAAATTGAAAAGGTTTAACCCAATTCTACTTGAAAAATGAGTCTCGCTTCAGATAAATATTTATGATTTCAGCATTATACATACCATTGATTGAATAAGACTCTCCATATTAGGCCTACCAAAATTTGAACCTTCGTACATTTTAGAAGGAGAAGGATAAAATACATCCTTAAGACTGCACTAAACCATTGATTGTTCATGATCGGAAAGTTGAATTATGATGGACATATAATTAGCCTTTTGTATGAAAGTATGATGAAAAGGAGATATTTATTACACTTGTTAAACATCAACTTATTCTCTGTAATTATGCAAATTTGATTCTGCTGTCTCTTACTCATGTGGAGCCAAAACAACAAATGCACAAAACAATCAATAATTACGTCTTCCATCCTCTTTGTTCATTCGCTTGTTCTGTCTATGCTAGAAGAAACTTCTGGTAACTAGTAAAATATATTGCTGTAGCATCATCGCATGACTTGATTAATTAACAATACCCTCTTAATTACTCTTTGGTTTCTTCCTTTTTGTTTGTTAATGACACTAAATATCCCACATCAAAATTGTCAAATTCCCTCTGTGTTCTCCACTTCGTAAGGCTGGTGGTTTTCCCTGCTTCAAAATCTTAATAATGGTGAAGCTTGTGACACCAAACCCTACAGATGGTGACTGTTAGGCAGGGCTTTGGGGTCATAACAATAAAGTTATTTCCTTGACATGAAAACTACTTACTCTTTAGTTTCTGTCATTTTGTTTTTTTTTTTTTTTGGAAGATTTTATAGGTGTTAAGCAGAGATCTCTTCTGTCTCTTTGCACTCATAAGCTGGACCTTGCAATCATGCTAGTTCGCCATTGCCAGTATAGAAAAACTGGCCTACTCATGAAAAAGAACTTTTGTCCCAACTACAAATAAGTCACAGTGCCTTAATTCAGGAACTAGTTGTTTTGCTCCCACAATGAGATACGCCTTTCTGTCTCAGATACACACATTTGTTTCTTAGTAGTAGAATAAAAGGAAAAAAGAAAGTTTGCTTTTTCCAACAAACTGAGGTATTTGAAGAACGTGAAATGGAAGATTGATTACAAAGAGAAAACAAAAGCTGGTGAGAATCAATAGTTTTAGCTAGGTTTTCAATAACTTTCCTTGGCATTCATTGTTTCTAAGAGAAATAAAAAGGAAAGAAAAGAGAAAAAAAAATAGTATCTCTGAGTGCCCACTTCAGGTGGGCTTTAGGCACTGAGAAATGTCTGTCCAATAGTTGCACTGAGACCTCTTCAAAATATAGTGCGTGAAGATAGCATTTCCTTTCCACAGGAAATGCCAAAACACCATCGGGAAACGCTTTCCTGGCAACAATAGAAAAGACAAAATACCTTGTTCCCAGTTAACAAATTCACCCTATTTCCAAGCTCCACCCTCAACTCGCAAATACCCATTTCCACAAGCCCCTCCTCTGCAAAGTAAAAAATAATAAAAAAATAAAATTAAATAAATCGAGGAGAGAGAAGGCCCCAAAGAGCTAGCTATAAAGATTCCAACTTTTGTTCACTGATCCCCCCAATGAGCGGCCTTGGCTTTTCTTTCATCACTTCTCTCAAACTTGCTTCACTTCCCTCCTCTCCCTCCCAAAATTCCCATTAACTAAAAACACACAAACACATTTCTCTGCCACCATTTCTCCTAGTAACTCTCGTTCACTTAATTTTTTAGTCTAAACAACAAAACAAAACAGAGAAGAAATTGCTATTAAATGCAATGGCAATAGATTGCATCACTACTACTGCAACCACCACTAGAAACAACACATCATCCATGCCTCAACCTTCCAAAGACCAACACAAACTAGAACAACAAGTGGAAGACCAACAATCGCTTGTGTTTGATGCCTCGGTCCTGCGCCACCAATCAAACATACCATCACAGTTCATATGGCCGGACGACGAGAAGCCCTGCGATAACGCCCCAGAGCTCCCCGTCCCGCTTGTTGACTTATGCGGGTTCCTCTCCGGCGACCCCGCTGCGGCCACTGAGGCATCGAGGCTAGTCGGCGAGGCCTGCGGCAAGCATGGGTTCTTCCTGGTGGTGAACCACGGCGTTGATCGGCAGCTGATCGCTGATGCTCACCGATACATGGGCGACTTCTTTGAATTGCCGCTCTCGGAGAAACAGAGAGCTCAGAGAAAAGCAGGGGAACACTGCGGATATGCCAGCAGCTTCACTGGCAGATTCTCCTCCAAACTCCCTTGGAAAGAGACACTTTCTTTTCGCTACAACAACCCGTCCGAGGACATCGTCTTGGACTATTTCCGCAACGTGCTGGGTTCCGATTTTGAGCAATTCGGGTACGAAAAAGAACAAACTATTAATGGTCATTTGAACATGGACTCGTTTTTGCCAGAAACTATAATAATATGTTTTGTTTTGTTTTGTCTTTTATAGGAGAGTTTATCAAGATTACTCGGAGGCGATGAGCAGGCTCTCGCTAGGAATAATGGAGCTACTGGGAATGAGTCTTGGAGTAGGGAAAGCCCATTTCAAGGATTTTTTCGAAGACAACGATTCCATAATGAGGCTCAACTACTACCCGCCTTGCCAAAAACCCTATCTCACATTAGGCACGGGGCCTCACTGCGACCCCACTTCTCTGACCATCCTCCACCAAGACCAAGTTGGCGGTCTGCAAGTCTTCGTCGACGAGAAATGGCACTCCATCACCCCCAATTTCGACGCCTTTGTCGTCAACATCGGTGACACCTTCATGGTAAACAAACTTTTAAGTCTTAAAAGACGATTTAACAATACTATATAGAAATAAAATTTGATTAATGAACAGTCAAATGAGTGAGTTGAATTTTGATGCAGGCTTTGTCGAATGGAAGGTACAAGAGTTGTTTGCACAGGGCAGTGGTGAACAGCAAAGCGCCGAGGAAATCATTGGCGTTCTTTTTGTGTCCGGGGAAGGAGAAAGTGGTGAGTCCACCAAGTGAATTGGTGGACAGTTTGTGGCCTAGAATATACCCGGATTTCACATGGCCAATGCTTCTTGAGTTCACGCAGAAGCATTACAGGGCTGACATGAAGACCCTACAAATCTTCTCCAACTGGCTTCAACAGAAAAACAGTTAGATCATATTTAACTTACATCTATAAGGAGAAAAAAAGAGATGGCATTGAGAAAGAAAGGAAAGGAAACAAGGGATTTGTTGGTCTTTTTGGGCCAACAGAGATGAGTGTGTGAAGGGAAGAACTGAGACAAAGGCAAAGTCAGAGGAAAAGCCGAGAGAGTTTTTTTTTTTTCTTTTCTTTTCTTTTTTTGGGGTTTCATAATATAAGATTATATTTAATGTTTTTAAGTGTAGTCAGCTACTAGCTTTAGGGTGATGATGATGAAACAGAGGGAAAGACGGTGAGGGTATAAGGAACCAACAAAAAAGGCTGGCTTTAACAGCTAAGTTTTGTAATTTCCGTTTGATAATATAGAAAAGTTATTAAATAGCAAGTATTATATGCCGATACCTTCTTGGGATAAAATGAAACACTGCGTACCAAAGAATGGGTTTGTGAATACTCCAAACGACATGATTTGTTATTTGGACCAAAACAAAAGTGGACATGATAGTGTGGGAAGTAAGCAACTTTTTAGTTTTCTGTGGATTTCAGGATCTAGTACATATATATTAAAAAGGGTTTCTACTAGGCGGGGCAGATATTTCTCAAACCAAATGCTCGGACACGATATATTTTTGAGCTTGAATGTTTAAATTGCAAAACAAGATAATATATTTGGCCAACTTAAAACTTCTGTTATTAGAGAATTGTATGGTAGGACTGTATTTTTGTTTGCCCGAACTATAATTTCTGTCGTTAAATCAATCTTTTAGCTGTTAGATATATGATTATGAACAATTTTATAGCACGTGCTGCAAAGTTTTTAACGTTAACACTTGTTGATTAGATCGTTGAAAAATTAATTCAACAATTAAAACAACAAATGTAGCGCGAATATTTTGTTTCCATTGTAAGAGTTCCTTTATTATTATATATATAAATTGTGTGAGTTCAGTTTCTCCTGTTATTATATAAAGAATATACTTGCAAAATTTAAATATTGAATTGCAAATTAGAATGATACACTTGCGAATTGGTATTGCTATGGTAAATTACACTTTGGCTAGTAATATAGAGCAACTGAAATAAAGCGGGAAAGAAAAAGAGAATTGTGTGTAAAAGAAAAAAAAAAAGCTTTATTTGCCAAAAAAAAAAAAAATTGAATAGTGGATCATATTAGATATGTTTGATAATTTAACCTAACTTGATAATGATATATTTATATAGAATTGTATGTTAGTGGTTCATACCTATCATAAAATTCTCCATGTTGAAAAAAGGGAGGTTTATAATATACATACCAAAAAAAAATTTGTCACATGGCAAAAAGAAATTAGTCGTGGGAAAAAAATTGAATAATTAAATTTTTATTATGTTTCATTGAATTGCCATTTTTAAATAAAAATCATTATAATCTAATATGAAGTTCATAAATGTGTCCTACCTAATAGGATACACATATATATTTTTCCTCTAAAAAAAGATCTTTTTTGGTACCCAATCATAAAGTTCTTTAAAAAACAGGAATGATAATGGACCCAAACTAATTATAAAAAGGAACGTTGTTAGTATAACATATTTGTAAGAACCAAATGTGATCTTATGCTTATAAATTTTTTTTTAGATACAAAATCACTGCAAATTAAATTAAAATAAATTTGTCATTTACTCTAGCAACATCAACATATGTTTCTTCAAAGTGTTTTGTGTTGTTAATGTATACATACACCATCGCCAAACCTAACTGTATTATTGGCACGTAATCAAGGGCATCATCATACTTCAACTTAAACATGTGGAACTACACCTAGAAAAATAAATTAATGAATGGAACCAAATAATGATTTAAATCGATCTTGCTCTTTAGATTTGATTCTAAGCATTACGGGATAACTTTTTTTAATTGATAGCAAATTTTAAGCAAATATATATGTAACGTCCCGAAATTTATTTAATGTTAATGTAATGTAAATGATGAATTAGTGTGCCATAATTAAAGTTTTAACTTTAATTAGATTATTTGGTTGGATTTTTAGTTTTTGGTTGTTTTGTTAAATTGATACATTTAAATGATTTCTTATGGATTTAAAATGATGTTCTGAGTTTTAAAACACAACAATTTGTAAAATGTTAAAAATACTCCGTTTTGCAAAACCGTGGGCGGCACATGGTTTTCGCACAGTAAAACCGCCCACCGATTTTCTCTATTTATTTCTCTCTTCTCTCTCTCTCTCTCTTCACTCTCACGAGCTCTCTCTCTCTCCTCTCTCTTGGTCTCTCGGCAGCCCCTCTCTCTCTCTCAATCTCTTTCAAAAATTTTGATTTCCATTCGAATCCAAGCTTCGGAACAGCAAGGAGGAAGCTCGGGGACGTGATTCGGCAACCGAGAACGCAGATTGAAGCTTCGATTCGAGGTTAGATTCGAAATTTCTAAACTTTTTACAAAATTTTCAATTTTGTGTGTTTTTGAAATCTAAGTTTGTTTTAGCTTAGAAAACCGTGGATTTGTGTTAAATGAGCTTAGAACAACTAGAATCTAAACCTAGATTGAAGAAAAACGGATTGGATTCAAGATTTTCATTTTTCTCCTCTTTTTCTCATTTTCGGATTTTTGAAGATTTTGAGTTTAAATGTTGTTTAAATGATCTCAAACATGTTCTAGAATGTTTTTCTATCAACTATAGTTGTTTTTCATGCCTGGGATTTGAGAAAAACAGGTTAGAAACAAGATTTGGATTTTGGGGATCGAGAAACCCGTGGCTGGGATTTCTGGATCTTCCCAGTTCGGCAGGCCGAAGTTCATGTTCGGCAGGCCGGAGTGATGTTCGGCAGGCCGGTGTTCTTCCGACCGGCAGGCCGAATCTGGGGAAATGTTCGGCAGGCCGAACCTCGTTTCCGGCAGGCCGAACTGTGCAGTTCGGCAGGCCGAAGCAGGGCGTCCGGCAGGCCGACCGAGGCATGGAAAATTTTGTGATTTTTACCCGATTTCATTGTTTTGAACCCTGATTTAAATCCCAACCTTATAGGATGATTTTAATGATATAAATGGCACACTAGGACATCATGAAATGATTTAGTAACATAGGATGTTTCGAACTAGATATTGATTGATTTAGTTGGTATCTAGGATCGTTCGTGGTTCCGTGGAGCTAACGTATAGCGGACCGGGATTACGGTGTGGGGTACCGGCACGAGTATTGAGGTAGGACTTCTATCCTATTTCTTTGGTAGCCTGGTTTTGAAATGATTTGGCTTTGAAAAGGATTTCTATCAAAATGTTTTCAACGGTTGTTTGAAAATGGTTTTATCGGTTATATTTTTATATACCGTGACATGAAATGAATTTCATAATGAATGTAATTGACAACACTCGGTAATTGGGTTTTGAATGATAACTGATAATAAACACATGGGCATGATGCCATATCAGAGATCGGGTCGTGATCGACCTTGGGGGCAGGTCCCGAAACCCAGCTGGGCCACTACGGTGGTGATATCATGGTTTGCCTAGGTAAAAGTAAACTGGTGTTTTGATTTGACGAGTAGACTGTTCTGTGTCAGAACGGTTCTACTCAATTTATTTATTTATTTATTCAAGTTCCCTTTTTGTATAACTCCTGATAATGCTATGTTTCTTTACATTAAATTATTTTATAAAACTTAGTCCTACTGAGCCTTTCGCTCACGTTTTACTATTTTAAATTTCCCCCCTTCTAGGTGGTTTCCCATTTAGGTTTGGAGAAGATTCTTCGGACCGAACTCAGGAGCAATAGGAGAATTTATTTACATTCTGTATTTATTAATCAAGGCATGTAAGACTTAACTTTATTTGTACTTGGGCTGTAATTGTATTTGTGATATTGTCAGAACCATGTGTGTGCACAAGTTGTGGGTTGTAGAACCCATATTCGCGGTTTTTATTCAATTATTGTTATTTGTTTAATGATTTTAAATTCATTTATCAAATGTGGTGGAAAATCTTCTTAATTTCTTACTTAATTGGATTCTCAAACTCTCGGTTTTCAATTAAATTCTCTTTTAATTAATCTAAATATTCTGCCACGTCACCTCCCGTACTCCGGGGCGTGACAGAATGGTATCAGAGCTCAAGGTTATGAACCTTGGGAATTGTGCACACATAGGTTTGACAATGAAATACCTCTGACAGTCCAAATTTTGTTTTCAGAAGTGAGAGAATGGCACCTAGACGTCGTTCGACAGCTGACGCCGAGTTCGGAAATGATGAGGGCCTGATGAGGTCTATGATTGCGGCTTTCCGGCAGATGGCAGCCAGGACTAGACCGGAAGACTCCAGTATTGGTAGTCGGCATGCTTTCTTTAAGGAATTTCGGCGGGCGTCTATTCCGACTTTTGATGGCAATGGGGATCCGCAGTTAGCAGAGTATTGGTTGGATTCGATCTTGAAGCATCTTGATACTCTTGGTGTGCCTGAGGAGTATCGTGTGGAGTTTGCGGCGTATAAGCTCGAGGGTGGCGCTAACACCTGGTGGAAACAAACTAAGCGTCTGGAGCGCGGTGGCGATATCGGTTGGGACAAGTTCGAGGATCTGTTCTATGATCGGTATTTTCCGCAAGGATATCGAGATCAGAAAGCAGCTGAGTTTTATAGATTGCAGCAGGGTGATCTTTCAGTTCGGGAGTATGAGGCAAAGTTTAGCGAGTTGGCTAGGTTTGCTCCATCAGCTGTGGCATCGGAGCGCGAGAAATGCATCAAGTTTCAGGAAGGACTCAAGGCTCCTATTCGACGGCAGTTGGTTGCTCTACGGCTTAGGGGTTTCGGAGAGCTTGTGTCGTCGGCGATCTCCGTGGAGAATGATTACGTGCAGTATTGAGAGGATCGAGCCAAGGCTTCAGGAGGACCGCAGAGGAGTGGCAGGAAGAGCATTAGTAGTCGTCCAGCTCCGGGGAAAGGCAAGCAAGGCGGTGCGACCAGTGGCAGTAGCAGTTCATCTGGCAGCGGGCGCAGCAATCCCTACAGCTTTCATTGTCATTTCTGTCAGCAGCCCGGACACATCAAGAGGAA
This sequence comes from Artocarpus heterophyllus, assembly GCA_025403435.1. Taxonomy (NCBI): domain Eukaryota; kingdom Viridiplantae; phylum Streptophyta; class Magnoliopsida; order Rosales; family Moraceae; genus Artocarpus; species Artocarpus heterophyllus. The sequence goes on from CM046353.1 coordinate 2,239,510, forward strand.
TTGCCCGATCAGGAGTGCTCGTCTTGGATCGCAGACCGGGGAGGATGCCAGTCGTCAGTCTCAGCCTCAGCCTCAGACCCTACCTCCGCCTCCGCAGTACCCGCAGTTGCAGTATCTGTAGTTTTCTCCTCAGCAATTCTCATATCCGGCACGGGGACAGCAGCCGCAGTATTTTCAGCGCAGTGTTCCTCAGTATAGAGCTCCGAGTACAGGTAGTGTGCAGTCATCTCCATCTCAGCAGTATCGGCCGAGTAATGCAGGACCCAGTAATGTCGGTAGAGGAAAAGGGAAAGCGCCAGTGCAGGTTCATGCAATGGCATCTGGAGGGTCAGATTCTCAGATTGGTAACGCGGTTGTCGATGGTATGGTTTTGGTTTCTAGATCTCTAGCTCGCAGTTTTATTTGATACCGGTGCCTCTCATTCTCTCATTTCGAGTTCTTTTGTACATGCCTTGGGATTAGAAGTAGAAGAGTTTAAGGAACCCCTAGTTATGACTTCTCCCTTGGGGCGGGTGTGTGTGAATTGTATGTGTAAATCTTGTAAAATAAAGATTGGGGATGAGATTTTGAAAAGTGATTTGATTGTACTCCCCATGAGTTCCTATGATGTGATTTTAGGGATGGACTGGTTGTCCAGATATAGTGCAGTTGTGGACTGCCAACTTAGAAAAGTGACCCTAGTGTCTGAAAGTGGGACGGTAATCACTTACCAGGGTGGTGGTGATTGGCTAATGAGTGAGCGTCTCATGAAGTCATGTTTAGGAGGGCGAAGGAATCTAGATTGTTTTGCTTTTCTTGCCAATCTAGATTGCAAGCCCTATGTTTCGAGTAGTAGTGTAGCGATTCCGGTGGTTGGTGAGTTCGAGGATGTTTTCCCCGACGAGTTATCAGGGTTACCACCGCATCGGGAGATTGAGTTCGGTATCGAGTTGTTTCCAGGGACATCACTGATTTCTATGGCACCTTATCGGATGGCGCCGGCAGAAATGAAGGAATTGAGGAGGCAACTTCAGGAGCTTGCTGATAAAGGATATATTCGGAATAGCACATCTCCGTGGGAAGCACCAGTTTTGTTCGCTAAGAAGCACGATGGGACTCTCAGGTTATGTGTGGATTATCGGCAGTTGAATCGTGTTACGGTGAAGAACAAGTATCCTTTGCCTAGGATTGATGAGCTATTTGATCAGTTGGGAGGTTCGCGATACTTCTCGAAGATTGATTTGCGGTCAGGTTATCATCAGCTCAGAATCAAAGAAGAGGACATTCCCAAGACAGCTTTTAGGACTCGGTATGGGCACTTCGAGTTTCTGGTTATGTCTTTCGGGTTGACGAATGCTCCAGCAGCTTTTATGGATTTGATGAACAGGATATTTAGGCCGTATCTGGATCAGTTTGTGATCGTGTTCATCGATGATATTCTTGTGTATTCTAAGACTTGGGAGGAGCATGAGCAGCATCTTCGGATCGTGCTTCAGATTCTGCGGGAGCACCAGTTGTATGCTAAGAGGGAAAAATGTGAGTTCTGGTTGACTGAGGTCAAATTTCTGGGTCATGTCATCTCGAAGCATGGTATTTCAGTGGATCCGTCCAAGATTGAAGCTATATTGGAGTGGGAACGACCAAGGAATGTAGCGGAGATTCGCAGCTTCTTAGGTCTTGCTGGATATTACCGAAATTTGTAAAGGACTTTTCGAAGATTGCAGCTCCGTTGACGAGGTTGATCAGGAAAAACGTCAGGTTTGAGTGGGATGAAGACTGTGAGTCTGCTTTTCAGGAATTGAAGAACCGGTTGACTTCAGCTCCAGTGTTGATTATTCCTAGCAGTGACGAGCCGTATGAGGTTTATGCTGATGCTTCAGGGCGCGGACTTGGATGCGTGTTGATGCAGCATGGACGTGTGGTTGCGTACGGATCGAGACAGCTACGACCTCACGAGTGAAATTATCCTACTCACGATTTAGAGCTTGCAGCGGTGATCTACGCGCTGAAGATTTGGAGATGTTATTTGTATGGAGCATCGTTTCAGGTCTTCTCCGATCACAAGAGTTTGAGGCATTTGTTCACTCAGAGGGATCTCAATCTGAGGCAGCGCAGATGGGTAGAGTACATGGAGGATTATGATTTCGCGTTGCAGTATCATCCCGGAAAAGCTAATGTGGTATCGGACGCGCTTAGCAGGAAGTCTTCAGGGATCCTCGCTTGTTTGATTTTTGAGGACTGGAGCAGGGATGCGACAGTGAGTGAGTATCGGCTACAGTATCATGAAGACGGTGATCGAGTTTTGTTGTATCATGTGGAAGCAACTCCAGCTCTTGTTCGGATGGTGAAGCAAGGTCAGTGGCAGGATCGACATTTGCAGGGGATTTGGTCGCGGATTCAGAACGGGGAGCAGTTCGAGGAAGGAGCGTGCATGCAGATGGATCGTTGTACTTCCGGGAGCGTCTTGCAGTTCCAGTTATCACCGAGGTGACGAAAGCCGTTCTAGACGAAGCTCATAGGTCTCAGTTCGCTATTCATCCGGGAAGCACCAAGATGTATCGTGATTTGAAGAGGCACTATTGGTGGAGAGGCATGAAGAAAGATGTTCGCGAGTACGTGGCCAAGTGTTCGACGTGTCTTCAGGTGAAAGTTGAGCACCAGAAGCCTGCAGGTCAGCTTCAGCCGCTTCCTATTCCAGGGTGGAAATGGGAGCATGTGACGATGGATTTCCTCACAGGTTTACCGAGGACGGAGCAGCGGCATGATGCAGTTTGGGTTGTAGTCGACAGGTTGACGAAATCGGCGCATTTCATTCCGTTTAGGTCGACGTGTTCCAGGAAGATTCTCGGGGAGCTGTATATGCAGAACATTGTGAGGTTGCATGGAGTTCCTTTGTCCATCACCTCTGATCGAGATACCAGGTTTAATGCTAAGTACTGGAGGAGTTTTCAGGAGGCTTTGGGTACGGATTTGAACTTCAGTACGGCGTTTCATCCTCAGACTGATGGGCAGTCTGAGCGGGTCATTCAGGTTCTCGAGGATATGTTGCGTGCTTGTGCGTTGGACTTCGGTGGGAATTGGAAGCAATATTTGCATTTGGCGGAGTTCGCGTACAACAACAGTTATCAGGCGAGTATCGGTATGGCACCATTTGAGGCGTTGTATGGGCGGCCGTGTCGATCACCTGTGTGTTGGGCCGAGCCGGAAGATAGAGTTATTCTTGGGCCGGATGAGATTCGTGACAGCAACGAGAAAGTCGTGGTAATTCGGGATCGGTTGAGAGCAGCTCAGAGTCGGCAAAAGAGCTACGCAGATAGGAGACGTAGACCCTTAGAGTTCGCGGTTGGAGATTTTGTTCTCTTGAGGGTGTCACCTCGTAAGGGAACTATGCGGTTCGGAGTGAGTGGGAAACTCGCGCCGAGGTATATTGGGCCGTTCGAGATCACTCAGCGTGTTGGTGTGGTCGCTTATCGGCTTGATCTTCCGCCCGAACTTTCTCATGTGCACGATGTGTTTCATGTGTCTATGCTTAGGAAGTGTCCACCTGAGCAGGGTAAGATAGTATCGTTTCGCGATGTGCAGGTTCAGGAGGATACGACGTACGAAGAAGTGCCGATTCAGATCATCGACCGGAAAGTGATTAGCTTGCTGTCGTCGTGAGATACCGTTGGTAAAGGTCGTGTGGCAGCATCACGGGGTTGATGAAGCCACTTGGGAACTAGAGTCGGGTATGCGGGAGTTATATCCGCATTTGTTTTGCTTTTGAGATGAGTTGTAAATTTCGAGGACGAAATTTCTTTTAGGGGTGGAGAGCTATAACGTCCCGAAATTTATTTAATGTTAATGTAATGTAAATGATGAATTAGTGTGCCATAATTAAAGTTTTAACTTTAATTAGATTATTTGGTTGGATTTTTAGTTTTTGGTTGTTTTGTTAAATTGATACATTTAAATGATTTCTTATGGATTTAAAATGATGTTCTGAGTTTTAAAACACAACAATTTGTAAAATGTTAAAAATACTCCGTTTTGCAAAACCGTGGGCGGCACATGGTTTTCGCACAGTAAAACCGCCCACCGATTTTCTCTATTTATTTCTCTCTTCTCTCTCTCTCTCTCTTCACTCTCACGAGCTCTCTCTCTCTCCTCTCTCTTGGTCTCTCGGCAGCCCCTCTCTCTCTCTCAATCTCTTTCAAAAATTTGGAAGCTCGGGGACGTGATTCGGCAACCGAGAACGCGGATTGAAGCTTCGATTCGAGGTTAGATTCGAAATTTCTAAACTTTTTACAAAATTTTCAATTTTGTGTGTTTTTGAAATCTAAGTTTGTTTTAGCTTAGAAAACCGTGGATTTGTGTTAAATGAGCTTAGAACAACTAGAATCTAAACCTAGATTGAAGAAAAACGGATTGGATTCAAGATTTTCATTTTTCTCCTCTTTTTCTCATTTTCGGATTTTTGAAGATTTTGAGTTTAAATGTTGTTTAAATGATCTCAAACATGTTCTAGAATGTTTTTCTATCAACTATAGTTGTTTTTCATGCCTGAGATTTGAGAAAAACAGGTTAGAAACAAGATTTGGATTTTGGGGATCGAGAAACCCGTGGCTGGGATTTCTGGATCTTCCCAGTTCGGCAGGCCGAAGTTCATGTTCGGCAGGCCGAAGTGATGTTCGGCAGGCCGGTGTTCTTCCGACCGGCAGGCCGAATCTGGGGAAATGTTCGGCAGGCCGAACCTCGTTTCCGGCAGGCCGAACTGTGCAGTTCGGCAGGCCGAAGCAGGGCGTCCGGCAGGCCGACCGAGGCATGGAAAATTTTGTGATTTTTACCCGATTTCATTGTTTTGAACCCTGATTTAAATCCCAACCTTATAGGATGATTTTAATGATATAAATGGCACACTAGGACATCATGAAATGATTTAGTAACATAGGATGTTTCGAACTAGATATTGATTGATTTAGTTGGTATCTAGGATCGTTCGTGGTTCCGTGGAGCTAACGTATAGCGGACCGGGATTACGGTGTGGGGTACCGGCACGAGTACTGAGGTAGGACTTCTATCCTATTTCTTTGGTAGCCTGGTTTTGAAATGATTTAGCTTTGAAAAGGATTTCTATCAAAATGTTTTCAACGGTTGTTTGAAAATGGTTTTATCGGTTATATTTTTATATACCGTGACATGAAATGAATTTCATAATGAATGTAATTGACAACACTCGGTAATTGGGTTTTGAATGATAATGATAATAAACACATGGGCATGATGCCATATCAGAGATCGGGTCGTGATCGACCTTGGGGGCAGGTCCCGAAACCCAGCTGGGCCACTACGGTGGTGATATCATGGTTTGCCTAGGTAAAAGTAAACTGGTGTTTTGATTTGACGAGTAGACTGTTCTGTGTCAGAACGGTTCTACTCAATTTATTTATTTATTTATTCAAGTTCCCTTTTTGTATAACTCCTGATAATGCTATGTTTCTTTGCATTAAATTATTTTATAAAACTTAGTCCTACTGAGCCTTTCGCTCACGTTTTACTGTTTTAAATTTCCCCCCTTCTAGGTGGTTTCCCATTTAGGTTTGGAGAAGATTCTTCGGACCGAACTCAGGAGCAATAGGAGAATTTATTTACATTCTGTATTTATTAATCAAGGCATGTAAGACTTAACTTTATTTGTACTTGGGCTGTAATTGTATTTGTGATATTGTCAGAACCATGTGTGTGCACAAGTTGTGGGTTGTAGAACCCATATTCGCGGTTTTTATTCAATTATTGTTATTTGTTTAATGATTTTAAATTCATTTATCAAATGTGGTGGAAAATCTTCTTAATTTCTTACTTAATTGGATTCTCAAACTCTCGGTTTTCAATTAAATTCTCTTTTAATTAATCTAAATATTCCGCCACGTCACCTCCCGTACTCCGGGGCGTGACAATATATATATATATATATACACACACCTACAAGTATGTTACGTTCTTGAATTTTTTAAAAGATAACGTATTGGTCTTTTTTTATATAACTAAAGAACGAACGTCTTAAAATGTGTAAAAGAACGAACTTAACTAATAGACGTCAATTTTTTCACCTTTTAAGTATCCGTGCCATTTATTACTTTAAAAAGACTAAAATATCCAAATTGAATCAATTACTATTTAACAAAATAAAAAAAGAAAAAGAAAAACCAAAAACATGATAAGCAAAAAAATTAAAAAAACCCTTTCATCCCCTGCTTCAGATCTCCAATTCAGATAAATTATTCAACCAATTAAACCAAAAAGGAATTGAAAATCCAATTCCACAACATACTCAACCAAAAAGAATCAAAACTTCAACTTGAATTGTTTAAAAAAAAAAGAGTTCATTTACTCAATTCAAATTTTTTTTTTGTCCCTTTCTTCAAATTATTCCTTTTTGTTTTTCAAATCACCTGTGTATTATGAGACCCAAAACAAAACAAGTACCCAGAAACCATTGTCATCACCATCATTGATTTTGGATTCTCCAAATTGAGACCTAAATCAAAGCAAAATTATAGAACCCATCTCATATTCACTGAAAAAAAAAAAAAGAAGGAAGAGGAGGTCGCTAAAATTCAAAACCAAGAGGTTCGAATCGGCATTTATGGTCTCGCTGATGAGAACTTGCTTCCTTTGCCAGTGATAGGAAGCTCTATCACGATGGGAGAGGCACCTCAGCAATGGCGTGGGTTCGCGTTAGTGACCTTGAACTCATGGCGGCGTAGACGGTGCTGAGGGGGTCTCACCGAAGGAGGTGGATTCGAGGCAAGGAGGCTTCTAGGGGGTGACAACGGCTTAGGCAGCGTCGTCTGAGAGAGAGCTACTAATAAGAAGAAGAAGAAGAAGAAGATGGTATAGAGAGAGACCAGGTTATTAATTTTCATTTTGGTTTTTTGATAGTTTTGTTCAAGTATTTGCATATATGTTGGTGATTATCTTAGAAGTTATTAATCGAAACATATGCTGATAGTTTTGTTCTAGGTTATCTTTTTTATATTTTGTACAAGATGTTGATAAATTTACAACTGACTTATCAGTAATCAATATGTTTGGTTTGTGAGGGCTTTTATATAAATGTCTAATTGAAGAAGAAGAAGGACGAGGTGGAGGAGGAGATGCTTTGTTTGTAGAAGTTTTTTTAATGGATTTTGTATTTGTATTTGTATTTGTTTTTTATTTATGTTTTACAATTTTTAATTTAATTTAATTTAATTTTTTATTAAAAATGTAACAAAATTATTGTTTTACAAAAATACCTTTAATATTCAATTATATGCGTGACACGCAATCACTAAATAGGGAGAAAATTGACGTTCATCGGTTAAGTTCCTCCCTTTACACCTTTTTAAAAAGTTTAAGGTTAGCTAAGTTAAAAAAAAAATTAGAGACTAACAAATAATCTTTTAGATAATTTAGAAACCAGCTAAACAATTTATTCTATCCATAATACAATTATTATGGTTACAAGCATAACCTGTAACAGTAAATTTATAGCCAATTTCGTGGAAAGAATGCAAGGTCATATTCTTTACAGAATATTTATACTGCAGGTTTGTTTTCCAATGAAAAACATATTAGAATCAAGTCAAAAAAATTATATGGCAGTTCAAAACATCAATTTTATTAAAAAATATATATTTTTAAGAATCGAGAACTTTAAATGTTAGCTTTACATATATTAAAAAAAGCATATTACTAGAAGTATTTTATTTACCCCCTGAAAGCTGTTGGGCCTCTAAACGATTACCGATAGAGTTAAAAAGTATCAGAAGAATCCACTAGTATAGATGGCCCACCTTAAAATGGATGATTGAGAGCAACAGGGTGCTAGAATCCATTGAGGATTGACAGAGCTCTATTTTGTAGTGTTTTTGGTCTGAAATATATTTTATTTAATGTATTTTGTTTTTTCTAATCTTTTGAATTTTGTTTTTGTTTTTCTTGATTTCATATCTGGAATTTGGATGGTTGTGTTATATCGGAATTCAGAAGATACTTGGCAAATTTGTCGTGGTGCTTGTTCTTAAATGCTGCAACATTCTTCTGGTGATATTATTAACATTAGAAAAAAGAAGAAAGAAAATGTAAGAGTGTGCAAGCCTGTCCCTGCTTTTACTCTTTTACCATTTTCTGAGAAAATTATTTTTTTTCTTGGATTAACGAGCATATTAAGCCTCTATATATGGGTTTACACAACACAGATTCTGCGTTTAAATTGAATTAAAGTCAATCCATATAGGGTAAAATGTTTGGTTTATTCGTCTTGAAGAGGTCTTTCTTAATCAAGAGCGCGGTTGTTCTTCCAAAATATGTATGCACTTTCTAAGATATGTTGCAATTTTGTTGACCTGTTCTGATAGATAGACGTTCTATCTACATAACATATAAAAAAAATGAAAATAAAAAATATAACGCAATAGTTATTACATATAACATTAAAATTGGACATAAAATGACGATTATTAAACATCACTTTTAATTATGTTATTTTTTTTCCTTTTAGATGTGACTTTAGATGAACCATCTATTTTAAAAGAATTAGCAAAACTTTCATGTGTGTGCGCAATTTCTTAGTATTTAACGAAGTGTTATGGTTGAGGTTTCATTTAGTCAAAATTTCAAGATCGGGTGGTTTTTTTTTTTTTTTTTTGGACCAAAAATTGCACAAACCATTCCCCTTTTTGTTTTTCTTTCTGAGCAAGTCACTGGGTGCTCTTTGAGCTCGAGGCTTTCTGGATCAAGGTTGGCAAAATTTGTGGCTTGAAAGTAACTCCCCCTTTGTGGTTTTGTTTTCCTTTTTTTATTTCTTTTTTTTTTTAATTTATTTTCGATTGTTCATATCTTAATTGATATATTTTGGCCGGTTCACAATATTTTGTCCAATTAAATGTGATTTTACTATATTCATGTACTTTTTGCTTATACGTCTTTTTTTTTTATTATCTCCTTTCGTGTCTTTTTTAAAGTATTATGCTATGTTAATTAAAATATTTTAAATAACATAATTAGTAATATAATATTTAATTGACATAACATTTTAATTGACGTGACATGATATTATTGAAAGGACTTGAATAAGAGGACATAGGAGTCATATCTAATAACTCCTCCTTCTAAACATTTTACATTTAATCAATTAAGGCAAGGCCATTATTAGAGTAAAATTAATTAAATAATAAAATTGTCTTAAGCTCTTAAGATATTGGACCGCGTTCCTACCTTATGTAAATCATGGATTATAAACAGCATTGCGGGGAACTTTTTGTAACACCGTCAAGAGGATCTCTAGCATCATTTAATTTAAGAAAAAATACTTGTGCCTTTGACCAGTCAATATAGCTATCTCCTACTAATATCATATGTCATTTTACTCCAATCATAATAAGAAATCTTTTTCGGTTCCACCTTAGTGTAGATTAGTAATATGTTCTTAATTCTTATACTATACATTGTTTATACAGTTTCAACACGTTTTATTTAACTATGTTGCTTTTGATCTTCATTATTGAACAAAATAATGTCATAATTAACCATTAATTGCTCCCATTGTTATTTTTATACACATAATTTTGAGGGTCCTTCTCTGATTTGTATTTCCATCAACAGTATACATTTTTAAAACATTTTTAAATCATTCGATCCGTGAAAATCTTTTTTTTTTTTTTTTCCTAAAGACTTAACGGCTGAAAAACAAATAATTACTCGTAAGTTGTTTTTTTACTTAGAGGAGAAATTTCTTAATTTCAAATGTAGTAATTTTGCCCCGTTAGAGAGGCACAGCCGCCATAGGTAAGGACAATGACAGTCCCATTCTTGTACTCCCTTCCAAAAGGCCCGCATCACGTGGAAACCATTTGCAGTTTGCTCTGGCACCACACTTCTAATCCAACTCTCATAACAAACATCTTGGTAGCACTACGCAAACTATTCTCTCCCCAAAAAACGACATCTTTTGGGATTTCTTTCATGGATACCCACCTGCCCTATGTGTACCATCTTTGTCCTTTTCCTCTCCCCACAAACCATTCCCTTTTTTACCATAAAACCTCATGTGTATGTTTCCGTCCTCTTATCTCTGCCACTTCCGTACGAATGTTGAACTCCTTATATATCTTCAACTCAACCTTACCCCATCAATAATCACGCATATCCCTTGTTTTGAGGGTTCATCTACATTTGTATGTATGCACATTTTAAAAGTGTTCTTAATTAATCCGTTACATGGCATGAAAGACGAGGTTTGGACTTAAGCATTTTTAATATGTTGGATGATTGTTGTTATCTTTGGATCTTTGCGGTAGCCTAATGACGTAGCAAGCTAGAAAAGATTAGCGACAGCACATCCTTGCCCTACATTATAATATGTAGCTCTTGAGAAGCAAATTTGGAAGGTTTTAAGTCTATCAAATTTTAATGTGTTATCCTAATTTTGGCTAAGCAATCTTAGCGTCATGAGAGGTGTGGAACAATTTACATGGTTTGCAAAATACATGCATTCACACCTTGGAATTTTTGGACCACCTAGGAACTTTGTATCCCACTTGAAGGAATTTATTAAAATATATAGGGTGCACAAGATAATGCCACAAACTTAATTAATTTGTCCCATTATATATTTTAGTTTTCAATACTTACATCGATCATATTTGAAGACACCAAATTTATTTGATTAAAATATTCTCCATGTAGTTGCGGTATAGCTTTCTCATCAATGTTGAGGCCGTGCTCGAATTTCCCAACTCTAATTAAAAAAGAAAAATCTAATTTAATTTGCCTTTAACTGAAACACTTTAAAGTATTATTTGTCATAATTTTTTCACCAGTATATCTGGATTTCCTGTTTTTAGTCTTTTTGTATGATGAATTATATGACATAATTTAAGCCGATAATACAACAACGTTAATCATGTGGTTAACTGGAATGCAACGTATTTAGTACAATAATTAATACAAAATAATGTAATTGGCTATTAAGTACTAGGCATTGAATGCATAGTTGGACATTCGGAAGCTAATGTTCATTAAATTATGTACTAATCTAATGTTTGCATTAATTTTTCTTTTTAAGTATTACAAAGAGAAAGAGCAACTTGATAATTCTTTCTCTGAACTTATAGAGTCTATAGTCATGACTCTTCAATCATGGAAGATTTATTTCCTATATGAAACCAAAGCACATGAGGTGTCTCTGTCCATTTCTTCAGTGTTGCTTCTTCCGATGCAAAGAATTTTTTTTTTCTTCTTTTACTTTAATCAGAAAGGGACAATTGTTTCTTGTTTTATATTGGTAGTTGTGTCCCTCGCGAATTTATTAACTAAAAACTAAATCAATTAGAGAGAGAGAGAGAGAGGAAGAAATAAAGATAAAAAAAGGAAACGATAAATGTTTGCAAACTTGTATATTATGTATGGAAACAGCAAAGCTAGAATAGAACTATTTCTCCTCCTTAACTTATTTGATTAAAGCAGCCTCTTCTTAAATTACTCCAATTATGGCTCGAAATTCTGTCTTTATCTCTTGGAGGTTTGTGTGTGCCCTATTTTTGTGTTTGCTGCTTAATTAAATTATTCTATCCGTAACTTTCTTAATTACGTCGCTTCCTTGTGTAAGGACAAGGAAAAAAAGAGATTGTTTTACAGCTATAGTTAAGGAAAAAAAGAAGAAGAGAAGAAAGAAAGAAGAACAATGGGAACAACTTTGATTTATTATTAAGATATTAACAACAACTTTGATCATATTTAAATAAAAAATTGTGTAATTTGAAAGATTAGCTAGCTCACTCTTGGATAGTTTAAGCTGGATTTTGAAATTCAAATAGAACCGCACCACGACAAATTTCATGATCAGATCGAGTTGGGGATAACTCTTCCGATTCTTTTTTTGTTTTTTCCCTAAATATATTAGTATAGTGATAATTTACTTAATACCTTGTTCATAATGACGTGCCAGGATGTCCAACACACATAACGGTTTAATTAATTACGCAAAATCTTATTTCTTCCATTTTCTTGTCGTTTCCACTACCAATATATACTGCGTTGTGTACAAGGCATTGATAATTATTGTCATCGTTATAAGAAAACGACAAACAAACTCGTATATCCATGCCACTTCTCAAATCTTTCATCCCTCCTCCAAGACTCTTCAAAAAAAAAATAATAATAATAATAACAAAAAAGAATTAAGGAACAGTAAATATGTATGCTAAGATTGTTACTAATATATACATGGGAAATCTTTTTTTATAGTCTCTTTAAAATAAATTATCATAATTTTTTAAAATTAGGTAAATGACAGCTTATCAATGATAAACCAAAGTTAATTGATAAACTCCTTGAGTTTATTAGTGTTAAACTTGATAAACTCAAGTTTATCAATAATAAACTGAGTTTAACTAATAAACTCCTTAAGTTTATCAGTGTTAAACTCGATAAACTCAAATTTATTATTAATAAACACTCATTTGCCTAATCTTTAAAAATTATGGTCATTTATTTTAAAAGTATTTTTAAAAATTAAGCCATTACCTCCATATATATGTGTGTGTGATTGGATTGGATTAGAGTTTGCCACGGAAGTTGAAAAAGAATTAATCAAGAATCGACCACAGAATGGTGAATTTTTTTTTAATGTCTACTTTTGTCGTTATTTTGGTCAGAAGATAGGATTTGAGTTCACGAAAATGACTCAAGTCTATATGTGCATGTCGATGCATGGAGAACCCCCATCATACTTGAAAATGAACCTTTTAACCCCATTATCTGAAGGAAAACATATACTAATCATGTCTAGTTTTGTTTGTTTTTATCACACATGATTATAGTGACATGTTCGTAAAATATAATACATATATATACGCGCACACACACATATATATTATGAATTGTTGCTTCATTATTGATTGGTTTTTTGTGTAACATGCATTGTGAGGTGTGCGAAGTGGCTGCCATGCATATCTTTTGGTAATTAATGTTTTTAATTATAGTTTTCTTACACTTTCGGTGAGAAAAGTTCTGGGCATTCCTTCTATATACGTGTAAAACGACATTCTGGAACTACATTTTTTCTATCTTCTCATACCCTTTTCTGCCCCCTTTTGTATTGCCTTGATCTTACACCATCTATTCAACAAGGATGAGAAAAGAAAAAAGCACATGTACGGCACCTCTTGATGCAAATTTTCAATTGATACAACTTACACGTTCAAGAAACGAAAATCTCTCGATTAAATTTCGTAATCCAGCAGAATAAAAATTGATAAAGTTCTTACTAATTAATGTTTATGTTGGCTGAAGAGTTGCATCAACAACGTTAATGATAATAGCTTAGAGTATGCTTTTCTCTGTAATAAAAATAAATACAAAAATCTCTAGTTGGTTATAACCGAGGGTAAATTGGGCGTATGCAGTCGGAACTTTTTGTCATTCACAGGTTCGCTATAATCTGACAGTTTCTAATAATGCAGTTCAATCAATAATAAACTTTAATTAATAAACGACATTGGGGTCTAAAATGCTCAAATTGGGACATATTTGTCTATATTGATTGAAAACCGTTGGCTGTTGAATTACAATTACAGTAGATTTTTAAATTTAAGGCCTGATTGTCAAAATTGAAAGTTTGAAGTTGAACAGTAAATTTAGAGTGTTCCAGTAACCCATTTTACCATGCATTATCAACATTAAAACAGTGTACTAATCATATCATTTAGCTTTTTAATAGTTTGCATGCGTGGAACGTGTCTACTGTCTACTAACATTTCAAATGTAAAGAGAAAATTACCCTTAGTAAGCAGGCCATTTAACTATTAAGGAAATAGAAGTTTTACTCTTTGCCATATAAACAGAGCTTTTAAATGTCAAAAGAGAAAAATAAAAAATCCTTTTCTTTCTTTTTACTTTCTTTTCTTTTCTTTTCTTTCTTTCTTTCTTTCTTTCTTTTTTTTTTTTGAAATCCCAATTCTCAAACGAAGTAATATGGACTATGAAAAGATGTAAAGCGTGTGTATATATATATATATATATATCTTGTCAAAATATGCAGCTTTGACAAAGGTAAATTGCATTGCACACTCGATTGCAATATACCATTACTATTTTCTTTGCACATATATATGCATGTATACTATATAACGTATCAGGATTTTACAACGCGCCAAATGAACCCTTTGTGATTAAATTATTAATTCTTGCTTATGTTCAACGTCAACCTTCGAAATTGAGCCTATCAAGATTTTTTGGTCCTCATGTTCATTGGGCTGGACAGCTCTGCGGGGTGGGAAACAGAAAACGGGCCCCAAATTGCTCAGATTAAGCTTAAGTCCCCTTTACATCTGTTTAGAAACCCAAGATTCATAACCCAAAATCTTTTACATTAACAAGACCACAGCCCATAGACACTTGCAAGCTAGGTGAAAAGCCTTTCGGCACTCACGTTCCACCACAGGAGGACCAGGAATTTGGGTCAAACTGTGTGTTCCTAATGATCAACCACTTCAACAAAAACATAAACATAACGTAGGGGGCTTAATATGACGTGGTCCACATGGATGGAGTACTCGAATTGATGAGCTTAGTTCTGCTGCCTCAAAGATTAAAACTTACCACTCAAGTGTATTTTATCTTATCCACAAATATATCAATTTGCTTCAAAAGTTTGGTTGAGGACTTGTAAACTCTTATTACCCTCATGGGCCACAACCCCTTCGCCTCATTTGGGGCAGCCATATGAGAGAATCAGATGTATCCCCGTCAGGCTTAACAAAAGTGCTCTTTTACATATGTTGAACTGTGACAAATGAACAGAGTTTAATTGCTATTGCGTTCTTGGAAAAGAAAATAAAAATTACTTGAAGCTGATTCAACAATAATATTGATCATTAGCCATGGCTTGCTGGTACATACATACATACATACATATATATATATTTCAAGTGACTTGCTATAAATTTTTTATTATATTTAAAAACTGACAGTAATACAAGCTAAAAAAAAAAAAAAAAGTCAATGGAGACATTAATAAATGAGACAATCAACTCCCGCCCCTAGGAACACATGAAATTCTTAACGACCGGAAAGAGTAGCTTAGCCCTAGAGGGCTCAACGATCTCAACGCATGATATTCTCCCACTCCAAAGTGGGCCACCACCCTCACACCTTTAGCCTCCAGCATCTTAGCCAACTCAGCCTGCCGGTCAAACAGTGGGTCCCATCCCACCCTGTCACCAATACCTTCCATCGCATCGCCGCGATCAGATCCACGGAATTAAACCCACCACCCACCGACGGATTGCAATACTCGTGATCCCCGTCAACGCCATTCGGCAGCGCCAATTCCCACATCACATCAACAACACAAAGCGGAAGCATGAAGTCATTCACCAGCCTCAACTCGGACCCACTCCTTTTGGTCCCACCGAAGAACGGCTGCTGCAATATCAGCCCTCTGATCGTGATTGGCCGAAGACGTTCGAACTCCGCCGCCGATCGCAGCCCCACGTAGTATGCTATGTTCCCTCTGGCGCTGTCACCCATCAGAAAAGAGCTCGACAAGTCTGCATAGCTTCTTAACCAGTCGTCTCCGGTGGTTCCGATCCTGTGTAGCGCTTCCACGGCGTCTTCGTATGCCGCCGGAAGGCGGTGTTCCGGGGCCAGGCGGTACTCGACGGAGATGACGACTGCGGGAAGATGGGCGGCCAAGTTGACGCGGAAATCATGGAATCCGGTGGAGGATGCACTGAATAGGATGAACCCTCCACCGTGAAAGTAGAGTATGAGAGGTAGCTTTGAGAGAGTGGGAGAATTTAGTACTTCGCGAGGTAGGAATAGCCGGAGCCAGGTGTTTTTTGATTGGTTTAGTGGGATGTCTTTGGAGAGAGCGAGTGGAGCAAGGGTGGGATCAGATGAAGCGGGTGTATCCGGGGATTTGAGCAATCGAGAGATTGTGTTGTTGTTGTTGAGCGTAATATGGAGTCTCCGGTAGGGATCGATTGTTTGATTGGATTGTTCATCATGGGCCGTTTGATTCGTGGACATTGTAGACTTGGTTGGTCATCAGATGATCGATGATGATGTTGGAGAGGATGAAATTTGTGGGTTTTGTGCTTTTTATGGACATATGGTGCTGTCATCATATATGCTGTGGTAAACTGATATACCAAAAAGGCAACTTTTTTTTCTTTTATAACAACAATTTTTATGATATCAACATTTTGTTTGTTAATATTAATGGTCTCTGTCGTTTTAGTTGTCTATTTAGATTTTAATCTTTTTTGCAATATTCAAAGAACGCGACCAATTCAAGCAAGAAATACTACTTCTTTAATAACACAGCTAGTAATAATAATAATAAAAGAACTATTCTATCATGGAGATTAGCAATGTCAATATATAACAATTTTTCAGCAATCGGAGGGTATTATAAACAGTCATGGAGCTATAAATTTTTGTTTAAAAGGTTTATATCGAGAAAACAATCAACTTATTATATATTCAATTTTTTAAAGGAAGCTTCCGTGTAATTTTTAATATATTATATATAAATGCTTATATATACATATAAGAAACAAATAAATTGAGGGGGGACCTAAGCCCCCTGCCAATACCTTCCTTCCATCACTGATTACAACTACAACGTGCATGTGATCATCAACGTCAAATCTAAGGAGGGAGAAAAAAAAGGAAACAAAAAAATACGCACTTTATTCGACCCTTAATTTTTATTTATGTAATCAAGTTTTCCTTGTCCTTGTCCTTTTCCTCCAATTCCATCATCTTGACCAGCCCCATTTTAGGATCAAAAAGTAGGTCTTATCACAAACAATCACCAACACACTCCATTGATCAAATCACACCGTCGGTTTGGAGTAGTCCGTGTCACGTTCAACAATCATTTGGCAAGGACAAGTTTAATTCACAATCACGTTGATTGTATATATACGTAAAGTTCGCCCGGTACAATTTAATCGCATGATTATGGGCAGACTAGATTCATATAGATGAGCTCATGAGTTCTTTTCCATAGAATTAAGGGTCTGTAGAGGGTTGCAATACTCGTGATCAACCCCAACGGGCAACGCCAGCTCCCACATCAGATCGCTGCCGCTGAGCGGCAAAATCGGCCGGTCGTTGACCAACCTCACCTCGGACCCCGTCCTCCCGACCCTACGGAAGGTGCAATGTCATCCCTCTGATCCTCAACTGCACGAGCTCATCAACGGCTGGACGTGCGTAGTCCAGCATGGTAGCTTACGTTGCCACCGGCGCTAGTGCCCATCAGAAAGCGGAGACATCGCAAAACTCGCGCAGCCACGTGTCGTCGGCGGATTTTTTTCGAGTGCAACGCCTCCACAGCGTCTTCGTACGCCTCGGGAAGGTCGTGCTCCGGAGGGAGGCGGGACTCCGCTGTGACGACAACGGCGGAGAGCTGTAGAGTGAAGTGGTATACTACCTAATTTACTCGGGAGAAGGAGTGAAATAGACCTAATAAAAATTAATATGTGAAATTTTACGAGTAGGCAGCAAATAAGGGGGTGTTTGGAAGGTGGTGGGAATCGATGGTGGGAATCATTTTTATTGTAACATGTGAAAGTACATTGTAGTAATTTTTTAAATTGTTACTG
Source organism: Artocarpus heterophyllus (assembly GCA_025403435.1). Classification (NCBI taxonomy): domain Eukaryota; kingdom Viridiplantae; phylum Streptophyta; class Magnoliopsida; order Rosales; family Moraceae; genus Artocarpus; species Artocarpus heterophyllus. The sequence continues at coordinate 2,257,131 of CM046353.1, forward strand.
TAGCATGTGAGAGCTTTACACTGTTTATAACTGAATTTATGGTGGAAACCAGGGTTCCCACCACAATACCAAACAGGGGGTAAGACGTATTAAATATATTCAGATTTAAAAGATGATGAAAAATCCAAAACACCCCTGTTTGTAAGGAAAACCAAAGAAAAATCAGATTTACAACGTGGAACAACCTTCAATTTTTTTCCATCATTCTCTCTCCTCTCTTCAACTTCCTCTCTTACTCCCCAACACGCTCCATCTCTCTCCTCTTTCTCTCACTAGCGACGGAGCAACAGAAAGAAGAAAATTGAAAACCAAACACAAAAAACGCAAAACATATTTGAATCAGTCCGGTGGTCACTGGTGTTCCGACCTCCGGCGGCGGACAACATCGAAGAGTCTTCTCCCGCTCAATTTCTGCATCAGCAAATTCAACTTCGCCTCCTCTGCCGCATTCGACTTCTCGATTCCCAAGGACAATGCACCGCCGTCCTCTGCGCAAACTTCGACAACAACAACCCTCCGAGGGCGGCCATTTTTTGCCAGATCTGGGCCACATTTTCCATGTTGTTGAACAATGCACTGTTGTAACGGGATGTGGGGGAAAAAAGCGAGAGTCGTCACGGGGAGGAGAGAGAGCACCCAGAGAGAAAAGAAAAGGAAAGGAGAGAGATAAAAGAGAGACGGAGAGAGTATGCAGTTTACAGATTCATCATTTGAAAAGAAAGTCGGAAAAAATGAAAATTATAAGTAAGGGTAAAATTAGAAAATGAAATATTTAGAATGAGGGTGTTTCAAATATTTAAAACTATTTTACAGTCATATGTAAAGATTTAATAAATTTTTATTATTATTATTATAATGTATAAAAATTTTACACTATTAAACATTAATAAAGTGATTCTATCACTTTCGTCAAAGGGTAAGTTCGGCTTATAATGTGCTGATGTTTATAAGCATAACGTTTACTTTTAAAGATTTGACAATTGGTCCATCCACTGCAATATCCCAATTTACTCTCTAGGGTTGGAGCATTAATAAGTCCCTATTGCATAACAGCCCATTATATAGCCGACATCCGTAGTGTAGTTGGACTTTAAGTTTAGCCCATATACTTGAAAGGTTTCTGGACCAAACTTGTTAATAGTCTTAAATGAGGGTGCAGGCCTCTTTGAAATTGAACTTGAACTGATTAGGTAATCCGCCCAAAACTGATTTCCTTAATTTTGACTATCATTTTGCGATTCTGCTTCCTTGAAGTTGATTTATAGCTAGAGAAAAAATAAAGGTAAAAATTTTATACAACTTTAGCAAGTGCTTATTTGTGCCCCTCTAATGAAATGACACTAATGGGGATTAGGGGAACAAACAATTGGTTGATTTTGCGTCTGGCCTCAAACTAATTCCAATAAATTCCACTATTCCAGACGGACTTGGAGTCATATGGTTTTCATCATATTCGGCCTTTGTCATAATAGTTTTCCACGAATAACATTGAAAAAGAGTGATTATAAATTAATAAAGCTTATAAGTAACTATTGACTGAATTTCGTGTTTATCATATTAAGACATAGCCAAATGGTAAAACGACATCCGACTTTACTTAGAGGTGAATAGTTCAAATCAACCTACCACCACGTTCAAATAAAATTTTCTTGCTTATCACATTTTTGGAAAGAATATCGTATCCCCATGCCGTTAAAACAATTATAAAAAAATTATAAATGCATTTTATATATGTCATTACTATGGGGATAGATTTTAAGGTTTTTGGATCATTTGCTCCTTAAATTTTACACGTTTTTGTAATGTGGTCTTCAAACTTTTTTTCATACCAATTGAGTCCTTAAACTTTACAAAGTGTGGCAATTAAGTTGTAATCATAACCTTCCGTTAAAATTGAAACCAAAAACAATATGTGAGTCACATCTGTTTAGAAGACCTAACATCTCATTCGCTTCTAATAAGAGCCAAATTGTTCAATTTTACACCTTTTGTCTTAATTTTGACAAATGTTTTTAAAGAACATATTGCAAAAAGGGTTTAAGTTTACGAAGCAAACATGCCAAAAACCATAAATTTTTAATATGTGTGGCATTTTCATGAAAGAATTAGTAATTTAGTTCTCTATAACATTAGAATCAGAAAAGGGAGTTCTTGATGTCTTTTCTTCTAACATTACCCTTCTTGTTTGAAAATAACTTGGTACGGTTCTTCTTGATCACTATTTCATATAATAACTACACCTGCCAGCTATAATTAAATGTGTGATACTTTAAAACCATCGTTTCTTCAATAGCTTTTTGTTATGTTTAGTTTTTGCTTGTTACAAGCCTATAGGGTAGTTAGTTTGTTGTACCTTTTGAACATTGTAATTTTTTTAATTTTTTTTTTTTTTTTGTCTTTGAACTACATTGATAGTTAGGAGAGATTCTGTATTTTTTTATTAGATTTTAACTTTATCGAAATGAATATTTTTTTAGTTGGTGCTAATTTAACTGTAACCAAAATTTTTGAATTTCCTCAACTATCAGATATAATACAAAAAAAAAAAAAACAAAAAGAAATCGTGTGTCCTTATTATTGGGTTCTGCGTTGCAGAATAGGCAGCCCCATAAAGTTGCACCAGTTTAGATATCTCATTTTTGGTTGCCAAAGCTTTGAACATGCCCTGCCAGATTGCAAAAGCCTTGTTTAGCCTGTAACGCAATCTTGAAGCTGCGTGTCTGACAAAAAAGAAACACAAATCTTTAAGATGCGTACGACTGCGTGACTCAAAATAGTTGCTTCATAAAGTTTAGCTTCAGAAGAGGAAATGAGGATAACATTAAAAAAAAAAAAATCACAGGTATCACATTGAAACCAAATCATGATCATACCACAAACTAGTAAAAAAGTTGGCAGTAGTTGGCTTTTACGTGGTGCAGTGGTACCAAAATGGAGACACAAGTGTCCCCAATTTTCAGACCCAATAGGTTTTGTTGTGCCATATATAAAGAGTTGCAGCGATTATACCACTACTGAGGCGTCGACACACACACACACACACACACATATATATGTATATATACACTCACATATGTTTGCGTTTTGCATTGATTGTTACATCCTAGCTAGACGATATTCAATGACGAATAGTTGGCACGTTGAAATTTTTCTAGGCACTCAAGGTAGTTGCATTTATGTGATCTCCTTGAAGACACATCTATCACACTCTAAATGTATTCATTGATTGATACTCAGAGCCCCCAAGAATTAATTTAGTTAAGATGATTTGTTGGGATGAATTCTCTTTTTCTCTTATTTTTTTTTTATTTCCAACGAATGGAGAGAGGATAATTAGTTTCATAAAATCAAGTACATCTAAACCAAACTAGATTGACACTAATTAGTCTAATCATCGTAAAGAAGTCATCCACTTAAATATTATTAAAAAGGAAATGTAAATAACTTACAAAAAAAATCCAAATTAAATCTATCCAAAAAGCCAAAAAAAAATATTAAGAGGCCTCTTCAAAAAATTAGAAACCAAAAAATCGCAAGGAAAAATAGAAACTAAGAAAGTACTGGATGTCTCATAACAACGAACACAACATGAACTAAGCATGATCCTGATGGAAAATTTTCAAAAAGAATGCCTCATTAAAACCCTGTTTAGCAAACCCGACGTGAAGAATTCTAATTAAAAAAAAAAAAGTGTGCATGATCAATGTAAATTATGATAAGAAAACGCCAAGAAGCTTCCAAATCTGGCAGAACATCCAACACCAACTGTGACACCCGTTATTCTTCTAACGGGTATTGAGGTAATTAAATTAATTTTTAATGTATAAAAAAAAAATTGCTTCAATTAAATTTATTTTATAATATTTATTTTTATCTATTTTTAAATTTTCTAAAATTCTCCTATATTTATTTAGTATGATTACTAAAAAGCCTTAGAACTTCTAATAAATCTCAAAAATGTCATATTGGCATTATGTGTGTTAAAGTCTTTAGATGAGACATAAGGATATTTTCCAACTACTCTTGACCCTCATTTTCTTTATTTCCTCCGTGACATGCTTCAACATGTCTCCTCTATAATTGTTTCTATCACTTCTCTTCAAAGACTTCATCTTTTCTTCCTTTCTCTTCCACGGTTCCCACACTCTTCTTCTCATTTCTTTGCTGAAGCAAAATACTTAGAGAACTTCTTCAAGGCAGCCATAAAAATCAGCCACCATCACCTCCATTTGAGCAAGAATTTCAGTCATACCGAAGTAAAGGAACCTGTTTTGAAGCCATTTCAAGCTTCCAACTAACCATAATCCGAGGTTAGAATCTTATGAACAAATTTAGTCTTTCATTTATAAATTTTCTTTTATACTAAAGGATTATTCAAATTTGCGTTCTTAAACCTAAGTATATGTTTGTTGCTATTTTGGAGCATATGTATGAAGTCTAAGTGTATATGCCCTAGACAGAAAATTTATATTGTTAAACTTTATAATACCTCTATGGGCAGTGGTTATTTCTTGAAATTCTAAGATTAAATTAAAATAAATTTTATGAATGTAGTTGTATGTTGTGCTTTAGTTTTAATTGTCCTTATGCACGCCTTAGGATCAAGGGAGTATGGAGCTAACGTTAATTGATTCCAGGATTAAGAGACTGTTGATAAGCTTAAAAGGTAGGGATTCTATTACTCATCTTTTGTGAGGTTTTTATAGAATTAAAATTGATTGTTTTGCCGCAATATATATATCTATGTTGAACTGATATTATATGTGTATCACATATGAAACTATGACATGGACTCGTCTTGTATTGTACGGCGAGGAACATAATGAATTGACACATGTTATAAATTGAGAAGCATGGTTAGGAAAATTAACTCTATTAATAATGATTTAATATAGAGAAATTGTGAGACATGAAAAGGGCGACGGTTACGTCCTTGGGCATGAATACCCTAAAAGGTAAAGTAGGGGGAAGGCGATGACGCTTCCTTGGGTTGAAAGTCCCAGAACACACTGTACAGGAATCGACTTGGTGAGGACTCGGGGCTTGATGTCCCCTCACCGGAACACCCTTGGAATGTTTATAGGGTGATCAAGTGCGCCCATTTGGGTCTCGATGAGTTGAGTGATACTCAATTTAACATGGATACCTAGGAACAATGATGATTGGTAATATTTGTATAAATGTGTAATTATGACACTTGGTAATGATTAACTACGGTATCCATAAGATGTGATCATAATAAACCTCATAATCTGGAATATGATGTAACCTACTAACCATGCAGGTTTTAATGTGGTAATGATAAAAACCTAAAGGTGAGTAATGGCTTTCTCTACTGAGCATAGTGTTGCTCATACCCTTATGTTTATATCTTTTCAGGACTCACTAAGTGTGAGGTGGCTACGAGAAATATAGTTGAGGAAGTGATGTAGCTATATTACATTGGGACTGCTTCAATTGTTGAGAATGTTCTTCATGATAATGTAAGCATCAATTGTTACTTTCTGTGACTGTATTATAATGTGTTGAGGGTTAAAATGATGATGACAACAGTTTATATTATTAAATTTAAGGTGCTACATTAAAACTGTGGTTTATTTGTCGTTTATATTTTTATTTTTGAGTTGAGAGTTTTCATTTAAGTCCCGGGCAAATTTTATTTTTAAGGTTTTACTTTTATTATTTATTTTTATTTTATCTCATTAAAAACTGTTAACCCCCACATAGGGGCGTTACAGAATTTTTGGTATCAGAGCCTAGGTTCGGTTAACCTAGGGAGTGTAGCACCACTTTAAAAAAATATATTTTTGAGATGGTTTTGAAGCTGAATTTTCATTGTCATCATCAAAATGAACCTTCACTTTGATTTATACAGTCTAGAAGGATGTAACATGGAAAGGCCATAGAATGAAAATATTAATAGTTATATGAGTACAATAATTATATAGAAGGAAAGTATTAATAGTTATGAGGGAATGATAATTATATGGAATGAGTTTATAAGTAGAATGCTTATGAGAGATTCGTATAATATTTGGATCTATAAGCATATTTAATTCGTATAAACGATGAGAAATTCATATAGATACGAGGATTTAAGAGCCTTTTGTCTCGTGAAAAACAATAAGAAATATAAGGCTTGATTTATTGATTTTAAAGTTTGACATAGATATGCCAAATTTTTCGTAATTGATTCAAACCTAAGTAATGATTATGTGTGGATTCGATGGAGCACATAAGTGTCAATAACTTTTCTTAAAAGTTCTATTTATTTGAGGAATATGATATAAGTTGGGAATCATGGTATTGAATCTTGAGAGAGATAAATGTTAGACTTTTGGTCTGTTGAGACTGTGTAAAGTCTAGAATGCATGAATCTCAAAATTGGAATATTTCGTTACGTACATTGTATTTAAGTGTATCAGTGAATCTTTTGGTTACCTAAGGTTTTGTTATATGAGGAAATTATATATTGTATGAGTAGAATTGTGGGGATTGTAGATGTTCTTAAGTAGTAACATCTAGTGTCTTTGTTCATTGATATGGTCTATTTTGGAAGACGTAAATAGTATTGATTTCAAGGTTAGTCACATTCTAAACCCTTGGTAGCAATGATGATGAATCCATTGATAGATGTTAAGTATTATGAATAACATATGGGTGTATGTATTGTTCAATAAGGTTTTGATTAAAACAAAATTATTTGAGTTGCTGGAAGATTGTGTTGTTATGAAATGATTTTAAATATCATTCAGGAAGATCCTTGTTGTCGTTAAATTAGATTTGTTGTTTATAGTTAACTTTATCTATAGTGGACTTTGAATTGGGTTTAAGATTTATACAAATTGGTTTTCAATTTTATGTTTGTTATTTAATTCGTTCCAGATGTGTTAAGGCCCGAAACAACCTGACCATTTTCAACTAAGAACATTTGGGCCTAGTTCAAATCTTAAATCAGTTTGATTCACACTGTCTCTCCCACGTGGTTTCTATACGTGTCATATACAGTGGTTTAATCATTGTTTACATATACGTTTACTGTGCATAGGAGCTTATTTCTCCGAGTTCACTTTTTCCCTCTTAATTTGTTATTTTCTCTCTAAATCGCAAATCCTCTTCTTTTTCATTAGAAATTCTTCTTTTCCTCTAAAAGAAGAAGGAATTCTAGGATTCTGCAATTTACTATCTTAATTTTTCCTTTCTATTTACTCTTCTTTCATCTCATCATGGACCCAAAGTACCAACATCTGAGAAAGTATTTCCCATCACTCTCCCAAAAGATTCTCAAAAAGAAATACAAAGCTAGAATTACTCGGTTGTGGATTCTTATGCGTTTTGGCATCCCTTGTGATGTGAGAATGTTGATAGAGGGGAAAATCCGTCCGAGTGACTTTAGTCAAGATGTCGGTTTACCAGGAACAGGTACCAGTCGTAGTGCAATGAAAAGAAGAGCTCGTGCCATCGTGGTCACTTGTAACAAATGTGGAAGACAAAATTGTAACGGTAAATGTACTTCACCTGGTTATATGTCTACGAATAGAGAGGATAAAATAAGGTTTTGTAGGGATGGACTTTCAAAGGAGAACTTGGATAGCATCCATCCTCCTCTCCACGGTCACCCTAGTGGATATGTTCAAGGAGCTATTTTTAAACTCTGGCCTAAATTTTATACGGAAAGACAACGCCTTAGGAATATGGTATTTCTAGATCCTGTTTGCCAAGCCATAAGAAAACTAGATGGGGAATAAGTCATCGCACTCTAAAGGTTATTTAGTCTTTGCTTATTTGAAGCAGTTTTAGCTGATGCTCAACAGTTTGTGTTTTTCTTTTACTCAGAATATTTGCTTTTGTGTTTGAAATAATTGTGATTATTAGATTGATACAGTAAGTGTTAATATCTTATTTAATTTATGATTTTCTTAAATATATATATAATAAAATATATTATCTTCTCAGACACGTCACATACGGTACAGTAATATGTTTGAATTTTGAAAAGCTTATCCAGATATTTCAAGATTTGTGTCTCAAATTTCAAAAGTTCTACAGTATTTGTCGTTTATATCAAATTTCTAGACTTGGTGTATATTTGTCAAAAAGTCTACAGTTGTGTCATGAGGGTCTTCTGTCGAATTGTTCTCAATTGTCAAAAGTTATACAATTAGAGTCTAATCTTTTTCAAAAAGTGAATCAGATTTTCTGTAAACTATCAATCACCTTATCTTACTTTCTTATCCGCACAAGATTTTGTTTAAATCTTTGGATTACCTTTTCATTACCTACTCGTCTATCTCTTTAGCCCTTTTTGTATATTTCTCATCTTTAAAAACTCATGTAGAACCCGAAGTCTAAGTGGAGCAGACATTAAGCAACCACTTCTATAAACCAAATATGTCTACCTCCCAGTCCACGAAGAAAATAAAGAATGTCTCTGTCTTTTGTGGTTCCAGCCTTGGAAAAGATAAAGCTTATTTAGAAGCTGCAAATCACTTAGGGCAAGTCCTAGCACGCAAGAAGATTAACATAATCTATGGGGGTGGTAGTATAAAAATGATGGTAAATATGGCACTAGCAGCTAGGTCTAGCGACGCTACTGATGTAAGAATTTGGCCTCATATTCCAGTTGAAGGAAACCTTTGTAAGGAAACCATAGGTAAGGGAGAAGGAGTCAGGAGTATCCCTAAAAATTTTAAAGACATAATCTATAATTCCGATGCTTTTATAGCATTACCTGGTGGTCTAGGTACTCTTGAGGAAATATTTATAGTTGCTTGTGGGCAATTGTTGGGCTTTTATTCCAAACCTTTGGGTCTGCTGAACGTAAAGGGTTTTTATGACGGTCTTTTGAAATTTCTAGATTACGCTGTGGAAGAAAACATCACTACAGAATCGGAGAGACAAATCTTTGTTACTGCTTCAACAGCTGAGGAATTGATAGATAAAATGCAAATCATACATCCAGAATCCGACACTGCAACATCCAAGCTTGAATGGGAAAGGGAAAGCCGGGAGCGACCAATTGATTTGAATCTCCATCTGTAATCTTTTTGTTTTATCTTTGGCATGTAGGCATGTGTGTCCGTATTTCGTGTGTTACGAATAACCGTTTACCTTGTATTATGTGTTTCTTGTGGTACGTCGTTGTTAAATCTTTTAGATTCATTGAGCCTAATGCCGGGATGGCTGGATACGGAGTACTTGATGCTCTCGAAACGCATCCTTCTTAAGGTCCGATCTTTTGTTTATCGATGTTTTTGTATCCTCTAAGCATGCATGATATGGATAGCTGGTATACGGAGTGCCTTGTACTCTCGAAACGTATCCGTATTATGTTTGTAATGTGTAATATTCTGTTAATATTATGTGGAAGTACCAGAGTCAGTTATGGGGATATTCCATATGAAATATGAGTATATTATTTGGATTGAATGTTTGTGTCATGAGGATAGCTGTTTAATGAAAAATATGTCGGGTATGTTTGCAACCAGAGATTCCGTTTAATATCTCTATGAGTAAGTTTAATGTATAGTTTTGAATAAAAGTGTTTGTGATATATGTTTTATGATTATGTTTTAGTTTATTAGTTGAGGTATGAAATCAAATATATTTGACTTTTCCTTACTCAAAAAGGAAAAGGAACCTAAAGATGAAGTATATAAAATTTCTCTGGCAATCTCCTTAAATGTGATTGTAAATCACAGTCCATGGACAATGAAGGACTGGAATCATGATATGGTCAATATGTATGCCTGATCAGATTCTTAGACTATTATACGGTGTTATAAGTCGAAACTTGTCAGAAATACTCTCATTGAGGGATTTAGGAGTAAGATTTATTATGCAAGTAAATAAGTGGAGATACGATAACTTAAATTTGGAGGACAAACAACATTAACGGTTTAGACTTAGAATTGGAATCATAGTGGAATCATAATTTTTACTAGTATTGCTAGAATTGAAATTTCGAGGACGAAATTTCTTTAAGGGGGGTAGAGCTGTGACACCCGTTATTCTTCTAACGGGTATTGAGGTAATTAAATTAATTTTTAATGTATAAAAAAAAAAATTGCTTCAATTAAATTTATTTTATAATATTTATTTTTATCTATTTTTAAATTTTCTAAAATTCTCCTATATTTATTTAGTATGATTACTAAAAAGCCTTAGAACTTCTAATAAATCTCAAAAATGTCATATTGGCATTATGTGTGTTAAAGTCTTTAGATGAGACATAAGGATATTTTCCAACTACTCTTGACCCTCATTTTCTTTATTTCCTCCGTGACATGCTTCAACATGTCTCCTCTATAATTGTTTCTATCACTTCTCTTCAAAGACTTCATCTTTTCTTCCTTTCTCTTCCACGGTTCCCACACTCTTCTTCTCATTTCTTTGCTGAAGCAAAATACTTAGAGAACTTCTTCAAGGCAGCCATAAAAATCAGCCACCATCACCTCCATTTGAGCAAGAATTTCAGTCATACCGAAGTAAAGGAACCTGTTTTGAAGCCATTTCAAGCTTCCAACTAACCATAATCCGAGGTTAGAATCTTATGAACAAATTTAGTCTTTCATTTATAAATTTTCTTTTATACTAAAGGATTATTCAAATTTGCGTTCTTAAACCTAAGTATATGTTTGTTGCTATTTTGGAGCATATGTATGAAGTCTAAGTGTATATGCCCTAGACAGAAAATTTATATTGTTAAACTTTATAATACCTCTATGGGCAGTGGTTATTTCTTGAAATTCTAAGATTAAATTAAAATAAATTTTATGAATGTAGTTGTATGTTGTGCTTTAGTTTTAATTGTCCTTATGCACGCCTTAGGATCAAGGGAGTATGGAGCTAACGTTAATTGATTCCAGGATTAAGAGACTGTTGATAAGCTTAAAAGGTAGGGATTCTATTACTCATCTTTTGTGAGGTTTTTATAGAATTAAAATTGATTGTTTTGCCGCAATATATATATATCTATGTTGAACTGATATTATATGTGTATCACATATGAAACTATGACATGGACTCGTCTTGTATTGTACGGCGAGGAACATAATGAATTGACACATGTTATAAATTGAGAAGCATGGTTAGGAAAATTAACTCTATTAATAATGATTTAATATAGAGAAATTGTGAGACATGAAAAGGGCGACGGTTACGTCCTTGGGCATGAATACCCTAAAAGGTAAAGTAGGGGGAAGGCGATGACGCTTCCTTGGGTTGAAAGTCCCAGAACACACTGTACAGGAATCGACTTGGTGAGGACTCGGGGCTTGATGTCCCCTCACCGGAACACCCTTGGAATGTTTATAGGGTGATCAAGTGCGCCCATTTGGGTCTCGATGAGTTGAGTGATACTCAATTTAACATGGATACCTAGGAACAATGATGATTGGTAATATTTGTATAAATGTGTAATTATGACACTTGGTAATGATTAACTACGGTATCCATAAGATGTGATCATAATAAACCTCATAATCTGGAATATGATGTAACCTACTAACCATGCAGGTTTTAATGTGGTAATGATAAAAACCTAAAGGTGAGTAATGGCTTTCTCTACTGAGCATAGTGTTGCTCATACCCTTATGTTTATATCTTTTCAGGACTCACTAAGTGTGAGGTGGCTACGAGAAATATAGTTGAGGAAGTGATGTAGCTATATTACATTGGGACTGCTTCAATTGTTGAGAATGTTCTTCATGATAATGTAAGCATCAATTGTTACTTTCTGTGACTGTATTATAATGTGTTGAGGGTTAAAATGATGATGACAACAGTTTATATTATTAAATTTAAGGTGCTACATTAAAACTGTGGTTTATTTGTCGTTTATATTTTTATTTTTGAGTTGAGAGTTTTCATTTAAGTCCCGGGCAAATTTTATTTTTAAGGTTTTACTTTTATTATTTATTTTTATTTTATCTCATTAAAAACTGTTAACCCCCACATAGGGGCGTTACACCAACTTGAGCAACCAACAAAAATACATCGAGAATCTAGAGCTAGAAGTTTCCTATTGGAAAGTATAGTTCAAACCAATTTGGTTAAAACATTGTAGCATACAAAAACTAAATAATGTAGCTTTTTTTTTTTCGATATTATAACATGTGAGAACTTTACTGTAACAACCAAAAGTTTTGGTTGTAATTGAGATTACCAAATACACTATAAACCTCAAATCTAAAAGAGAGGACTTTGGAGTCATAAAGCTAGAGCTTGGTTATTTATTATGTCCACGCTATCTTTTTTCCTTGTTAGGGTTTTTTTCTTTTTTGGATTGTATTTATAAAAATTTTAAGGGGACAACTAATCTTCTCAATAGGGTAGATCTTTTGGGTCATTTTAGGACTTATAGTAAATTGACTTTTAGTATATTGTTCTTTTAATTTAGGTTTCTCCTTTTGAATTATAAAAGTGTTGATCCTTGTTAGGATTTTTCTCTGTGGGATTTTGCCTGTGAAAATTTTAACTTTAAAGGAAACACCTAATTGTCTGGTTAGGTTATATCCTTTGAGTGATCAGTTTAAAACTTATTTATTTTGTTCTTTAAGTTGAGATTTCTCCTTTCTAGTTATAAAGGTAGAACTCCACCTTAATTAATAATTATAATCATTAATACTAATGTTTATTGTTTATTAACTAAATAAAAACTATTTATTAAGGACGAGATCTATCAACACTCTTGCATGTTCCCTAAAATTGAAGTAGGTGAAAATTTTCTAAATTTATGGCCTACCGTGGGATCTAGTTATATAAATGGATAAATAATATGATGGTAGCTTTACTTCACCTAAGCTAGTTGATCTAGAAACTTCCGACCAAAGGTGATTTTGTGAAAGCCGGTCAACGATGGCTAAGCTGCTTTCCTTACTTTAATCAATTATGCTTTGGAGCAGGTTATCCCTTACATTTCTTGTTAAGGTTTTTCTTCTCTTTTCTTCCTCTCTCTCTCATCTTTTTTTTTTGGGGTGGGGGGGTGGGTGTGGGTGGGGGAATTGTATAATCTACGAATCAAGTTTTGAGTGACACTAAATATAGTTATTTTTGTTCTTGTGTTAAGTGTTCTCATTGTTCTTTTTTTTTTTTTATAAGTTGTACCAATTTCATTTTACTTCTATAACTTTTATTTTCTTTTCATAAATTCAAGAAAATTAAGGACTTAGTATGGGAAGAGATGGTTAGAGCTTGGATGCCAACTTAATTAGGATTTTTTTTTTTTTGAAGTTGATCACTTGATGTTTGTTAGTATCTCTTTTTTTTTTTTTTTTTTCAAAAAATACGGATTGTAGTGAGTGGTTTGCCTAGATAATTCCAGGAAGACAAGATACACGGGCAAACTATATGAATCTCATGCCAACAAAATCGTCCATGCACTCTTTCCACTGAAGTTGGACTCCACAAAAATCTTCTGAAGGGAAACGTTAAACAATCTTATAAAAATAACCCCCAATAAATCACTGGTGATAGGTAGGTAGAATTTAAGTCCATCCTTGAACTGAGAGTCTTAACTTTTAGAGGCTTAAATTTCAGGGAAATAAAAGAGTAAAAGAGTATCAGCTAGATTTTTACATGGAGGCATTAATTTTCAAAAAGAATCTCGTAAAAGTTCATCACATCCACTGTGGACAAAACGGCAAACCTTGAGTCATTACGACACACTAAACGTTACAGTAATAGCAATAACGACAACAATCATGTCGCATTTGTATTGGTGTTTAAAGCAATCCATCTTGAATCTCCAGCGTGGCGGTTGAATTACCCAAACTCGGTTAAAAGACATTTTGAAGGTTGATATCTCTATGAATCTTGGCCTTTATTTGGTTCCTTTTGAGTATATAAATGGGATCATTGTTTTGATAGAATTTTTGAGAGAAAATACAAAAGGTATCCGTTAAGATCTAGCTAAATACAACATTTATTCTCTGAGTTTTTAAAATTTAAAAAGTATTTTTATTTTTTTCAAACCATTCAAAAACTATCCTTTTTTTCAAACTTCTAAAAACATACATCACTTAAAACAATAAAAATACACTCAGAAATCAAGAATGAGGATCTCAATGAAACTAAAACCAAACACCTAATACTTGAAAAATAAAAATATAAAATCATCTTGTGACCAATTCTATATTATCCAATTTTTTTGATATATAATTGTGATATTAAAATTTTATTTGAAAATATATTTTATATTGCAAAGTAAAACCAACTTCTTAAAAATATCTAATACAACTGACGTGACCAAATAGTACTAAGCTTTTATTCTTCCTTTTGAAAAAAAGTTTCACTTTCTCCAAATAAAAAACAAAACTTACATCTTTTAAAAAAATTCAAATAGGCGTTCAAAATTACATTCATGTTAACGGTGAATCTAAGAGAGGTTTGAAAGCTAAACTAACCCAACACATATCTTAAATTGTGTTCATACTTCAAAGATGGCTTGGTCACTTTAAAAAAACTAAAGCAAAACAGTTAAGAATAGATAGTTTTTGTATGGTTTAAAAAACATAAGAAATATTTTTTGTATATCAAAAATTCAAGAGTAAATGTTGTGTTTAGCTAAAACTTAAAAGGGGATACTTAGTGAAGAAGCCTTGAGGCCCTGTTTAGCAGTAAGGAAAGTAAATAATAATAATAATAATAATGAATATAATCTATCTCTTCTTGGGGTTGATATGAATTCTTCTCCTAATTTTTTCATATAAAAATTAATTTGACACCCAGCAGCCAAATAAATTCCTCCTCTTTTTTTTCTCACGCCAAGTGCCAAACAACCATGAATACCGAAATCTAGCAGCCAAATTATTTCCTCCTGTTTTTTCCCCCCCTCATGCCAAGTGCCAAATAACCATGAATACCAAAATTCTTTCGCCAATTCCCTTACCCCTCTATCTCTACTTTTCCTAACCAAACAAGATCATTAAAAAGTTCTTTTTTCATTGAATTTAAAAAACCTAATATTTCGGTGCACAAAAGTGTTTGAAAAGCAAATTAAAACTAAAAGTTAAAACCTAAACAATATAACATGTAAAAGCTTTACACTGTTTCATATTTTTTGTTTTACACAATAAAATATAAGAGCTTTACAATTTTACAATTAAAACTCAGTTCTCAAACACTTTAATTATCTAAATGTCATATTATTTTTTATCTGAAAAATACTGTGATAATGTAATTAATTGGACACAATGAACATATGACAATAAAAATATTTTTTTGAAAAATAGAAAAGGACTTAGTTTTTAGTTTTATTTTAAGGTAAATAGTCTTTACCTATATACATGTATATTATGTTTTAAGTGTGTATAGGAAGACACATAACAGAAGATTGGATTCCTTCTGTTTCTCTCTCTTGCTAAACAAATTTAAAATGCTCTTTAGAACATGTAAAAGCCTATATATATTTATCATAACGAGAACCTTTCAAGAAGGGAAAAAAAAGAAGAGAAAAGCATCGGCAAGGAAGAGAATTACGTATAAATGTCTGTACAATACATAAATTATGCACCAAAATGCACCTTGTTATAACTCAAATAAATAAGCTGCATTAATTAATTTCATAAAATGCAGTGAAACGAGAGGCAATCAATTCTTTATATAGGGATTAGTAAAACAAATTAAAAGAAGATGAGAGTCAAACCTCTTTCAATCTAGATTTAGTTGAGAGCGCAAATTTCAATACCACAGAATTAAACAACAAGCCCCACCCATTATCCTTCCTTCCCCCCAAATTTCGAGACGTGCACAGCCAAAAACCGCAAAAACCACTATTTGCACATCGGTTTTGATGCTGATTTGATGCCCATGGAACTAACCGTAGCAGGCAACCGCCGCCAAAATCTCTTCCAACAGCTCCTTCCCCCATAAAGAAACCCCCCCCCCCACCCCAAAAAACAAAAAAAAAAAAAAACAAAAGCCTATCAAAAACTCCTCCCTCCGTTTTTAAGGAATCAATACAATACCCAATAAAAAGAAGACCCCCCCCCCCCCCCCACAACAAAAAAAATAAAAAATAAAAAAAGAGAGAGATAGATAAGCTGGCCTTGATTAAAAGTCTGTCACATCAGAACGCCGCCAGCAGCAGCGGCGGAGGCGGTGTGAAGAGAAGACTGGAGCTGAAGCAGGTGGTGATAGCAATCGGCAGCGGTGGGGCGGAGCTCCGGATTCTGATCAAGACACCGATTCTGCAGCTCCCTCAGCATCTTCGGCACCCCTCCGACCACCCCACACGTCCTCACCAGATTCCCCACCCCCCACACGTCCACCTTCACACCATGCAACCCCCTCTCCATCTCCGGCGCGTGTCCCCCTCGCCCAGCCGCCGAACCACCAGCACCTTCGCTATGCGGATATATTTGCGGCGCACCCACCGCCTCCTCGAACCCACACACGAACCACTCCCCCATCTGATCCCCACCTCTCTCGCACGGCCTCATCATCACCTTGTCCCAGCTCAAATCCCTGTGCATGAACGACAAGTCGTGTAGAGCCACCAGCGCCTTCGTCACGTACTTCAACGCCTCCACAAGCTGGTCACAGTTCGCCGGTTTAGTCTTAATCCCTCTCGGCTTAAACACCAGCGAGAGATCCTTCTCCGACGAGCTGTGGACGAACTCGGCGTGCGGGATTCGGTGGTCTAGAAAGTCGTAGATTTCCTTAACTGCAGCCCACTTTCTCCTGTTGGGGTAGAATCTCGTAACAGTGTTTGGTGTCATCTCAGTCACGTTTCCATTGCCGCCATTGTCGACCCTCTCGAAGTCACTATAGATTAGCAGTTTGGAAGGACTGGCGTTGTTGAAGCACCGGTCGGCTAGTAATGGCAATAGCCCCGCGATTCTATAGCACGGGACTAGGGCTTTTAGCCTATCGGACGGTGAGGACAAGTCTAGCGTTTGCAGATCGGTTCGTATTATGCGGTCCTGCGAGCGGCTCAATGCGCAGAAAGTTACCAAGAAGCCGACCGCGTAGTAGCCTAACATGTATGGAAGATCCCCATAAGTCCATAGAAGCTTTTCCACAAGGGAATTCGAAGGATCAATTTGTCCCTCCCTTATTTGGTCGGTTTCTTCTCCTCTCCACAAACAAAAGTTCCTAACAAAACCGGTGCAATTGGGCCATTGATCTTGCAAAACTTCGGTTGAAGACATCGATGAAGGCTTGCGGACTATGACCATTTCAACCGAGCAAAACTTGGAAACAATTCTGTTAATGCAATCGTCCCAAAGGCCAATGAAGGATTCTCTACTTGTGGCGGTGGACGAAGTGAGACTAGGAGTTGAACGGATTATGGGGCTTAGTATATCGTATATTATGGCTCTACAATCTAGTAATTCACCAGAGATTGTGAAGAAAAGGTCTTTCCCTTGAGGCAAATCTCGGTAAACGTCTTTGCGAAGAGGGAAGCGGAGTTCCTCCGGGGGTGGTTCTTGCAAGTACCATGAAAGCTCAAATAGGGACGGGATTGATGGCGGTGGAACTCGTAGACATCCCACGTAGTAATCGCTTGGGTCTTGAAATTCCCATGGAGGAATTGCTGCACCAAAAAATATAAACAAAGTCGCATGCATTACTAAATACTAAATATAAGTGACAAATTAATTTTGGGATTTCCTAGATATATGATAGCATCATGGAGGATTTAAAAATGTATCATGACATGGAATGTCACAAATCATGTGCATTTAATACCAAACTATTGTTCCAAGTCCATATATGTGGAAACTTACATCTTATGGAGGGTTCCGTGAATGGAAGCTGCTGTTGAACTTTCTCTTGGAAGCCTGCAATTAGAAATGACATTTAAAGGCACTGTGTAAGAGATAAAGAAGAGATTTTAGGATTTTGCAGAACACAGCTAATTTAATAATAAAGAAAACAAATAAAAATAAAAATAAATAAAACAAACATGTCATTGAAAAGAGAGAGAGAGCAGGATAATCTGTATATTACCAGGACCAGCAGAGACAGATGAGGAAGGCTTTTTCCTGCCAAAGACTTTGACTTGTTGTCCGGAAACGAATCTGTCGACGGAGAATCCTCTGAGAGGGCCTTCTTCGAAACCTTCCATGGTGCAAGCGACCATGGCGTCGTCAAAGTAAGTGAGCTCGTCGGCGTTCAAGAAGTTCAACGATCCACCTTGGAGCTTCACTCTTCCTCTATGGTGCTCGCCTTCTTCAGCCCACAAGCTCACCGATTCTTCCCATGTCATTCGAATCTTACCTATCCGACGAAGCTCCTTTGATGAAGATGAAAACCCAGGTGGGGATGGGCCCCCCAACATTTCTGCTGAGGACTCAAACCCCATTAGTGTCCCTCCTCTCCCACTCCCACACCCACCCCCACTCCCTCCATAGTAAAATGTCTCTCCCCCACTTCCCATTATCAACTGTTTTGTTCTAACTACACAACATACACAACACAATAATATTACCGTATGTTAGCTAAAAAAATTAAAAAAAATTGCATATCACAGTGGAATACCTGAGAGAGGGAACTGATCGTCTTCCTTGAAAGAAGGGGGAGCAGATAGAGATGATCTAGTCCTACTATCATCACCAGCGACGATGACGATTCCAGAAGGACCTCTACTCTGTGGGGCCCTCATTCTGGACCCCATGAACTGTGACAGCTCTTCAAAGACTTCCTCATCAAACGAAGCAGGCAATCTATGGAGCTTCCTCTCATATGGGGAGAGCCTAAAATAGCTCTTCCCAACATGCTCTCTCTCCCCTCCTCTCTCCCACTCATAAACCTTCCGAAACTCCCCCAACATGTTGTCCCACTTCGTCCCCGCGGTTTTCGCGTCCCTGTTAACCCCATGCCGCTGGAGAAACTCCGCCACTTCTCTGTCCTTATCGGCTCTCGTTTTGCCCTTTGTCAGCCCTCCGGTGCTTCCGTGATCCGTTGGCTCCACAACTCTGGATGTTCCGGACCCATTTGACCCGCCGCCGCCGCCGCTTTGGTACTGAACCCTCCAAGCCCTGGCGAGCCACAACATCTCGTTAGGTTTCCAAACCGGGCTCACGTACTTTCCCTTCCTGAATTGCTGGTGAACCGGGTTCTCCCCCTCCGGTTTGCTCGTGTCTTGGCCGGAAGGTAAGGAGTGGGAAGGAGACGACGCCGTATCGGAGGAGGAAGCGGCGGCGCTGTGGAGGACCTGGGGTTGGGTAATATTCGGTGGAGGGATTATGTTTGTGGCCGAAGGAGGGTACGCGGTTGGCGATGGGCTTGACTCCGAGGTTAGAACCGTCATTTGGGTCGTCTGAACCACTTTCTGAGAAGAAGGAGACGGTAGAAGCTTCCATTGGCCGGTGGTGGGGGTGTACCTAGGCCTCTTTGGGTTGCTGATCGTCTGATCGAATTGCTGCTGATCAAACGGTGAAGAGGAAGTTGCACCACCGGGGATGAACAAAGGAGCAGAAATTATGTGTGGCCGAGTTTGATCTGTTGGTTCTTCCAATATTGGATCTTTGGGTGAAGATATTGATATTTGTTGTTGCTGTTGTTGTTGTGGAGTTTGCTGAGGATTTTGCTGTTGTTGTTGTTGTGAAGGTTGTGATTGTTGCTGCTTCTTTGTTGTCTCTCCCTTGTTGTCACCATTACCCATCTTCTAATGGGCCCAAAAAATTAAAGAAAGAAGGAAAAAAAAAAAAAAAGAGCCAAACCAATAAAGGAAAAAGGAAAACAAACTTGGGCTAGAGATGAAGATCTTAGTAAAGAACCAGAACAAGATCATCAACAAGGAGCTAGCGCCTTAGTGTAGAACTAAACTAGACTTCTTTTGGTTTTGTATCACAAATAAGGGTTTAATTTTCAATGAACAAAATTAAATGGGTTTTGAAGTAGGAGGTTTTCACTAGGAGGGCTGCGCTGTTCATCTCCAAAAGGGAAAGTCGCAAAGAGAGAATATAGGGAACATAGCCCAAGCTAAAGCAAAGATAACTAATAACTAATAACTAGTAAGCAAACAGAGAAGGAAAAAAGAAAATAATAGCAAAAATTGAAAAAAAAACAAAAAAAACAAAAAAAACAAAAAAAAAAAAACAAGTCGGGGGATGTGGAACTGCCATTGAATATGACCCTTCAGTCAATTAATATAATATTAATAAACAGAAGATCATTTTGGGCTATTATACTTAATTTTGATCTGTCATTTTGACAACTATGTGTATGTGTGTGTAAGAGAAAGAGATGGTGTATGTTGCAATGTGCATGATTAGGGTGGGTCATGATTGTACTAGAAACTGAGAAGCGCGGCTCTAAGAAAACTAAACAGCATTTAATTTTGGTGTTTTTATTGTTGTTTGAAAGGAGAGAGATCATAAGAGCTATAGAGAGAGAGAGATAAGAAAGAAAGAGGGCTTGAATTTTTTCTTGGGACTTCCCGCTTGCAGTGAGGAAGTGAGTGGAGACTGAGAGTGTGTTTGTGTGTGTGTTAGAGAGAGAGGGAGAGATGGAGAGAGAGAGAAAGAAAGAGAAGAGCATTTTTGGTTTCGCAGAACGATGGGGACTTGTCGAATCGATGACTCTGCTCCAATGACTCGTATGACTCTTTGGCCACGTCCCCGTTGGCTTATTCTTGTTTTTTGCTTTCACTCGCTTTCCCCTCTAGTCTCTACACTTAATATCACTTTTCTTTCATCATCTCTTTTTCTCTTTTTTTAACTCTCTCTTTTGATATCGGCATGATGGAGATGCTCATCTAAAACAAACTTGTTACTTTTAGAGTACAGATTCTCCTGCCTCTTTAATCATATGCGTCCTTTAATTTGCTAATTGAACGACACATTAGCGTTAAAAGTAACATCTACCGAAAATAAATGTTTCCGTTAAATTAAAAGGACCATTTTCTCTTTTCCGTTTTTGTTGTTGCTGAAATGTGCTAGGAGCACTAGAGGCTTTAATAACTTTTTTTTTTTGCCTGATTAATGTTTTGGATTTTTTTTAATCAGTGAAAAAGATAATTTTATTCTGTCAATAAATTGTAATATTTTAACCATTAAATTAAAATTTTAACGGTCTAATTTATGTATAAAATTTTTACAAACGAATGATATAAAAATATTTTCAATTATAATCATATCATTAAAAAAAATTAGTGTATATGTATTTCTCTGATAGCCCTAACTTTCTCGAGTGGGAAAGTTGATAGATATTATAGAATAACGTATTTGTAAATGGTATTTAGCTTAAATTTCAACCAGTTTTAAAGAGGATCATTCATGTTTACTGGGAATTTTTATCAATAATGCATGTTTTTAAACATTATATAGTATTAAAATCATGCCAAATTTAAAGATTGATAGAATCTTCTACAAAGTTGGTGGTTTAAAACGCCTTATCGTAAAATTCTTCTTAGCATAGGTAAAATATCGCACGCATGCTCCCACTAACACTGCACTTATAAGTGCGTTTGATCTAGGAATTGGCAACAATCGAATTCGAAATTGACTACTTAAAAAAATGAAAATAAAAATAATCGTGTTTAAAATCATGTTTGAACTCAGTTGTCAAACAAATTACTAATTTATTGAGTAGACACCAGTAGTAGAAGGTACAACATTGAATATTGTTCTTACATTAAGCAATGTGTCTGTAGTTATACCATTCATATGACGATTTACAAGCAATGGGGCCTTCTATTTCAATGTCGTGAGTGGTTTACTTGGAATGTTCTCTTTACCTTTGACACTATTTATTCTTTCAATTTATTTATTTAAAACGCATAAGTAGAAGATTGATTGTGCCCCAGGTACTGATTTTTCCTACTAAGTTGTAAAATTTTTTAGTTGTATAATTGTTTAGTATGAAAATATAGGTATGCCCCATTAAAAAATTAAAAAGTATCATCGTTCTTTCATTTTCTTAGAAAAATTACATTTTCTTAGAAAAATTATAATTTATGTTCCTACTTAATAATCAAAACATATAATATGTCTATATGCAATAAAGATTAATAACAATTTTTTACGTGATACCCCAACTGACAAAATTTTCTGGCTCCGTTACTAATTTATTATCCTATTTTAAATATAAATTAACCAGAACAAGCCATACTTTATTTTTCTCCTCTACTTGTTTATCTGCAATTTTACTTCTTCTTTTTTTTGAACCAATAGATTTTCAAGCACTTTTGGCAAGCACCTCATGAGTTCTTCAATTGCCACATGAGTTCATTCTCTTTTGTTATTTTATTTTATTTTCTAGTGTTCCAATCGAAAATTTCTCTCTTTCTCCCATAATAATTTCAAAGGAAATATTACAGCTATGTGGATAAAATACCGTTAAAGCTTTAATTTCATGATGATATAGTTTGGTCCTAGAATAAAGGAAGTTCATCTTCTAACAAAAGTAATACGTTTTAACTTCTCTAGATTCTGCAGAGCAAGTGCGCCTGAGACCAGGAGCATAAACTCTGTAAAAAAATCGTATGAAGATTTATGTTCAGATAATCGCCTCAATATCACACTCGGATAGGACCACCACTATGAATGCTTCTTTACTTTAAGTTTTAACATCTTAGGAATTTTTTTCCTCCTTGGGAGGGGCTTGACATCATTAAAAATTTCTTCTTCTAAAGAAAATATTACAAAGGGTGAAGTTATCGGCAAGCCACTAAAACGTACAAGAAATTGTTGGAGCCTAATTTAGTGTCTTGATGAGTTATTACCTTACAAAAATAGTGAAATAGTGTGTAATTTTCTCTGATAAACTTAATAAATTGTTTTCTAGCAACTGAAAGTAAATATTATTGCGAATTACACGTCCTAATTCTATCAAGAGCAAAAATATGTAAAACGAAAAAATAAACAAAAATGCACACAAATTTATAGTGATTTACATTTAATGTGAAAGCTACATTAATTTACAGCCGATATAAAAAGTCACTATAATGATGAAAAAGTTTACAAGAAAAAAATTACACACTATCTCTCTCTATATAAATTTTATAAATTATACAAATAAGGCCTACCATATCCTATTTATAGAATTGTAAGAAAGAAGAAACAAAAAACCCCCAAAAAAGACTTTCACGTGTTCCAGCCATGACACCACAACAGGGTGCCCAAGGCCTAGGGCTACGATGTGTATTCTTATTTGCTTCGTAATTCCTTTGATGCATACTATAATTGAGCCGTTAAATCAGGTTCCACACTTTTTAATACACGTAACTCTCATATTAAGGGTGAATCACTATAAGTTTATACAATCATTTTTTTTTCTTATTTTTCCTTCTACGATTTTGTTTGTTCAAGTTGCTAATTCGTAACCAAATGTTTATAAATCACCATAGTGTGTTGAATTATTTTAAGGGTTTAACTTTAGAATTAAAGTGACAGACATGAAGCGGGAGAATCCATTACAATTGGAGTTTTCTTTCCCCTTAATCTCACAATATCTTTAACATATATATAAAGTGAGAACAAGGGTCTTTTTGGTAAATGGATTCAAATTAGTGATTTGATTTGAGTTAGTGTGATTTGAATTAAGATTTGAGTTAGTGATTTGAATTGTTATCCAAATTGACGTTTGGATGTAAATTTAAGTTTTAATCTGAATATGAAATAAAATTGAAATTTATGTTTGGAGACGTAGTAAAATAGTTTTTGATTTATTAACAAATCTAATAAAATCTTAATGTTAATGATCCTAAAAAATATGCAATATAGATCTTAATTTATTCCTCTTTTCACTAGGAACATAATGAACAAAGAATCATATCAATTGAATATCAAATGAAGAATTATGATTTTTTTCCTTAAATATAGGAAAGAGAATTTCAGTTTTTACAGTAGCAGAGATAATTTGAGTATCAAAAGTTTAAGGGGGGAGCAAAACTTTAAAAACCTGGATTCTTGATGCCCAAATGATTCAAATTTTGAAGGAAACAAACACATATTCAAATAATTTTTGATACTTGAATCCAAATTTAACTCCATTGAGTACTCAAAACAAACAACCCTTAAGTTTCACATGGTGCTTTTAGGACGTTTAAAACTTGAAACATTTGTTATTTTTTTTGTGTAACTTTTTTTTTAGCGGAAACTTTTTTTTAACTTCCAAAATGTTTTTTTAAAAAAATGTTTTCTTTCTTTTTGGTCCCAAAACCTTTTTTTTTTTTTTCTATTTTTCCTTCCAAAACGTTTTTTTTTTTTTTTGTAAACACGCGTGGAGCGCGTGCTTTTCTACTAATAATCTTAAAAGTAGTAAAATGTCTAAATTTCGATAACTTTACAATATGTTATGAAAACGATGTATTTTAAATCATTGGATCTATTTGATTTTCTCGTATTCCAACGATTTTGTTTACTTTTTTATTTTTATAAGACGTTTTCCAGATTTAATGTTTAAGAGACGTACATTTGTTGGTAGGATACCTTAAATGAACTACTGGAATAATATCCTACCATATAATTAAGCTCCTTGATTAAATATAATTGGAAAATGATAAAAGAAAAACCTGCAACTAACAAAATTCTTTCTCATTCCTCTATAAAGATTCCATGTGGCGAGCCATGAAATCAAAGAAAATTTGATTTGATCCACCAAGGCAATATATGAACCAAGTGTTTACAAAATCTATAAATCCGTGATATCTGTCCAATCCAATTCAATCCGAAGGTTTTTGATTGAATTAGATTAGATTATGAAAGTTTTGAATTAGTAACAAATTGAAAAATTCTCAATCCAAAGGTTTTAAATTGAGCTACGGATTGAATAATTCTCAATCCATCTAATCCGTCAATCCGAAACCATATGTGTATATATTTATATACCTTATAATTTTGAATGGCTTTGAAGTTTTTTTAAGTTTTATTTATTTATTTTTTTAAGAATACTTGATTCTAATTTTTGTTAAAACTAATTTGTCTTACCAAGTGTTTGGAACGGTGGTGGTAGGAACCGTGGTTCCCACCATTTTTTTAGTTATAAACTGTATAAAGCTCTCACATGCTACGGTAATAATAAAAAAAAATCGTTAATGTAAAACTCTCACATGCTATAATAAAAGTGGTTCTAACCAACGGTTCCCACAATTCTTCCAAACACTCTATTAATGATTGGTTGTAACAAATTTTGCTTTATTAATCCATTTAATAGTATGGATTATTTATTTTAATTTTTGGTATTGAAAAAACTAATCCTTAATATTCTTATTTTTAAAAATTTATAGTTTAATTTGTAAAGCTGTAAATCTAATTCAAAGATCGTAGATCTAATCCGTAAATATCCGCAATGTGAGTAACATCAGATGATATTATCAACATCTTCATCGGAGTTAACTCAATCTAGTCAAAAAGCCTTAAAGTGCCACGTATATACCTAGATCTAGATATCATTAACATTGAAAGAGCAGTTGTTGTAGTATATTAGAAGCATTGATATATTAATGGACAAATTTTAAAACACGATATATATAATTATTAGGTTTTAATTTTATATATTCATGTTTGCCGCCGATATTTTTTTTTTCTCTTGTAACTCCCTAAAAATTATCACAAACTAACAATAAGAAAATTCTCCAGTGAGTATTAAAAAATTATATTGTAAAGAAATGTTAGACCATTAGATTTTTATAAGATATTTTTTTTAAAGAAAATTACAAGTTATGTCCTATTTTTAAAATATATTTATTTATAGTATATTTAAAAAGTTGTGCAACACTACTTTTATATTATATGCTTAGGTTGTATCACGCTTAAACATTTATAAATTTATCAAAGTGAGTTTTAAAATATGACAATTATGAACTTTTTATATTTAATTGTTTTTGAAATATATGGTTTTAGGTAGGGGCCCACCTAGAAATTTATTTTAAGAAAAACTCTTTTGAGCCCCATGGGGTAAGGCAAGGGCTCGACCTCCTCATAAAGGGTGGGCTCCACCAAGTGGGACCCACCCGGTGGGACCTGGCCCCCTCTTGTCTTGTCGGACTTTTTAGAACTGCTCTTATTTTAAATTGCCATGTACAATTTTTTATTCTTAGATGTTCCTCCATCAAAATTTCTTTTGTCTTTTACTACATCATTCCCTTCTTTTTTTGAAACTCTCAGTGATTAATTAATCTTTTTCGACCCTCTCACAAGAGACGAGCCCTATCAGGTGGGACCCATCCCTTACTAGGGGTGAGGCTCCTATCCCATCAAGCTCTTTAAAACAGCTCTTATTTTAAATTGCTATGTACAATTTTTTATTATTGTATTTTCCTCCAGCAAGATTTTTTTTACTGCTTGAGTTTTTTCCCTTTTTTTAAACTC
Organism: Artocarpus heterophyllus; assembly: GCA_025403435.1. Classification (NCBI taxonomy): domain Eukaryota; kingdom Viridiplantae; phylum Streptophyta; class Magnoliopsida; order Rosales; family Moraceae; genus Artocarpus; species Artocarpus heterophyllus. The sequence goes on from CM046353.1 coordinate 2,283,395, forward strand.
TCGGTGATCTTTTTCTATTTCTTTTTATTTATCTCTATGTTTTAATTAAATTTATTCAAATTTTATCTACCAATATTATAATAATAATAACAGTAAATGGATAAATACAAAACATGTTCTCAAATATTAAATACTCCTTTTGAGCTACATATAAATAACTAAGAAATTTTTCAACAAATCTCTGTGAGTGGGAGTGTATCATTACCAATTTTTTTTTTTTAACTAATATTCATACTAAATTATATACAACGATGCTCTTTGTAATATGAATGCAATTATAACAAGCAAAAATAAAATGAATACAATTATAATATCTTAAATACAATTTTCTTATATTAATTCCTTTCATTTGATGAGTTCGAAAACGCAATGAGCTTCTTCCACGACTTATACCCACAATAAATTTATACTAACCTATGCTAATTTATAAAGAATAAGTAAATAAAGGGATAATGAGAAAAACTTCTCTTGTACTTAATACAAAAGTTAAAATCTGTCACGTGTTTTAAAATATTATAAAATTATTTCTTTTTTAATTAGTGAATAAAAATCTATTCTCATATTTTTCGAATCATAAAAAATTCACCCCTAATGTCGGATTTAATTAAAATTAACTATGCCAAAATTTTTTCCAATATAAAAGAAATTATACCTCTAATTTTATGGTAAAAAAACAAAGTTGATTATTCTAAAATCATTACAAAATAAAGTCCTTTAGTAATAAATGTCACCGCTAAAAGTCACCATTTAACGGCAACACGTCGTCACTGAAAGCCTTCCTATGATTTTAATAGAAATTTTCATTTTTTAGGGCTGGAACCCACTATTAGTCCTGAAATTTTATGCCACGTACCTTAATACAGTACGCCCCAAAAAAAAAGGACTTTTAGCGACGATGTTTCGTCGTTAATCTGGCACAAAACACCAAAATGTTAACACTAGAAATGTGTCAGAGGGACATGGCTTTTAGCGACGTCTCTCAATCAACTATGACAGTTGGACTTTTTAGTATCGTCACTAAAGATCTCAAAATTCAAATTTTATTGAATTTTTTAGCAGTTTAAAAGGACAGTTTTTATATTGTTTAAGGACTTTTAGCGATGAGCAAAAGGCATTCTCATTGCCAACAATATATGTTATTAGGGTTTAATTAAACGACATTGTCGGACGAGTGTCATCGTTAAAAAGTTGATTATATCATACTAGAGGCAATCTTCTTCTCCATTTTCTGTTTTTTTTCTCTCTCTCCTCTCTCGATTGCTTTCTCTGTCCCCTCCGACCATCCGTCGCCATCGCCACACAACCCCAGCCTCCCAATCCCAACCACGCGCAAGCCCCCTCGATTTTCTTCCTGTCCAATCTCTCCTTTTTTGTTTTTTCTCTTTTTGATAGTTCCACCCCACCTCCGATGTCCCCCATTGCCGCTAATTATCCCTACCATAGCCTCTTTCCCTTTTTTCTCCCCTCTTTTCTCCTTGCCCCTAATTTTTTCTCTTTTTTTTTTTACCGCAAACACCGAGAATCACTCGCTGCATCCTTGTTTGACACACACTCTATTTATATACTGTGTAAATGCAAGTTTTTTTAATTGTATTTTGTTCAATGTTTTTACTACGTTAATTTAATTGTCATTAATTATGTAAAATTATTTAAAGTGTCATGTGAATATGTGTAATATGTGAAATTATATAAATATATGAAATTGTGTAATAGAATGTGTGAAATTATGTAATTGAAATTGTAAAATTGTGAATATGTGTAATTAAAATTGTGAAATTGTGAATATGTGAATATGTGAATATGTAAAATTATTGAATATATGGTTATTGTAACGTATGAATATGTGAAAATGTGAATATATGAAATTGTTTAATGGTGTTGAATATGTGTTTATGGTTATTATAATTACAAGTTAACAATTAATAAATAATAATTTTACTTTAAAATCTTATTGATTAATAAGAAACTAATTAAATTTTGTAAATAATAATATTTAACATATATTAAGTAATAAGTGAAGTGGTTAATTATTAATGATTAATTTATTTAAATATGAAAAAATAATAATAATTAGAGATTGATAATTAATAGTAATAAAAACTAATAATTACAATTAATAATGTTAATTGAAATTAATAATAGTTAACATCTATTACGTAAAAATTAATTAGTTAAGTGGTAAATTAATAATGACAAAATTTTTAAACATAAAAAATATTAATGATTATAAATTAATAATTAATAGTAAATAATTAATATGAATTATTGAGTTTAGAATTAATAATAATTATAGTGAAGTATTAATTAATTATTAACTTGTTAATAATCTTAACTAATGAAGCAGTGATTTTATAATGATTTGAAATTAATAATGTTAATTAAAATAACAAACCATTAAAAGTTTATTGATAATGTTAATAATTTCTAATTTATTCAAATGTTAAAATAAAAATAATAATTATAAATTAGTAATTAATAATAATTATTTAATTATTAAAATTGAATAAAATTTGAGGTGAAAATCATAAAGATATTAAAGAACATACAAAATAGAATAGAACTTTTCTACCCATATTTAAGAATTTGAAGGCATGCGTTTAATATAGTATGCAGTAAAAAAGAATCCTACGTGCTTGTGAATTTGTTGCATATCATATATTGCATTTCATTGTTAAGACAACCTTAGACTCGTTCGAAAATTGGTGAGTGTCTCACCAATTCTTGAATTATCCCATTTGGATATTTTAGAAATGTAATTTTACATGTTTATTGCTCATATCTACTCACGTCTTGTGGTTGATTTTTCGGTTGTCTTCTCTTGTTCTTCGGGTGTGCAACCTTCCATAGTATACTTAGGAGAACTAAAAGGAGATGCTGTTGAAATTTTTACAAGAAAAGGGTTTTGTGGAACGAGTAACAAATGTGTAAGTTCCACATCCTTTAGTTCATAGTTCGAATACACCCAGTTGCCTCCCAAGGTGTAAAACTAGCTCACATAATTGTATACTAGCAACATCAAGCTAGTTACTCAACTGAGCCAAATGAACCATGGAATCACTGTTAACATTCCTCCACCCTCGGCGTCTATAGTCTCTCATGCCAATGAAGAAGAGGAAGAGGAATGAAATGTAAACTAAGATGATTAGAAAATTTGTATATTATTAGACTTGTGGTACTTTTATTTTATTTTTATTCGTTATTAGACCATGTAGTCTGTTTTATTTAATTTTGTAAAGTGTACATTGCACTTTGTGTTATATTATTGATTATTATTGCATTTTACTTATATTTCAATTATTTCTAAATTTTTACAAATTAAAAATATTTGAAAACAAATCAAATAAAATCAAAATCAAAATTATTTATTTAATTACAATAAAATACATTTTCTATTTTTATTTTAAAAATATTTATTTAATTGTAATAAAATATATTTTAATTAATTTCTTAAAAGACACTATCATGTCGATGTTAAAAACTTACGAAGAAAATTTTAGTGATGACTTGTCATCGAAATTTTAAAAACTAAAAAATTCAAAAACTTTTAGTGATGATAATTTTCAAAAAGTCATCGTTAAACGTGGATAATAACAATGTGAAGATTAATTAGTGGCTCCAAAATTAGCGATGATGTGTCGTACTGTCATCGCTAAATACTTTTTAGCGACAAATTTGTAATGACGACTGGTCGTCGCTAAAAAACTATTAGCGACTACCAAAGGACTTTTAACGACGACAACAAATAAAGGGGTTATTTGGTATTGTTTTTAAAATAAGTGAAAATATTTTTATTTTAAAAAATACATATTTTTTGAGAATTATGCTGAGAGTGTTTTTAAAATTTTTGCCTTAAATAACGTGTGAAAATATTTTTAAAAATTTTGAAAACAAAAACAAACGGGTCCAAAGTTTCTTATAGTTAATGCAAGAAAATTGAAAAACCAAAGGATCCCTCTCTCAAAACATCATTGATATTTCTTTCAAGAAGAATAATGTATTTTTTACCAAAAAAAAAATTTTGTCTAAATTTGACATGGATTATTTTTGTCCCATATACATAAAAGTTCCAAGCTCTTACATTTCAACTTTATCTCATATCATAATTATAAGTATTACTAAACATCTATCTTTGTCTGTTGGAATTTTAGTGATGCAAGTATCACTAACATTCATTCAGAAAAATAAAATATTATAAGATTTACCCTAAATGAAATATTACTAACATTGAGACGATTAACACAAAGTAAGAGTTGAATAAAAAATTTCATTAACACCACTTTAATTAATACATCGATCTGTTAAGAAAGAAGGTATGTTAGAGTTGCATTTATATGCATACTTTGAAACTTCTAACGGTTGAATCTTAAAAAGTTTCCTATCAATTAATTAATTGTTAAGGGCTTGTTTAGTTAAAATACTTTCAATACTTAAATTACAATTAAATTATATTCCTATAGTATTTTATCTTATAAAAATTTAAATTTTTATTTAAATATTTTATTTAAATACTTAAACTAAACGGATTCTAAATTTTATCCTCAGCCAAGAATTAAAGTTTCCTTTACAAAGAACTGTTTAAAGGCATTAACGAGAATCATTTCAAAAGGTACACCTAAAAGTCCTAACGCGGCAACAGAGAGAGAGAGAAGGTTTTTAGAGAGAGGAAGAGTTTTGGAGAGATAGATGCTAGGAGAGGAAGGAGTAGCCGGCCTAGCTACGAGAGAGACTGATCAAATTAGCGGCTAGGTTGAATAGAGACTAGAGTAGAACTGCCAAGAAATTTCTCAGATGTGCTTTTGGTTTGTCTTTCTCTCTCTATCTCTCTTTTAATTTTATAAGTTCTCAGATGCTATGATTTACTCGTTCCTTGTCAGTTATGTGTTTCCACGGCTAACGGTTTCAGAAATTCAAGGGATTAGAAATGGTTAAGGGAAAGGATATAATCTTTTTGAGGTTTTTCAAATAAAGAGCTATAACACTAAATATTAATTCTCATCCTGCGGTAAGTTTCGATATTTTCACCGTTAAATTCACTTTTTAATTGTTTAATCTATATTTGAAAATAATTTTACATCTCAAACTATAAATTTGTAATATTTTTAATCATAAATTAAACCGTTTAAAAATTTATCCAAAAATTAAAATAAAAAAATTATTGATAGAATAAAAATAATATTCTGAGAGTTGCTTATTATCTTGTGTACATATATTAATTAGTTTATATATATTTTGTGCCGAACCGCCTTCATGGTTTGCAGCCTTACAAATCGCACGCGAAAGAGAGAGATCATCTTACATAAAAAATATGAATCTTTAATTACAAAAAAGAAATATACAATATATAATATAAAAAATATATATATGTATATATATGTGTACTAAAAAGAGCTAGATCTCTTGCCAATGAAACTACGTTAATTACCAGCTGTCAGGGGAAAAAATCAGCACTACTGCAATCTAACTTTCATTATTTGCTCATATGATGTGTGACTATGAACTTTTTAGTGCAAAAATGGCTTTGTATTTTCCGTTTGCCGGACCATACAATTATATATTTTAATGGCCAGCTGATCAAGGTCTGAAAAGAGCACGCATTGATCATGGGAGAGCCAAGCTATGTAAATAGTACACATAATGATCGATATAGCTGCAGGTTTTTTGATCCTGCTTGTCTTTTTCTTTTCTATTATTTTAAAATTTTTTTGTGGTTAATGCTGTATTGTTTTAATTTATATGTGTTTAATATGATGATTAAAATTATTAAATAAAATAATAAATATTATAATATATAAGAATTATATATTATTTTTAATTGAAAAATAAAAAATTAATTAAAATTAATTTTGTCAAATATGTTATTAATGATAAAAACTCTTTTCAAAAAAAAAAAAACGACGGAAACCTTTATTTTAAATTTAATCGTTAAGTTCCCAAGACAATTTGCCCCAGAGGATTGTACGTGAATCCTTCTCATATCCTTCAACCTTTGAGAGAACTGAAGGCCAAAAGATTACACGTATAAAAAATGCAGAAAATAATGCAGTCTAACCTGGCTAAATATTCTATAATCTATTTAGGCCGCTGACTGAAAAAGAAAACCAAAAAAGAAAAGAAAAAACTGTGCCATCTCGTCAACTGCCAAAGAATCCAGCATTAGATATGGCGATATGTACTCGCCGAACTATATGTCAAATCAGCTTTTTTATCTTATCCTCGTTCACTAATTTACGTTTGTAACGCACTAATTCGAGCTTTTATCAAAAAAATAAAATAAAAAACAAACTAAGGCCCGTCTAATAATATTTTTAAAATACGTAAAAAATAATTTTTTTTAAGAATTACGGTAAAAGCGTTTTTTGAAATTTTTATCCTTAAAAACGTGTAAAAGTATTTTTAAAAATCTTTAAAACAAAATCAATTTTTTTTTTAATTTTTTCAGGTTTTGGCGTTTTCCCTCCACAATATATATATATATATATATATATATATATATATATATATTTGAGTATTGAGAGCCACGTCCTAGTGTTTACTCTCCTTTTACGTCTCAAATTATTTTTCTACGGCTGAGGACCTTGTGTTTTTTTTTTATTGACAATTTTATCCCGTAAAAAGTTACAAATTAAGAACGTTCAATTTAACTTGAAAATCAGTTGACACTGAATCAACCAATATACTGACATATTAGCAAGAGAGGGAAACACGTGAAGTTTCACGGCATGATGCAACTTGGCCTTTTTACCGAAAAGACTAACCCTTTCTTTCTAATCTTATCGCCACGTAAAACTGCCTTCACTTCAATACATATATGTATACATATATACAAAAAAATTATTATAATAGGGATCCAGTTGGCGCCAAAAAAGGCATCCTAGGTTTGAATCTTAAGAGTTACTTATTAATAAAAGAAAAATTTAGAAGGGCATTAGCGTTAATAAAATAAAAAAGCTTTGGCATTTTCTTTTCAAAATATATATATATATTTTTTTCAGCATTGAGAACCATGTACTAGCTTTTATTCTCTATTTATCTCTCAAATTATTTTGCTACAACTAAGGACCTTGTGTTATTGTTTATTAACACTTTTGTCTCATGAAAAGTAACAAATTAAGGACATTTAATTTAACTAGAAAATCGGTTGATGCTGAAAAAAGTGATTGATCAAGCAACGCTGACATATTAGCGAGAGAAGGAAACACATGTGAAGTTTTACTGCGTGATGGAACTTGGCCTCTTTACCAACGAGACTAAGCCCTCTTTTCTGATCTTATTGCCGCGTAAAACTGCCTTCACTTCAATACATGCATGTATACATATATACAAAAAAAAAAAAAAAAAAACTACGAAAGGGTTCCAGTAGGAGCAAATAAAAGCCTCCCGGCTTCAAGTCTTAGGAGGTACTTGTTAACCAAAAAAAAGTTTAGAGGGGCATTAATGTCAAGAAAATAAGAAAATCGTCTTTTTGCCAGGATATACTTAGATATGATTAATACTATTATAGTGCCCTTTTCAATTGCCACACAATTTGATAGACTCCACCCGTATAGGTGGTGTTCACATGGATTTCATGTATGCTCCTTGGCTCCCGAGACCCCAAAGGCGACAATGTTTTGCATACCATCCTATACCGAGCATGCTACCATGAATATTAGTAATTAAAAAGAAAAGAAGTCACAAGAATCCGAAAAAAAAAAAAAAAAAAAAAGCTGAAAGGCTTTCAAAGACTACAATATAGCCAAGGAACAACAAAGACCAAATCAGACAAAAACTATGAAATGGCTACCTTAAAATATAAGGGATATCTGCCAATATTCTACAAATAAAACTAGAAGATGCCTCAACAAATACCTTGATTGGTGATGGCCGATGGGATAACCCAGCTAAAGATAAAAAGGAGCATGATCATCAATCCAAGATAACTCAAGAACCATCAAGGATTGCATCAAAGAAGTGAGCCGACTAACCTTTCGTTTGGAATTTTCATTCCAACTTAGTTCTAATTGTAAACAATGTAAAGTTTTTAGCAACTATAATAAAAAATAAAAAATATCTATAATATAAAGCTCTTATATACTATAGTTTTTAAATTTAACGTCAATTATAACTGATATTTCAAAAAGCCCACAAAAGTGAAAGCTTTCAGTTTCACAGATGTCATTGTGAATGAATTGCTTCACAAAATTAAGAGCAAAAAGCTACCACAAGTCCTCAATATATGTCATCAAGCCGATATATCAGTTATTCTGTTGCCTTCTATTTTTGGAAAATGTAAAATTCATCCTTGAAATGTATTGTTTGATATCTCAATTAAAACCAATAAACAATATAAAAACTCTTAGCAGTTATAATAAAAATTAAAAAATTGTTATAAAATTTTTATATGTTATAGTTTTTAAATTAGTATTTTCAGTTTTATTTGTCCGCTCAAACACTTTAAAAGCTTTATAAAAGTTACAATCCTTATGACATAATTATATTGCGTAAGTAAAATCAGTTTCAAATGACAAATTGTTCTATTTGTACTTATGGTGCGTAGGATTATTGTATTTTTACGTATTTTTTATTTTATAATTTAGATTTCATTTGGTAATTGGTAATTTATTATCACCTTAATTTAGATATTTATTTTATTTGTATTTTTTACCATTCCTCGCATGAAACTACCCCAGTAAAAAAAATCAGCAAATTAATTATTCACGAACAGAACCCCGCCTCAATCCAACCACTTGTATCCTTAGCTAGCTTCGTGGGATTTCTATAGACCCGTTTATTTCGATGCTTGAATCACAGTTTGAATCATTTTACTATAATATTTTTTTTAATAAAAATTTAAATCTTCATTTAAATATTTTATTTAAATACTTAAATTAAATAAGCTTTAATTTATTAATTAACTTCCAATTTATCAATTAATTTTTCACTTCACGCTTATCAAGAAAATGCACTAATCATCCTTTATATGTGTGTATCGCTTTGTATAAATATAAATACTTGTTCACTTGTAAACAGCTAGCATATGCAACATTGTTAAGTTAGTGCAGTACTTTAATTTATTAGAAGAGAAAACAGTGTCGTACTTTATGTCCAGCCGTCAAAATGCAAGGTGATCATATTAAGGTTCAGAATTCCCAGAGATATTTTGAGGCCAGCAAAAAAGAAGAAAAACAATATTAAAAATAGACACATGGATCTCCAGGGAGAACCGAAAAAACCTGTTGCAAAAGTTGAGAAGCAATTGAGCAAATCCCTTGAAAAAGAAAGGAAAAAGAGAGAGAGAGAAGAAAATAAAAGAAAGAAAAAAAGATGGCAGTGATTAAAGCGTTAGGAAAGGCATTGAATGTCTGGGAAGAGAGTACGGGGAGAAAGCGATGGGAGAAAGCTTTTAAACATTAATAAAAATTATTGAAATTATTTAATAAATTAAAAAAATAAAGAAAAAAATAAAAACTATAGGGTTGGTGGGCGCATAACTGGAAAATATTTGTTTTTTTTTTTTTTTTTTTTCCTGGTGATGGGTGGTAATCAGTCAGTACTGAGTAGTGTTCCACTGAAGCTGCCAGCTCTGCGCCGTCTGCAAGATGCCTACGGCCAACACTACTAAACACACCTCACCTCTTCCTATCCAGCGAACTCTTCTTTCATTTTGTGTGAAATAAATTAAAGTTTCAATGTATGCATTATGCATATAATGCAACTCTGACCACCTTTTTCTGATCGATATTAATTAAAGTGGTGTTGATGAAATTCTTATAATTTAACTTTTACTTTATGTTACTGGTATCAATCTGAAATTAGGTGGTGTATGGTACGCAGGTTATGGCCGTTAATTTAATCCGTGAGTTTAAGTTAAACTCATATTTAATAAGCAAGATAAAACAAATATTTTTTATCATTGTGATTTGGACTGTCTTTGTTTAGTGTGTAGGTTTAGAACGATTTAGTTTAAAATTGTATAATTTAAACTATGGGTTATAAACTGTGTAGTTTAAACGGTGGTTTTGAACTAGTATTTGAGATGTAAAGGTTTAAAACAAGAAATGTTATTTGAAAAATTATGGTTCATGGGGAAAAAGGAGAATGAGAGTAGTTCTATATGGTTCAAAATTGTTAAACTTAATGGGGGCAATGTTTAGATTTTGGATATTTAGGTTGATTTAAAACCATCTGCATGGTTTAAAGTCGTTTAAATTATTATTCCACCAAATACTAGTTTAAACCGTCGTTATGGTTTAAAACCACTTCCATAATTTAGAACATACGCGTTAAACGACACATAATACTATTAAAACTCATATTATGTTTTTTGATTTCTCACAATTCTCACAATATTCAAATACTAATTCTTTAATATGTTGTTTGATTTAGTTATCTGATCTGGTATTTTATTTTATATTTAGACTTTAATATTTTAAATATCAATTTAAAACTATTGTTTAAACTATATAATTTAAAAGGTATCGAATCAAACTACAAAATCTAAAAGGGTGTTTAAAAAAGTGATAAAAATTATTAATTAGAACCATTTTTATTATAACATATAAAAATTTTATATTATAATAATTTTTTTAATATTTTTATAACATATAAAATTTTTATACTGTTTATTAAAAAAAAAAAAACACTTTTGTCAAACATAAAAAAAAAAAGAGTGCATCAATTCAAACCGAGCACCAAATAGACATAGCTAACAGCTCTTGCAGTGTTGATGACCGATGGAGTGTGGGGGCTACTTGGCCAATCTTTCAATTTCTAAAGTGGATCAGAATCATTATCAAGCTCATTGATATTGGATTTTGCTTTTTGATTATTGAATGTGATGGATGGTGACCAAAAAATGATTCCTTTTTTTTTTTTTTTTTTAAATGCCAGATGCTTAAAGCACCCGCACTGTGCTATATACAAATGACCCTTCCATGCTGCGTTTATCATCTGTTTTGGCCTTATATATTTGACTGACAATTATATTATGAAATATTCAATTCAATAAGGCTTAATAAATGATTTATTATTTTAAACGCTAAGGATATTTATTAGGTATGTATTTTAAATATATGAAAACTTAATTTCAATTAAAATAAGAATAATAAGATTTTATTTTGACTTAATATATAGAAAGGTTTAGTCTTAGGTCAAATCATATAATTTGCTCACTTTCTCCTTTTCCTATTAAAGAAAGATTCTTTGAGCACTAAAAACATATTTGAATGTGAAAGACTCTATACCACTTAAATTTCATCATCATGGATTCAAATACGTATTCTCAACTATTATTCTTCATAAGGGTTAATCGCATAACTATATCTCTTAGTCTTTATTATTTTTTAATTTATCCCTCTATTTTTAGAAGCTACAAATGTATTATTTTAATTTGAAAAACTTGCTTCAATTTTATCCCCTGTAGACTTTTTTGACTTAAAAAACATGGAGATTAAAATACCATTGACTAGACCTAATTTTTTTTTATGAAATTTATGTTTCTTCTTGAAAAAAATTTTAAAAATATATTTTAAAATTTAAAAAGCCATAAAATTTAAGATCTTTTTTTTAAATGATGTTTTGTTTTAGGATTTTTTTATGTTTTTAATATATAAAATATTTATCATAACTATTTAAGGATAGTCGTATTATTTTATCTAATTTTTTCTATTAATAGGGATAAAATTCAAATAAGTTTTTTAAATTTCAAGGATATCTTTGAAGTTTCTAAAAACAAGGGGACAAATTAAGAAATAATTAAAACTAAGAGGTACAATTATGTAATTAATCCTTCTTAATAATTTGGCATGACGGTTCTTAAGATTTAAAAATATGGTCATAAATCATATTTATGAATAAATTTAATAAGTAGTATTAGAGCAATTGTCAAGCTAATTATTGACATAATTTTTTTTTCTTGACTAATTTTTCTGGGGGATCAAAAACAATTTTTTGGCATATATAAATGTAATAGCACTTGTGGCTCATTTTAATTTGGAGTTACATTAGATGGATGAAAAGACTATGTTTCTCAATGGCAACATAGATGAAACGATATATATATGGTGCAGCCAAAAAAACTTTGTATCTGGTAACCTAAAGAAAGTGGTCTGCAAACTGAAGAAATCTATCTATGGTCTCAAACAAGCTTTCCGTCAATGGTATCACAAATATCATTAAGTGAAAAAGTGATTGTCTCGTATGAGTTTGAGGCAAATAAAGTTGATGATTATATATATCATAAATTCAATAGGAGTAAATATATATTCTTTGTGTTATATGTTGATGATATGCTGCTTACTAGCAATGATATAAGCTTATTACATCAAACCAAGAGATTTTTGACAAAGAACTTTGAAATAAAAGATATTGGTGATGCCTCTTTTTTTATTAGGCATACAAATACACTAAGATCGCTCTAGAGGTACCCTTAGGTTATCACAAAAGAGCTATATCAAAAGAGTTCTCAACAGATTCAACATGACAGATTGTGCACCAAGAGATGCTCTATTTGCTAAGAGAGACAAGTTCAGTCTCAGTCAGTGCCGCAAGAATGAGTTTGAAAAAAAAAAAGAAATGCAAAAGATTCCTTACGCATCGGCTTTAGGAAGTCTTATTTACATTCAAGCATGTACGCGTTCAGATATTGCATTCATAGTAGGAATGCTAAGCAGATGTTTGAGAAATCCTGGGATGGATCACTAGATAATGGCTAAAAGGGTTATGCATTATTTGCAGAGAACAAAAGACCACATACTCACTTATAAGAGACCGGAATATTTAGAGATCATTTGATATTTTGATTCCTATTTAGTTGATGCCAAGACAATAAAAGATCCACATCAAGCTATATTTACTTATTAGCCGTGGGGCCTATTTCCTAAAAGAGTGTTGGGTAGACACTCATAGCTTCCTTCACTATGGTAGTTGAGTTCATGGCCTGTTATGAGGCATTTGACCATAGGGTATGGCTGCTAAATTTTGTCATAGGACTTTATGTTGTGGATGGTATTAAGAAACGATTATGGATATATTGTGACAATAATTTAGTTGTGCTTTATTCCAAAACAATAGAAGCTCTATGAAGACGAAGCACATAGACATTAAGTTTCTTGTTGGTATATAAACAGTTTAGAGTCGTTAGGTATTTATAGAACATATTGAGACAAACTTTATTATTGTGGATCCGCTCACTAAGGTTTTACCACCTAAGGTGTTTCATGAGCATACTGCTCATATGGGTGTTTTATTGAATGATGTGCATGTCTAGAGGGAGTTTATATTTTGGTGTTTTTTTCTTCTAGACACATTTTATATTTATTTTCTACAAAATAAAGTAGATGTTTTATTTACAAACTCTAAATTAAATTGTTTTTATTTATGATCTCACTAAACAATAAAGTAGGACCAGTTAAATATAGGCATGTGTTGAGATCATATTGTATGTAATTTCTATGAAATGCATCTATACTTGATCTATGTTATTGAATATGTTGGTGTGGCAACTATTGAAGGGCCTAGTTAGAGTATGTGTAACGAAGATCGCTTTGATCCTATGCTAATATAATAGATGGACCAGATTGTAACTGGGGAGATATTTTAAGGTAAGATAACATTTTCAGTGTGCACTCAAGACTATATAATATAATTGTTTCAGAAAACATATGTAAGCCCACGTGGGATATTGTTAGGTTTATATTTAATGTCCTATTATGGGCTTACATATTTAAGTGACAAATATATTATGAGCTATTTAATTTAATAGGGACTAATAAGTGATCTATTACTTTGCGTTATAGAGAAATCTACTAGGTATGAGCTTTAAATGTATAGAAACTTAATTCTAATAAAAGTAGGAATAATGAGATTTTACTTTGACTTAATATATAAAAGGGTTGTGGTTTTCAAGTCAAATCATATATATATTTTGCTCTTCTCCTCCCTTCCCTAGTAAAGAGAGAGATTCTTTGAGCACTAAAGATAAATTTGACTCTAGAAGACTCCATCCACTCAAATTTCATCACTATAGATTCAGGTACACATTCTCAATTATTATTTTTAATAATTTGGCATGATGGTTCTTAGAATTTAAGAATATAGTAGTAAATCATATTTATGAGTAAATCTAACACTACATTGTCAAAATCAGGGGTCCAGTTTTTTGCATAAGTTTCATCCTATCAATTTTGCTATTTGTACCGTATTTATAAAAATCCCTTGATTTTTCTTGGCTGGCAATCATGCAAGCAAATCCACCATCGTAGCTAGTCCATGATCCATGAACACCTTACACGCCCTCAATTATTTATTTGTTTTTAACAGCTTAATTAATTAGACGATTAAAAAATTCCTTTTTTTAAACTTACTTTTACGTAATTAATAGTCTAATATGATATTAATTAACTTAAAAAAATTCTGGTATGATGAAGTGTTAAACTATATGATATTATAATGATATTTTCTACTCCTTTTAAAAGTCTACAGGAATGCCCTCTATTACGGGCATAAATATTTTTGTTTTCTTAAACACTAAAATTTCTACCCTCACTTTCTATTTTTATGTATTGATTAATATTAAGTCTAAAAATTCCTCAAAAAAATATTTGATAAAAAACGGCAGAATTCTTAGAGAACTACATAAAACGTGGAGGTGCTTTTAACCCAGGGTGATCAATGGGCCCGTGTACAAACCAGCTTATACTATGGGCCTCAGTTCACTCTGTGGCACTGCGTCTGGAGACTTACTGGGTCGGCCCGAAAGCCCTTTCTTTTTTTTTGGTAGAGAAGAGGAAAACGCCAATAAAAAGCATTTTTCTTTTAATTTTGAAAATAAAAGTGCACATTTTACAAGGCTTAGATCATTTATTCTTGCTTTTATTTCTCATTAAATCCTTCAAATATAGCATTTTTTCTTTAATTATTTTTGTATTTTAGTGTGTAAATGTATATAAAAATGTTTTTTTAGTGTATTCTTATGTTTAATAATATTTTTTTTGTAATTTTTAGACTCATTTGGACTCTCGGGGGGGCGACTTTTAACGGACATCAAATGAAGGAGTTTGTGCCTCAAAGAACTGCCGCCTATATAAGTCAAAACGACATCCACATTGGAGAAATGACTGTCTGAGAAGCCTTGGCCTTCTCTGCGAGGTGCCAAGGAGTTGGATCACGTTATGGTCTGTTCATTTCTGGTAATTTATTTATTAAGGGCATGCTAACCAAATTGTAATCTATTGTAACACGAAAAACTAATGAGTAAAGTAAAGCATAAGAATGAGAATTATTGATTTTTTTTTCTTCTAAATTTACTTGTTAGAAACTGAAAGAGAAAACAATCAAATTTTCTTTTAGTTTTTACTAATTTTAGAACTGAAATAATATTAATGTATGAAATTACTAAAAATGTCTTTTTACACAATAAAATGATCATTAGCATTTAACATACGCTTATTAAGGACATCAGTAAATTTAGTATCCCAGTTCCTTAAACTGAGAATCAATACCAAGGGGTGCAAGAAATGACATTCTCCTTACTCATTCCTTGTATTGTGTGGAGTACACTGAACTACAATTTCTAATTTTGTAAGTAAACACATAATTAGACGAGAAATAAAACAACTCACTTGTAAATAGACCAATTATCTGAAAAGCTTGTTAACTCTATTTTGTAATTTTTCATTTCAAAATTTTATATTCCAATTGTTTGAATATCCCGGAAGCTTGAAGTGATATGCTCTCCATAGAAATTACAAAGAGAGAAATATTAATAAAAATTATAGGGGATTTCCCATTCAATTTCTCAACAAAAGTACTTCAATCATTTTATATATCGGACTTGTGAGAAACATAAAATGAAGTGAACTGTAACCTGTACATTAATAACTAATGCAGGAACAGACGAAATACTCGTAATGTGATTTGGTTCATATTCGTCATTGTCCCAAACATACGTACATATAGAACTCGCACAGTGCGCTGAAAGCCAAGAAGATAAATTCCAATCAGCAAAATGAATAAAACAAAGGCTTCATAAAATAGAATAAAAAAAGTAGTTAACATAAAATATTGAAGTCACGGCGAGGGTGATGATCTTCTCTGTGATGTGGCCCTTGCCATTCTTGCACCATAAAGTTCCATCCCATACTTTTGGTAATCAGTATCGGTTTTGTCAGTATCTTCTTCTTCTTCTTCTTCTTCTATATCGTGATCAATGTTATTATTTTTATGATTTCCCACAATCTTTTTTCTTCGCATAATACTGCCACGCTTGAGCCATTGGACGACTTCCAACATGCTAGGCCGATTTTCGGGGCCGTTATCGGTACATTTCATCGCAAGCAACACCACAGATTTCAATTGTGCAGGATCAAACTTGCCCTTTAATCTTGGATCGGCTATGAGATCAAAAGCACCTTTTTGGATAAAAGGGGTAACCCATTGAACAATGTCGCGCTTTACCCCGCCGGGAAGTTTCTCAAGAGGCTTTTTGCCGCTAACGATTTCCAAGAGCAAGATTCCAAAGCTGTAAACATCACAACACTCCGATACTTTCCCCCACATCGCATATTCGGGTGCTAAATATCCAAGAGTGCCTTTTACTCTAGTGGTAAGATGAGTGATACCATCAGGGACCAACTTTGCAAATCCAAAATCAGCAACTTTTGGTTCGAAATCATTGTCCAGAAGCACATTGCTCGCTTTTATGTCCCGGTGTATTATATGGGGATCCGCCTCATGGTGTAAATACCTAAACATAAAATTAAATAAAAAATTAAAATTTCTCATTCAAAAATTTAAAATGTAAATATATTTATAAAATATAATGTGACCTTTTGGTGCTCCATATTAATTTTATCTTGAAATTATTAGAAGCGTGAACTAATTATAATTTAAAGCACCAAATTAAAATGGTCCATAGACTAACTACCTAGGTAGCTAGTGATCAACGAAATAGCTGGCTTAAGGCCTCTTTCAATTTGCTTAGAGAAGAACCTTTGAATGATTCAAAAGTGTTTGGTTGACCTCTAATATATCCTAATAGCTACTTAATTCTACTCAATTTTATATTAAGTGCGATAATGTATACATATACACGCAAGTCATACATCAGTTCTTTTTTTTGATTTTAAACAGAAATATATTAACATTATTATCTTACCAAATTAAGATGAGTTTTATATTTACTTACGCTAAACCTTCAGCCGATCCAATGGCGATATTCATCCTACGAGGCCAATGAAGAAGACAATCCGAGGCAAGTTGGCCGTGCAAATGGGTGATCAAGTTATGATTAGGCATGTAATCGAAAACTATAAGCCTTTCTTCGCCGCCGGCGTAGAATCCTCGCAGGCCTAACAAATTCTTGTGCCTCACTCTCCCAAGAATTTCCACTTCCACTGCAAACTCCATCTCTGCTTTGGCTGTCATCGTCTTCAGTCGTTTCACCGCTATCTACAGATAATTTTATTGCCAAAAAAAGCAATAAAAAGAGTTATATATCCAAAGAGATGACTTAATTTGAGTGGTATATCCTAACGATCAAGACATCCTATTATATGTGATATGTATAGAAAAAACTAAGAAAAAGAAACGTACATGCATCATGTATAGAAATTTAGGCCCGTTTGGTCTATGAGGTACAGACTAAAAATTCAAAGTTTTGCGAGAAAAAAATTACAACCACAAGATTTCAATTGAAGTTCAAAAAACGAAACAAACGCAGCAATAGTATCATACCTCGACGCCTTTAGATGTTCGACCCCAATAAACACTTCCAAAACCGCCTTCTCCGATCTTGGTATTTTCATGGAAATTGTTTGTGATGTGTACAAGCTCCTTGAGAGAGTATCTTTCCCATGGATAATCCCTAGCACTGCTATTGTCCGGCCTGAAAATTCTCAAGAATAAAAACAAAAAAAACAAAAATAAGAAAATAACTAGACACAAGAAAGGTCATTAACTAACAATCTATTTCTTTAATCGTAACGTACCTGAACTGTGGCTCGTCATTTTCATCGGAAATATTGCAACAAAAACAATTCCACTCCATTTTTCTAGAGGAAGAGAACCATAACATGAACAAATCAAAGAGGCTTTTGTTCTATAAGCAGAGGTAGAATACAATAAGGTAAGGTCTTGGAGAAAACAAACAGGTTGATCATGCAACAAGAAAACAAAATATTTCGGAAATTTCATGGAAGGAGACTTATGGTGAAGACAAGAGGGTACCTCTTGGAAGTCAAGGAATTTGGCTGTTTTTTCTGTTGGGGACATGTTTAGCTAGGCTGTTTCTTAAACAACAGCCCTTAACCCGATGCATTCTAGTGCTTTTTTATCTTATGTAATTAAGCTAATTTTTTTCATTGGAAACGTCACATTTTTAATTTGTTGATTGCTACATTCTTGGGAATATTTTATCCTTTGTCTACATAGTCTATAGTTGGACGATGAAAACAGCTGGTATTTAATATGATATTTGCTCATATTATTACTTTCAATTGAAAGTGACACCATTAATATCGAGCGATGAACATGAACTTAGTCGAGTAACCAAATAATCCTGACCCTTGAGTGGTTGAGGTGAGACTCAACTATGTAAGGGGACGATAGATATACATGGTAGGCCTTTAGACTAGTAGTGCACTTTTCTGCTAATTGGATCTGGTGAGAATAACATCAAAATCAAAAATAATGAAAAATGCAATTTAATGGACGAAAAACAGAGTCCTACTTATAATGCTTTTCTCTTTTTTCCAAAAAAAAATAAGTGTGTGTGTGTTTTTAGTCCTACGGGCTATGGTAGTTTTTTTTTTTTTTATCTTTTTTTATTGAAGCCTTACCATTTTGAAAAGATGAACTCTTAAACGTAAACCATGCCTTATCGTACGCGTGTGACCTACGATTAGCTGTACTCGGACAATATTTGGATATATAATTAAGTTGGGTTCGACTAGGTAGATTAATAATATATAATAATAAATAAACTAGCAAAAAAAAAAAATCAAATAAAAAGAATCAATAATTCATGTTGAAGCTGATTAAAAAATAAATGGTAAATAATGGCGTGCTATTAGTGTGAACGTTGAAAATATTGTGCTACCAATATGAACGTCAAGAGTAATATGCTACCAGCGTGAAGGCCAGGAATGGTATGCTACTAGTGTAAATGTCAAAAATAGTAGGCTATTAATGTGGACGTTCATAACGATGTACTACCGGTGTGAACATTAAAAAAGGAGGGCTATCAATGTGACTGCTAAAAGAAATGGAGAAAGATTGACAACTATAATTACCCCATTCCCCTTAGTTGTTTAGCATCCCAAGGAGAAGAGAAAATCTCATAAGCATGTAAAATATTGTAACGGCATGTGGCTCCTTAATATGGGAAAGGGTAATACTTTGGTAAGGAGCATTTTCTTGGGATCATGTATTTAATCTTATAGAGAGAAAATTGAATGACCAATTTCCTAGCTATAATTGGGTTTTCGGTGTGAGGAAAATTATTGATAATGTGGTTGTAACAATTTTTCACATAGTGAATTTTTCTCTGGTTGTCTCTGACTACAATCGTGATTTTTCTCCGGTTTATGAGTTTTTCACGTGAATTCTTGTGTTTTATTTTTTTAATCCCTCTATTGTTCTTTGATATTCTACAAAGGAGGAACCAAGTTTCTCTGTAATTTGAGTGTTCCAAAATTTGAAATAAAAAAGAGTTCATATTTATTAATGAGAAGGAATCTATTTAGTGGAAAATTTTGAAGGTGTGGAAACTTTATTGTTTAAATTGGATGAGTATATATGAAGAGGAAGACTTTTTTGGTTATTTGGTTTTTTTTTTTAAAAAAACTTCGATGGTGAAGCAAACATCAATGGAAAATAACTCTTTTTTGGTAAATCACGACTAAGAAATTTACTTTTAAGTTAATGAATAATTGAATATAGAGCAAGAAAAGTCACAAATATAACGTGCATAAATATTTTGCTACGCAACGCACAGGTAATTTTATTAGTTATATGGATCTATAAGGAGTTCAAGTTTTTCGAATCTGTTGATTCAAGGTGAGTGCGTTACCAAATTAATGGAGACCCTAATTTCCTAAACAAGCCGATTGTTTAATATCTTATCTTACTTATCACATTACTTTTACTTGTTAATTCAACGACATGGAGGATGTTAATTTTGTTTGTGGGCTATACGAGAGAGGACAAAATGGGAAAAAAAATCGAATAAAAAAATCAAAATATATTCTAAGGGTTCGAATAAAAAAAATTGAAATAAAAACTTCATTAATATTATCAATGAAAGATTACAAATTTAGTCGAATAAGATTCATCTTAGGAGAATTTAACTATAACGATTGCTTGAATTCATCAATAAAGACGAATGAAAAAGATGGACAAATTTCAAGTGAAAAGACCTAATAGAGAAAGTCCCGCTTGAAACACAAACTAGAGCTTGATCAGGCTTGTTACAAGATATCACAACAGTCAACAGATTAAACCTATAGACTGAAATCAAAACCCTCCCTATTAGAGATACACAAGACACGGTTTAGATTAACATCGAACTAGATGTCTATACACCTTCCGCTAATAGCATGTAGGTGTGACAAATATACACTATACAATAATATAACAAAAATCTCGTCGTATTTATTCTAAATAAACAAAAACAAACCCGAACAAAAACAAAAAGAATAGAGGCAACTCCCCAACAAAAGAGAAACTGTTGCCTACTTTTTTTAACCCACTCTTGGTGATCTGCGAAAAGGTGGTAGTTCCAAAGATATTACCGTCCTTTACCCAACACAGGGACCAATAGCCTCAGATCTGGGCCACAAAGTCTAGCCTCCACAGGCCACATCTCCATCTCACCGTTTTCCTTCGTCGTCAACTTCGGTTCCAGTCTGAAACAAGATTTCCTTGGCCCCCCTATCCTTCCACGCTAGCAAGTCCTTTCCCTTGCCTCGCAATCGTCACCTCGAGCTCATTCGCCCACCCACGAGCCACGAGCCAAATCTCTGCAGCCTTAGGTTTTGTCTCTGTAGACCTCATCTTTTTCAACCATATCACACTAGCACAGAGATCCACCAACCTTCTTCCTACCCGACCCTAGTAGTAAGTCCCCATCACTTTCCTAACAAGATCTTCCCACTTAGCCATAACCCAGCCATCCACCCCTTCCTTTAGGCTTGAATCAAAAAATTTGGATATTAACTTTTTTAGTTAGGGGATTTTCTCTTACAAAAATTTAAACAAATTTGAATTTTTATTCAAATTTTTTGTTTAAATTCATGGGTCAAAGAAACTGTTAATTTGGTAATCATGAGTATTAAAGTTATTAGACGGTAAATTTTTTTATTTTGAAAACTTACACTTCAATATTTAGATCCGATAAGATAGTTTTTATGAATTACCATTAAGACTTTATTCAAAAATGTATTTTATTGATTTTAAAACAGTTCATAATTTGTCATATTACGTGGGGTGTCAATGTTAGAGTTTCTCACATTTGTAGGGACTATAATCAAGTAGCATATAAAAACTGATTCAAAAGAGGTTCAGCTGCAGGCAGATGAATGTTTGGTGGTGCAGTGAACTGGATTTTTGCCGAGTCTTGACCTCTAGAGGTATGGTTGGTCTTGCTAATTACAAATTCCCTTGGGACAGTTGAGATTGAGTACTCTCTTTCCTTTTATTAACAATTTTTTTTTTAAATTTCTTCATTCTAGCCTTTAGACCTCTTTTTTTTCTCCTACGTAATTTGCAAAAATAAAAAAACATAACTAATGCAAACCATGGACAAAAGACGGGTCAAGTTGCTAGAGAGAATAGAGTAAAAAAAAAAAAAAGGACCCGTAAAAATTAAATTTTCTTTCAAGAATACGCTAAGTGATGTTTGATGTATTCCGAGGCCAATTGGAGATTGTATGGGGATTGTATAGGCTTGTTGGAAGATTGATGAGAAGAACCAACCCTTGACCATATATATATATATATATTATATCTCCCAAGAGTAAGTGGACCCCTCCTGGCGGAACTACCATCACATGAATTATATATGGGTGTTGAGGCGGTGAAGGAACAGTGACGGCGATCAGGATCATGTGGCATTTTACAACTTATGTAGCAGAATGTTTGGCCATAAGGGACGGTTTTTGCAAGGAGTCAAGCTTTTGTGGGGCGAATGGTGGAGTCAGATGCAATCGATGCTATCGGTGTTGTGGAAAGTCTAGATATCCAGTTGGTAGAAGCCAACATTCTGGAAGATGCAAAAAGCATCTTATAATTTATAAAAGCTCGTTGTTGTTGCTGCCGCTGTATTTCTCATGTGGGGAATTAACGTGGCTGACATATTAATTAATCATGCTCTGTTAAATTCTAGTGATGTCTTGTGGTCTAGTTTTGACCGTCTTTTATTAGTCGTTGTGTATGCAATGACTTGATTAGTGATTAATAATGCATGCTAGTTTTAATTAAAAGAAAAAAAAAGTTTGATGGGTAAAATC
Organism: Artocarpus heterophyllus; assembly: GCA_025403435.1. NCBI lineage: Eukaryota > Viridiplantae > Streptophyta > Magnoliopsida > Rosales > Moraceae > Artocarpus > Artocarpus heterophyllus. The sequence goes on from CM046353.1 coordinate 2,305,879, forward strand.
GTATATTCGCAGATTTTGCTAATTAAAACGTCTTTTTCTTACTGTTCAAGTACATTTTTAAAAATCTTCTATTTTAGTGATTAGTACTTTGTACATATTATCGCCATGTCAATGAAAAGTGGCTATGTAGTTGACACATGTTTCATATCACATGACATATCACCGCGAGTGTTAATCCACGCCATCATCTAGTTGGCATAAATAGTTTGTTACTACATAGATATAGATAATTGAATGCCCATGATAACATGACACATAATTTGTTACCACAGATATTTTAAATGCACAAATGTTTTCTAAGAGGAACAAATTAATTAATATAGGAGTTAAATCTAGATTATAGATTAACGTTAATAAAAAAAAAGGTAAAAATTTCATGCAAACATTGTACACTACCAGGATACCATTAATAATTCAGGTCAGTAAGTCGAGAAACTCTCATCTGATTAACTTCCCGTAGTTTTTTCAGTTAATTAGCATACGTTGAACTCTCATACCAACATTTGCAGCACGTAATGTAATAATGGAAGAATACATCTACCTGAATACATAAGGAAATATTCATTTTTCAACACGTAATTAATAGAAAATAATTCTGGGCTCGGGTGCACGAAAGTTACAACACAAAACCATGCGCCATAACTCAGTATCGTCGCATTCTAGTGTTGTGGTAACTTTCGTGTACTCGAGCCATGAATTGTTCTCTAGACTGGTTAATACCTTCGATAAGGTTTTGAAAAATGTCAAGGTAAACATGACATAAGTGCTGGTGTTCTTCATGAGTGTAAGAAATACTACATTGATTTGAAGCCATTCTTTTTTGACAAGAAGGATTGATTTGGGAATAGAAAACGTTAATGAAAAGAAGAAGATAAAAGAGCAGATCAGATTTGAAGTGAGAAGATAAAAGGACCAGATCAGATTTGAAGTATACTTTAGGAGTGATTTTTCATTCATGAGTGACTTGCTATTTGTGGAACAAGTGAAGGTCAAAAGATAGGATTCAAAAATCTAATCCGATGACTATGATAGAAAATAGCTAGATATATTATCTAATGGCTTTGGTTCGAGTGAAAATAACATAGGATTTTGAAATCTAATCTAACAGTTGATAATCCTATAAAATCCAATATAATGGCCGTGATTTAACTAACTTTGATTTTTTATCTAATAAACTATTATCTTCAACCATTTTAAATAGAGACAACTAAATTTTATTGCAACTCATTCAGTTTCATTTCCTAAAAAAAAACACGATACTGTTTCAATTTCAATTTTTTGTAATGGTTGGTTAAATTACTTAAATATATTTATGTATTAGTATGAATAAATAATTATTAAAAACATAATTTGTTAAGTAGATTAATTAATTAATTAAAAAAAGAAATATAAGGGCAATATTTTTTTAGTTCAACTTTTGATTTTATTGGGTTAGAAATGAAAGTTTAAGTTTGATGTCGAAACTGTACCATTTTTATGCAAAAACAACACCAAAATGATACAATAGGTTGAGATGGCCTTATACAATATCTAAGTAATAATTGAGATTGAAATGTACTCTTTGATAGAAGAGATTGAAATATACCGGATCGAGCTGCTATACAACAACAGGATGCATTTTCATTAAAATAAAAAATAAAATAAAACCCTTGGAGTACTTATAACTACTTGCATCTAACAAAAAGCAAGACGCGAGCTGTGACCAGAAAATAACTAACCAGAAGATGAAATTTAACAACAGCAATAAGTATATATGAGGTAAAGAGAATCTTCTGCATCCAACTTAGTCCTAGTTATAAGTTTTATGACTACTATCTTCGTCCTGAAGGTGATCAAGGTAACCGATGGCGTGATTTTGAAACTAGTGCTAACAAGTCGTGTAATGTTGTTGTGGTGTTTGTCACTGCATAATGACCGTATAAATTATATATAAGCAAACAGAAGTTAAAAAAAAAAAAGAAGCTTGAAATACAATTTTTCCGATATAAAGCCCCCATCTTCTTTATCATTTTGAAAAGCCCCAGATCTATGCATGGAATAAGAAAGATTTGATCTAAATCTACTCGAAGGACAGGCTCAGTTCTCACGCATATCATTACACACCTAAAGTACCACAACATATTGGGCAAGTTAGGGTCCTAAAATAGAGCTGTAAAGTATTGAACGCTGGACACATCTTAAAAAAAAAAAAAACTTGAAATATAATTAGTACTATGTATAGAAATTATAATATAAGATATTATGTAAGTGTCTTATCTTAATGCACCAATGCACACATAATAAAAAAAAGTAAATAATTACTTATTCAACAAACTATAAACCATGATACTAACTTTTCTAGAGTTCATCAAATCAATGCATTTGCATTTAATGTATATTCTAAGACCTTATCGTTAGTACTACTGCATGCAATGAATTACAGCTTGTAAAACACTCTTTTTGCTGCTAACTATATTACTGTTCTTTCTGACATTTTGTTTGATAAAATTAATTTTAACTAAAACTTTTAATTGTTATAATATAAAACTTGCATATTATACAAATTAAGTGTGCTACACTCACATGTTATAATATTGTATTTAATCAATTAGTTCAAATCAATGCTCCCAAACACACATGGTAAAACATACTTAAATACTGATGAAATTACAAAATGTCATAGTTTGATGAATGATCTCAAGAACGAAATAAAGCAAATAAATCATAACGTACTCGACTGAGATCCAAATGGCAACATACCTAGATATCAAATTAAATCTACATAAGAAAAGTTAAGTTATTTAGATCTGGAGTACTTCATGCAATAACAGTAAACTACTTAGCTCACAGTGATTAGCGAAGCTACAGTTGTACAACTAATTGAGTTGTTATATATATATATATATATATATATATATTATCAATCGGTGAACTCTCCAATTCTTTTGAACTCTATATCATTATCATAGATAGCAGTAAGCTAGATGAAACAAAAGATCGTCACAATATTGAACTAATATAAAGCACTTGCAGATCTCAATGAATATTTTCGGCGCAACACATAATTAAATAATCATTCATATACATGGACAAAAGATCATCACAACGAACTAATATATTGCACTTGCAGACCAAAACAAATTAGAGCACTGCAAGGGTCTAAAGATCAGATTTACAAATATGGAACAACTATAAGTCGTACTAATACAGCCCCAGTTGATCAGCATTAATTCTGATCAATTTCAAGATCATCATGAGCAACAAGGCAGTGCATGCAGGAAATAAAATTTAATGATAATACCAAGCAGAGTTAAGTCACTGGGAAGTGCTGCACAAGATAGCATACAGTTTTTGTTGCAGCTCACACAGATCAAGACTAGTATTATCATGAACCTGTGAAACGAATGTTATGAGACATTGTGATTGTTGCAGGTGGATTAGTGGTATTATGTTAAAAGAAAAAGAAGAAGAAAAAGAAAACTTAAACCTCTAAAAATTAAAATGTGAATTATGACCAAAAACTCCTCACCTCAGACTGAATAGTGTGAATTAACCTCCCATTCACTCTGGTGGAAGCAGACCCCACAAGGTTAAGCCCTTCTTCAAGCAATATTTCAAGTACTCTTGATAGGGCTAAACCACTGCTAATCACAATCTCTATTCCATCCAAACAAGGGCGAACAATAACGGAGTTAAGCGAGTTGTTCGCCGAATTATAGCTTCCACTCCCAGGATTGGAAGCTTGTGCACTCGAATCCAACGAGTTTTTGAGCTCATCTCTCTTGATTGTTAGTACTTCGATCTTGTTCTTTAGGTAATTTATGTAATTTACTGCCTCATATACGTGATCTGAGATTGAACGCTTGCCCTGTAATAATTTCGTCAAGAAAAACCCTAAAAGAATAATGTTTTTATACATAATAAAAACAAAATTATAAGATGAAAATAATTTAGTAATATTTAAGAATTAGCACACATGATCACTAAACCATATAGTTTTTGATGAGCTTGATAAAATTGTAACAAAGCAAAAGCTAGAGTTGAATCACGGATAAGGGAACTAATTAATGTAATTAATAACCAGAAATAGAGGTGTTTGACCTTAATCATTTCAAGAGGTAGTAGTGATCTAAGTGAGGAATTAAGAAACGCGATTTGCTGCCTTCTTTGGCGTTCATTATCCCTACGCATGATCTTCCTCTCATTGTCGTCGCAATTGTTTGCTTGATCAGTATTGTTGTTGGGGGTAGAGAATGTTGTCGTTTTATGGCGCTGACCACCTCTTCCCACATTATCCATGGGGATGAGATAATTATTTCCCCCACAACTGCTTATAATTGACTAGAAACCAGATCTTGTTGATCACCAATATCTTCTTGGTGGGGAATGGGGAGATTTGGGATACCAAACTTATTGCTTAATAAATTTGCTGGAAACGAAAATATTTAAAGAAAAAGATGATTCCCAATTAAGCTGCTCCCAGAGTAATTTGAAGCTTTTTTCCTTTTTTTTTTCTTTTTCTTTTTTCTTGTCTGTCTCTTTATCTTCCTATTTGATTAAGGAGCCAAAAGATTCTTTTGTTAGATAAAAGTACAGATCTGTTGTATTTATTTTCTTGTTTCTTTGTTTGTCTTTCTCTTATATAACCAAAACATATAGATTTAAACACTAAAAGTAATTATACAACTCATTTAGGTGTTAATCATATAGATTTAAATACAAAAAGTAATTATACAACTCATTTAGGTGTTAAAATTTAATTAGAGAACAGTTAATAGCAAGAAAAAAAAAAAAAGAGAACAGATCTTAGATAACGAGCGGTGTGATGGGATCTTGATAAATATGTCATTATCATGGGCAATCTATTCCTAGTCAAGGACGACATGTAAAACGTGGCATTGTCAAAGCTTCTTTACACAATTTCTCTTTGACCTTTTTACTGAACCAATGCGGCCATTTCACACATAATTGGTGGACCAACATTAGTCGGCAATCGGCGGATAGTAGATATACTTATCAAAGTCATATATATGAAATTTTGGTGTTACGCATGAAAAAGTGTTATGTAGCCACATGTCGCACATCTGATTGATGAACTAACAATAATTACTCTAGGACACTGCACTACATATATATATATATATATATACATATATTTGGATATCCACTGTATTCTTTTAAGAAAATATGAAAGCAAAAAGAAAATGAAAAAACAAAGAAAAGAAAAAAAAAAGGATGAAAGTAACAGACCGAGAGTTAAATGCCCCCTTTATATCTAGGGTTTTTTTTTTTAATTCCATCGCTATTTTCATTCTTTAAGGCTTACCATCATGCTACAAATATCAATCAAGAGTTGCTTTATATATGTAAATAGATGGTAATTCTAAGATGAACGAAAAGTTTTGATGAGAAGGGTGTTTTTTTAATTTTCATGTCTATATATCTTTAACATGAGTTATTAATTTGGCGCGCGTTAGGTTTTATAAGGAGTAAGCATAGTTATCAGATTGCATTGCACTTTTTAGTAAAAACCTATATAAAAAAAAATAATAATAAAATAAAAAGGATGAAGAGAGAATTTCATAATTGCGTGTATCTTTTCTATCCCAAGATATAAAAATCACACGGCCCGTATAGTGCATGATGCTAGCCACAGCCATATATCTTTTATTTTTTTTTTAAATAAACTCTAAGAAGAAATAATTTACATCACACACAACTAGCACATCCTAACCCGATCAAACTTAAAAATGCGAGAGCCATCATTGCATCGGAGGAAAATTGAGACTAGCTTTAATTTCATTTTTTAATATAGGCACAAACCACTAATCCAAAGACGATGATATGTATATCCGAGCTGCATTTTTATCGCTAAAACTTATATTGTTTTATTTGACAATATCGTTTCAATTGATATGGTGTAAAGCAAAAGTTTTCTATAGTATGAAAGTACTTACATGATATAATATTTAAGTATTAACTTCAAGTTTCAACTTGATTCCTAAATACTCTAATTATAATAGAACTATACATGAGCACACTAATAGAACTATTTATACATAATGACAATTAACCTGTTACAACAATGTAACCAACATCGATCTCTGCTGTAGGTCCTCCTATAGACGATTGTAAATGTTGTCATCTCAAAGCTTGCCTGTTTCTGTAAACATGATTACCACTTCTACAATAGCGACAAACTTAGAAGATGCGTTGGCAGCTTGATAAGCATTTGAGTCAATATCATTTTAAAAAAAAAAAAAGGAAGCATAAACATTTATTTTCAGTACTTTTGCTTTTTTCAGTTTTTTCTTTCTAGCTCGACGTTTCTTGGTTGCTTCAATGATGTTGAATTATTTAAGAAGCAAAACAATAGGAGACAAGACTTGCTATTCTATATTCAAACCTTTTGATTTTCCTCTATATGCTTACCTATAAATGAAAAATAACAATAACTTGAGACAAACCAAGAATAATGTGAATGTTATGACATTTGACTCATTCAAAACTTAGCTCACGAACAATTGTTTTTCACGAGTATAATTAAGTTTGATCCTATTTCACAATGCTATATTCAAAGTCCAAGATTCATAGACTTCCTCGACAAAAAGGTTTCACATATGTGAACTCTCCAAAACAGTCCTGTATGGGCTAAGACGTTGGAAACAATGGCGACGCCAGATTTTTTTATTTTTTTTCTCAGTGACCCATGAAAATAATAGAGCATTTTATTAAATGATTCATACATATAATTTTATTATTGCGTATTGACAGATAAGTTTGAGCGCAATATCTTTCAATTATTGAGTGAAGATAATTATTATTTTTTTACAAAATAAAGATAAATCTAATTTTTTAAGGATAACTTGCTACGTTAGTCTCTATTCTTTCACAAAAGTGTGATTTTAGTTCCCTAATCTTTTATTTTATTTATCGAGGGACCAATTTAATGGTCCAACCGTTAATTTTGGGACCAGTTTTTTACTTTTTTTTTTATAACTTTGGGACCACTTTGTCACATTTTTTCGTCCAAATTTAACTGTTTAGCCATTAAATTTAATTAAAATAAAATGTTAGAGACTAATAAATCAAAATAAAAGATTGGGACCAAATGTTCACTTTCAGAAAAGATTAGAGACTATTGAAATAATTTATTTTTTTTTTAAAAAAATTATGATAACATTATAATATTTAAAAATTAAGTGGAGACATGTACCCCTCCTCAATATTTAATCTTCATCCAATCTTCATCCGCCACTCCACTACTTGCCAAAACATTGCATAAAATTCCTTTTTAGTCATCATTCTACAGTAATTTCCCCCTTTTTTTTTCTCCAGCAGGATGTTAAAGAGCTTGTTAGCGATGCAGATTGTCATAATTTTTCTATGCTTCTTTCTTACAAGTCCTGAGTCATAGGATTCTGTAATCTACTACAGTCAATTCTATTCTACCCAACAATTTCTTGACAAAAATATAACATAAGAAACACGAATATTGCATGCAATAATCTGTTTGTGTTCAACCTGATTTAAAAAAGTCAACTTGATTTAGAATTTAACTACCAGTACTTGAAAAATGTTCGTCCTTTAGTCTGAACATGCACAGAGAAAAATCAAAATCCTAGTTACACTATGCCAACTTTGCCGACAAGCCGCAGCTATGTGAAGAGGCTATAGAGACATGCAAGTTTGCTCGGCTTCCACGATGTACTTTTCTTGGAAACCATAATTTGTCTTTTTGCTACAATATATATTGATCTCGTATAAAATTTTAAATTTTGGTTCAAATTTTTTGTTTAAATTTATAGACCAAACGGCCTAACAGTTAGAGAAGGAGATAACTAATCCGATTGGTTTAGCTGATGTTTATGTAATTTCTAATTGTCACTTACAAAAAAAGTCTTGAGTAATAAATTTGTCTTATTTTTGTGTCCTAAAAATATAGGTTCTACAATGAAAAGAGGAATATGTTACTTGCAGTATCTAAGTTGGATGAAAATATCCCACAGCAAAAGCGTGCATCTTTCAGTACTGGAAGCTCAAAGCGAAGTACTAATGGGAGTGTTGGAAACCAAATTTGAACTTAAACACTATAATATGTGATAATTTTATACCATAACATATTTTTACTTTAAACTATAGCATGCAAGAGCTTTTTAGACTATACCAGTTCAAACCTCAATATCAATGAAGTAAACAGCTGTTGCATGAAAATCAAATGTGCGTGTGTGATAGATACATAGATATATATGGACATACACAATGCATATCAAAAGAAAACATCCGAATTACCTTGTCATCTAGTAACCACCCTATACCACATTAAGTTTACCACTTCAATATTTTAAAGGAAAAGAATTAAAAGAAACAAAATTAGCAAGCCAATGGAAAGACCAATGAATACAAAGGATGGACCACTAACAAATGATCCGAATAAGCGCATATATGATGCTTGATCAAATATGTAAAACCTTGATCACTTGGAGTTAATTACTACAAAGGTATCAAACAACTCTCTATTTTTGTTTCTAACGTAGTATTAATGGAAAAAGAAAAATATTATCCTCTCTTTATAACTAAATAAATACAATAATTTTAAGATACGCAATTACAAAAAAAAAATAATAAATAAAATCGAAGAGGGTGCAATATTGTAGATTGAGTGCTTAATTATTTTAAGAATAGGCCGGTTTAATTGATCTTCCAAAACACAGCAGTCAATATTTTGGAATTTATTAGCTTATAAATTAGAACATTATGGAGTATTATACCTAGTATGCCAAGTCTTCCATCTGATCAGTCACCAAAAGCATGCATATTTCTCATAGGTTTATTTTCGACAAGTTAGATTATCATGCACCAGCCCATACACGCGCGCGCACACATATACATAGACACATTCACGCATATACACACATACATGCAAATATATATGTGCAATTATGCATGCATGTATGTTATGCTTCTTCGTACATATAGTAGTACTAGCTAACATTCTTGTCAAGTTTTTCAAAAAGAAAATAAAACCTGGACAAAAGGGTTGATGATCAGAATCCTCTAGGGAAAATTCAGCGCCACACAGACAAAAAGTTAGAATATTTAACATATCTATGGCGGTTCCAAGAAAATCTAAAGGAAGATCATGCATTACTACTAGGGAGATCTATTCCACACGGAGATCGTTTCGTTTAGAAACCGTTGCAGCTCGGGTATTTTGATACATTCTGGATCAGTAACCTGTCATTTCAACACGTAGATTGTAAGTAATAGCCCTAAGCTAAGCTCAGTAAAATACGGTATATTTGTAACCATGCACCTCGGCTTGGATGGAGTGCAATAACCGGATATCAGACACTTTGGTAGTAACACAGCTAAGTATTGTATGTCCTTGTTCAAGCAGTAGTTGGAGAAGTCTTGAAAGGGGCAAACCATGCCCCATATTGGAGCTAAAGACAACTTCAACGCCGACGGGGCATGCATGGACTGCGAGGCATGAGCTCGTTCCGCCGTCGCTTGTGATAGCTGAGCCTACAGTTTTCGAATTGAAATTCTTAATTAGGTCATCTTTCCGGGCACTCAATTCCGAGATCCTTGTCTGCAACCGCTTGATGTAGTTCACAGCTCCATTCATGTGATCTGACATTGAACGTTTTCCCTGAAAAATAAAAATATATAAAGCATACTCATTAAGTCATGTACTATAGTTAGTAAGTACCTTTCGAATAAACTACATAATCAGAGAAAAATTGATTTTCGTCAATGATAAGAGAATATAACTAGGATTAGAAAAGAATGCATATAAGAAAAAAAATAGTATAATTTCAAGAAAATTGAAAAAAGAAGAAGAAGAAGAAGAAGAAAAACGCATGACATGCTGGTTTGAGGAAGGTTTGGCTAATTAATCTTACCCCCAAGAAAAAAAAAAAAGGAAAAGAACAAGGAGTACAAATATAATTCCATTCAGAAAATAATAAGAGTAATAACTCAAAAACAAATTATCAATTGAACCGAGAATTAGGACTAAACACCGTCCCTAAAAAAAGACCGATTGGGGATTCTTATGTCTGGGGTTTTTTATTTTTGTTGGTTTAGGAATAATTTATATAGGTAACCTGAGGAATAGGAAGAACCCTTCAAAAAAATTAAAAAAAAATTGAAAGAGAAGAATAAATGAAATTAATTATTTTTAATTTTACCTTGATATATTCAAGAGGGATAAGGGATCTGAGACCTGCGTGAACGGCGGCCATTTCTTTTCTTCTTTGCCTCTCGATTTCTCTGTGCATCATCCTCTTCTTATAATCATCCTCGTTTTCGTTATCCAAGTTAGGTGCTAATAATTTTCTTCTCGAACGCCCTTTTCCCATATTATTGCTGGCGATAATATTGGGTTCCACCGAAGCACGAGTGGGGATGATCTTGATCAGATGCTGTGGGATTATGTTCTGTTGGTGGCAATTATTATTGTTATTTTATGTAGACGAAATATATTGGAAGGAGGCCATTTGTTTGCTCTTGTTTCAAGGAAACATTTTAATAGGATTAATATTATTATTTTGTTCAAGCTGCTGTCTCTTGTCAACCTTTGTCTCAGACGAAATAAATAACGTTAAAATATTAATGGAGGCAAAAGCATATAGCAGATGCGTTTGTGTGAATGGAAGAGATCTTCCACGGGCTAAAGATTCCCACAAATCTTCACATACAAAGATAAGATAACAACTAGAATAAATATTATTTGTTTATTATTATTATTTTTTTAGGAAAGACATTGTCTTGAATATAGAAAGATTGCTTTTGGCACCACTAATATATTGGTCGATGGTAAGGATGCATTTCTTTCATGGGATCCTTTCAAGATGTGCCTAGAGTTCAATACTTTAGTCTCATTTTAGGATCCCTCTCATGGCTTGGTAACGTGTTGTTTTGCATTGGGTATATATCATGGACAGTCTTTTAAATATAATTGAGCCAAATCCTTTTTATTCTATTAGTGAACCCTAAAAATTTTAGATGGACAAGAGAGATGAAAGCAAGTTGGTACCAATAATTACTATTTTGTTTAAGGGGGAAAAAAACAAAAGATTTGCTTTTGGGTATGGCTTGCCTAGTTGCGGATACAAACCAAAAATATCCTCTCCTCAACTCTTAAAAAAAAGGTTGATTCAATTTGTATTCTTTCATTTAACTCTTCACATCCCCTCCTAAATACACCCCTTGTAATGTTGAAATAAATAAATTTACTTATTATACCCCCTTATAGTTCCACAACTATCTCTAAAATTATTCTTTCTTTTATCTTATTTTTCTTTTTACACCCATTGATAAGTTGGTTTTATACTAATTTCTTAGATTTTTTAACTTATTATTTTATTAGTTTTTGGGTAACTTTTAGAGTTTTTTAGTTTATTTTGTTTTGTTTTATAGATTTTAGAGGAAAAAAGTTTTTTGGTGATCTTTCGATGCCAAAAGAGCTTGAGAAGACAAAGGGATTGAAAAAGAAGGAAATCGGGCACTTATGCGCCGTTTAGAGCAAATTTTAGTACAAAAACCTGAGAGAAAAATACCTAGGCACCATTTGGATGTTGTTTGGCGAATCCTGATTGAGTGCCTAGGCACCCAAAACCTAGCGTCTAGGCGCTCATATGATAAAATTTTGAAACTAGGTTTTTGTAATCTCCAAGTTATCCATTCGACCTAAGACTAAAAATAGGACTCTTTATGGTTTCAAAAAGAGATTTTTAGACAAGGAGAAGACTGCTATTAAAAGGAGAGAAGCTTGGTGCTTTGAAGAAGAATAACGGTACAATCCAGAGATGGAATACAGTAATCTTATCCAAAATTCTAGTTCTTTTTTTATATCTCATTATGTTTAAGACTTTCATTAGGATTTTGTTAATTCCATTATGAGCTAAATTTCCTTTTCTGGGGCTACGATGTAGCCGAATTATGATTGTTCAATTTTTATTTTAGTTTTAATTAATTTGAGGTTTATTCATGAATATGCTGAGTGTTTCAATTGTGCTTAACGCTTGTGATTGTTAGACGCCAATAATTACATGATTTGTGATTTGATTTGAGACTGAGAAGTGATAGTCAAATTAAACTATGATTGAAATACCATTAGAATATCATAAGTTTGAGACAATTATGAGTCTAGTGCAACATTTGTGATTTCTTGTTCTTAATGAATTTCAATATGTTAAAATCTTGACAGAGATATAGGATCTGCATGTTTGATATATGATTATTGATGCTTGAGAAAGATTGATAATTAAATTAGAGAAATTCGGTGTCAGCATAAGAATAAATTTTGATTAATAAATTAGGTAATGTGGACATGATTAATTTAGATGAAATCAGATGCCCTAGCCTTTTATTTATATAGGTTATCATTTATCTTTTTGTTTTATTATTTTTAAATTTTATTTTTGATTATTCAAATAATTTTAAAGTTAACTAGTTTTAGTACTTAGCTAGATTAACACAATCCTCATAGGAATGATACTTTATACCCACTCTTTATTACTTGTCTATGATTTTGTGCACTTATGTTATGAATATTCACAACACCCATCATTTTATTTTTCATTATTTTAAGATTCTTAATTCTCTATCTTTCTCTTTTTTTTTTTAAGCTTTAAGCAAGAAGCATTTTTATATATAAAGGAATTTTTTAAATAAAAATTGTATACATATTCATTACTATTTATTAAAAAAATATTATATCTACTAATTATATTTTCTAAAAAATATTATTTGTTTATTATTATATCTACTAATTTAGTAAAAAAAGCAAATTAATAAACAATCGTGTAAGCTGCTTGATATACTAGATTAATTCAATAAATTTGCAAACTTATTGCTTTCAACATAACTTATTTTGATCTATTCTTGTATTTCTTCCAACAATCAACAAAAAATAATAAAGGAATAATTGTGGTGAATAATAAAAAAGATTTAACATACTTCCATTTGATTTTTTAGAATAGTCATTGAGTAGTAAAAATTAGGGTTTTATCATAAAAAAAAATTATGCATTAAGAGCTTGCTTATTTAAAGAAATGACATATATAGGTGTGTGAAAGGAAAAAGATTAGTTTTTAAATATTAAAAAGGATTTAATTATGTAATTAGATCAATTATAGTTGTTCTTTTTGTCATTTTATTGAAGGGTCTTATTGTAATATGAAAATTTATTTTCAAAAAGAGTGCAAATAGTTTTGTAGGGATGTGAATAGAACTATCCAAAAAATACTAAACGAAAACAATAGACAGTAATGCAATTACATATATATATGTCTAATTGTGAGAATTTTTCTTCCCTTTTTTTAAGTGTATTCATTTCTCAAGATTGTCAAGCCAAGAAAAAGAAAGATATATATGGTCATGTCACATTTCTTATATATCATCAAATTGACCAACTATACTCGTTAGATGTCCATCAAAATATCAGTTCAAAAAAAAAAAAGAAAAAGAATAAAAACGATGTCAATCAAATTATAGTAATAACCCTGATAATTGTTTGTAATGATGTCGTAATGTCTTTCGGCTCCTTAACCCTCTTCCAGGTAGAATGAAAACTTGTCAAGGAAACGTCGGCGATGTCTTGTTGGTGTCACTTCACAAAGACGTGTGCTCGCGAGTAGACTTTGATGAGGCTTATATATATATATTAGTTAAAGAAAAAAGAAAAATGAAAAAAGAAGGTATCAATTTGAAAATGATACTTATTGAGCGATAAGCCTTCAGAAATGTTAGAAATTATGTCTCTCTGGTTTGGTACAACGTAATTAGCTGCCCCACGGTAGATCTGTCGCCCGGCTACAACCACATAATACTCAACCAAATTAATAAGGTGCTTAAGAGTATTGGTTAAAACTGATTTTAGTTAAAAACATGATAGCATATAAAAGTTTCATACTATAGCAGCCAAATACGTTATAAATTATCGTAAAAGGCTATGAAATATATACATATTAACCTTGGTTACTTAATCGGGTTCTTTGCCTGGAAGGACATAGAGAAAGATATTATCATTTTTTTAAACTTGAAAGTAAGAAATTCAAACTCTTTATCTTGTGATAGAGTCGAGTCGGATGTGGATTTACTATTAGATTACTCTTGCAACCATAAGTAGGGAAAAATATAAAAGCTAAAATGATTAACACTTGAAAATTAAAAAAAAAAAAAAGGAAAAGAAAACGAACAAAAAACTATCAGTAAACCTATTTATTACTAATAGTCGGAGCACAATCAAGTTTGTTAAAGAATGTTAGCCATGTCTTTTGCCTTATCAAATCTTGGTCAAATAATTAAAAGCCGTAATAGTTTTCACGATTTTTTTTCTTTTCTGAAGATGGTTGTTCCACGAATTATGATCCTCATAAGATGATAGCAGCATCCTCCAAAAAAAAAAAAAAGATGATAGAAGCCATGCATATCGGCGATACCGCATCATATAAAAAATTTAATTTTATTTATTTACGCTTTTTTTTTTTTGGTAGAAGGGCATGCAATTAAATTTGAGTGTGAGCTGATCAGCTTTGAAAGTCATCTCTATATTGTTTATGGGAAAGGAATATATTGTACGCAGGACCTTTAGTGTAGTAGTAGTTGGTAAGAGAGAAGGGCTTAACAAGAAAAAGCAATATATTAATTAGCATTAACCCACCATCAGTATCAACAGGAGATCTCATCAAAAAATATTTTTATCGTCAGAAGTCCATGGTGCTTACAAGGGCCTCCAATAATGTTTCTAGTAACGCATTATAGAAAAAAAAGCCTTTATTTTTTTTTTTCATTATATTTGCTTAGCTGCTCCCATATCTTTTTTCCTGCAAAAAAAAAAAAAAAACAAGTGATCTGTACATAATTTATTGCTTTTTAATATTATCACATAAAGTTGTTATAAAAATAGTAAAAAGGTTTTGAGGATAAAGCTCTAGGATCAAGGAGCCATGACGCTGTCTCCGGTTTTGGTTGCATATGGACCTCCAAAGTGCCGAACCCACATACTGGTTGTCATAATCCTATCTATTAGAACACACACACGCGTATTGTCTTCTACATTCAAAACCCTACTTGATTTGCAACGGACCACTAACCTTTTATACTATTGAAAATAATTGCTTAATTGAGCAATTTAGGCATAGCATTTATTATAATTAATTGACAAGTCACGCATAATTAGTATTAAGATCATCTGTAAATCCATTGAATATTAAAATTGTGTTTGGGAACATCGTTTTAGCTTGTTAGTTTCAACTGTTATAGTATAAAAATCTCACTTTTATAGTATTTTGGTTTTAACTTAATAATTATATTCCTAAACAAACTCTAGATCTGGTGACTGATAAATTAAACAACTATTAGCCTGATATTGTGGATAAGTATGTCACGCCCCAGAGTACGGGAGGTGACGTGGCGGAATATTTAGATTAATTAAAAGAGAACTTAATTAAAAATCGAGAGTTTGAGAATCAAATTAAATAAGAAATAAAGAGATTTTTCACCACATTTGATAAACGAATTTATAAATATTAAGCAAATAATAATAATTAATTAAAAACCGCGAATATGGGTTCCACAACCCACAACTTGTGCACACACATGGTTCTGACAATATCATAAATACAACTACAGTCCATGTACAAATGAAGTTAAAGTCTTACATGCCTTGATTAATAATACAGAATATAAATAAACTCTCCTATTGCTCCTGAGTTCGATCCGAAGAATCTTCTCCAAACCTAAATGGAAGACCACCTAGATGGGGGAAATTTAAAACAATAAAACGTGAGCGAAAGGCTCAGGAAGACTATGTTTTATAAAATAGTTTAATGCAAAGAAACATAGCATCATTAGAAGTTATTCAGAGGAAACTTAAATAAATAAATAATTTGAGTAGAACCGTTCTGTCACAGAACAGTCCACTCGTCAAATCAAAACACCAATTTACTTTTACCTAGGCAAACCATGATATCACCACCGTAGTGGCCCAGCTGGGTTTCGGGACCTGCCCCCAAGGTCGATCGCTACACGACCCGATCTCTGATATGGCATCATGCCTTAGTATTTGTTATCATTATCATTCAAAACCCAATTACCGAGTGTTGTCAATTACATTTATTATGAAATTCATTTCAGATCACAGTATATTGAAATATAACCGATAAAACCATTTCCAAACAACCGTTGAAAACATTTTGATAGAAATCCTTTTCAAAGCCAAATCATTTCAAAACCAGGCTACCAAGAAATAGGATAGAAGTCCTACCTCAATACTCGTGCCGATGCCCCACACCGCAATCCCGGTCCGCTATACGTTAGCTCCACGGAACCACGAACGATCCTAGATACAAACTAGGTCGATCAATATCTAGTTCGAGACATTCTATGTTACTAAATCATTTCATGAAGTCCTAGTGTGCCATTTGTACCTTTAAAATCATCCTATAAGGTTGGGATTTAAATATGGGTTCAAAATAGTGAAAACGGGTAAAAATCACAAAAATTTCCATGCCTCAGTCGGCCTGCCGGACGCCCTGCTTCGGCCTGCCGAACTGCACAGTTCGGCCTGCCGGAAGCAAAGTTTGGTCGGCCGAACATTTCCCCAGATTCGGCCTGCCGGTCGGAAGAACACTGGCCTGCCGGTCGGAAGAACACCGGCCTACCGATCATCACTCCGGCCTGCCGAACACAGGCCGAACTGGGAAAATCCAGAAATCCCAGCCACGGGTTTCTCGATCCCCAAAATCCAAATCTTGTTTCCAACCTATTTTTCTCAAATCCCAGGCATGAAAAACAATTATAGTTGATAGAGAAACATTCTAAAACATGTTTGGACTCATTTAAACAAGATTTGAACTCAAAATCCTCAAAAATCCAAAAATGAGAAAATGAGGGGAAAAATGAAAAACCTTGAATCCAATCCGTTTTTCTTCAATCTAAACTTAGATTCTAGTTGTTCTAAGTTCATTTAACTCAAACACAAGGTTTTCTACACTTAAACAAACCTAGATTTCAAAAATACACAAAATTGAAAATTTTGTAAAAAGTTTAGAAATTTCGAATCTAACCTCGAATCGAAGCTTCAATCCGCGTTCTCGGTTGCCGAATCACGTCCCCGAGCTTCCTCCTTGCTATCCCAAAGCTTGGATTCGAAATGGAGTTCAAAAATTTGAGAGAGAAGTGAGAGAGAGGGAGATTGCCGAGAGAGAGAGAGGGAAGAGAGAGAATGTCACGGGAGAGTGAGGAGAGAGAGAGAGAAGAGGGAAATAAATAGAGAAAATCGGTGGGCGGTTTTACTGTGCGAAAACCATGTGCCGCCCACGGTTTTACAAAACAGAGTATTTTTAACATTTTACAAATTGTTGCGTTTTAAAACTCAAAACATCATTTTAAAACAATAAGAAATCTTTTGAACACATCAATTTAACAAAACAACCAAAAATTCAGAACCCAACCAAATAATCTAATTAAGGTTAAAACGTTAATTATGGCACACTAATTCATCATTTACATTACATTAACATTAAATAAATTTCGGGACGTTACAGCTCTCCACCCCTAAAAGAAATTTCGTCCTCGAAATTTACAACTCATCTCAAACACAAAACAAATGCGGATACAATTCCCGCATACTCGACTCTAATTCCCAAGTGGCTTCATCAACCCCGTGATGCTGCCACACGACCTTTACCAACGGTATCTCACGACGACGCAAGCTAATCACTTTCGGTCAATAATCTGAATCGGCACTTCTTCGTACGTCGTATCCTCCTGAACCTGTACATCACGAAACGAAACTATCTTATCCTGCCCAGGTGGACATTTCCTAAGCATCGACACATGAAACACATCGTGCACATGAGAAAGTTCGGGTGGAAGATCAAGCCGATAAGCGACCACACCAACACGCTGAGTGATCTCGAACGGCCCAATATACCTCGGCGCGAGTTTCCCACTCACTCTGAACCGCATAGTTCCCTTACGAGGCGACACCCTCAAGAGAACAAAATCTCCAATCGCGAACTCTAAGGGTCTACGTCTCCTATCCGCGTAGCTCTTCTGCCGACTCTGAGCTGTTCTCAACCGATCCCGAATCACCGCGACTTTCTCGTTGCTATCACGAATCGCATCCGGCCCAAGAATAACTCTATCTTTCGGCTCGGCCCAACACACAGGTGACCGACACGGTCGCCCATACAATGCCTCAAATGGTGCCATACCGATACTCGCCTGATAACTGTTGTTGTACGCGAACTCCGCCAAATGCAAACATTGCTTCCAATTCCCGCCGAAGTCCAACGCGCAAGCACGCAACATATCCTCGAGAACCTGAATAACCTGCTCAGACTGCCCATTAGTCTGAGGATGAAACGCCGTACTGAAGTTCAAATCTGTACCCAAAGCCTCCTGAAAACTCCTCCAGTACTTAGCATTAAACCTGGTGTCCCGATCAGAGGTGATGGACAAAGGAACTCCATGCAACCTCACAATGTTCTGCATATACAACTCCCCGAGAATCTTTCTTGAACATGTCGACCTAAACGGAATGAAATGCGCCGATTTCGTCAACCTGTCGACCACAACCCAAACTGCATCATGCCGCTGCTCCGTCCTCGGCAAACCTATGAGGAAATCCATCGTCACATGTTCCTATTTCCACCCTGGAATAGGAAGCGGCTGAAGCTGACCTGCAGGCTTCTGATGCTCAGCTTTCACCTAGAGACACGTCGAACACTTGGCCACGTACTCTCGAACATCTTTCTTCATGCCTCTCCACCAATACTGCCTCTTCAAATCACGATACATCTTGGTGCTCCTCGGATGAATAGCAAACTGAGACCTATGAGCTTCGTCTAGAATGGCTTTCGTCACCTCGGCGATAACTGGAACTGCAAGACGCTCCCGGAAGTACAACGATCCATCTGCATGCACGCTCCATTCTTCAAACTGCTCCCCGTTCTGAATCCGCGACCAAATCCCTTGTAAATGCCAATCCTGCCACTGGCTTTGCTTCACCATCCGAACAAGAGCTGGAGTCGCTTCCACATGATATAACGAAACTCGATCACCATCTTCACGATACAGTAGCCGATACTCACTCACTGTCGCATCCCTGCTCCAGTCCTCAAAAATCAAACAAGCGAGAACCCCTGAAGACTTCCTGCTAAGCGCGTCCGCGACCACATTAGCTTTCCCGGGATGATACTGCAACGCGAAATCATAATCCTCCATGTACTCTACCCATCTGCGCTGCCTCAAATTGAGATCCCTCTGAGTGAACAAATGCCTCAAGCTTTTGTGATCGGAGAAGACCTGAAATGATGCTCCATACAAATAACATCTCCAAATCTTCAGCGCGTAAATCACCGCCTCAAGCTCTAAATCATGAGTAGGATAATTCCGCTCGTGAGGTCGTAGCTGTCTCGATCCGTATGCAACCACACGTCCATGCTGCATCAACACGCATCCAAGTCCGCGCCCTGAAGCATCCGCATAAACCTCATACGGCTCATTACTAGTAGGAATAACCAACACTGGAGCTGAAGTCAACCGGTTCTTCAATTCCTGAAAAGCAAGCTCACAATCTTCATCCCACTCAAACCTGACATTTTTCTTGATCAATCTCGTCAACGGAGCTGCAATCTTCGAAAAGTCCTTTACAAATTTCCTGTAATACCCAACAAGACCTAAGAAGCTGCGAATCTCCGCTACATTCCTTGGTCGTTCCCACTCCAATATAGCTTCAATCTTGGATGGATCCATTGAAATACCATGCTCCGAGATGACATGACCCAGAAATTTGACCTCAGTCAACCAGAACTCACATTTTTCCCTCTTAGCGTACAACTGGTGCTCCCGCAGAGTCTGAAGCACGATCTGAAGATGCTACTCATGCTCCTCCCAAGTCTTAGAATACACAAGAATATCATCGATGAACACTATCACGAACTGATCCAGATACGGCCTAAATACCCTGTTCATCAGATCCATAAAAGCTGCCGGAGCATTTGTCAACCCAAACGACATAACCAGAAACTCGAAGTGCCCATACCGAGTCCTAAAAGCTGTCTTGGGAATATCCTCTTCCTTGATCCTGAGCTGATGATAACCTAAATGCAAATCAATCTTCGAGAAGTATCGCGAACCTCCCAACTGATCAAATAGCTCATCAATCCTAGGCAAAGGATACTTGTTCTTCACCGTAACACGATTCAGCTGCCGATAATCCACACATAACCTGAGAGTCCCATCATGCTTCTTAGCAAACAAAACTGGTGCTCCCCACGGAGATGTGCTATTCCGAATATACCCTTTATCAGCAAGCTCCTGAAGTTGCTTCCTCAATTCCTTCATTTCTGCTGGCGCCATCCGATAAGGTGCCATAGAAATTGGTGATGTCCCTGGAAACAACTCGATACCGAACTCAATCTCCCGATGCGGTGGTAATCCTGGCAACTCGTCGGGGAAGACATCCTCGAACTCATCAACCACCGGAATCGCTACACTACTACTCAAAACATAGGGCTCGCAATCCAGGTTGGCAAGAAAAGCACAACAACCTAGATTCCTTCGCCCTCCTAGGCGCGACTTTATAAGGCTCTCACTCATTAGCCAATCACCACCACCCTGGTAAGTGATTACCGTCCCCCTATCAGACACTAGGGTCACTTTTCTAAGTTGGCAGTCCACGACTGCACTATATCTGGACAACCAGTCCATCCCTAGAATTACATCATAGGAACTCATGGGGAGTATAATCAAATCACTTTTCAAAATCTCATCCCCAATCTTTATTTTACAGGATTTACACACACAATTTACACACACCCGCCCCAAGGGAGAAGTTATGACTAGGGGTTCGTTAAACTGTTCTATCTCTAATCCCAAGGCATGTACAAAAGAACTCAAAATGAGAGAATGAGAGGCACCGGTATCAAATAAAACGCGAGCTAAAGATCTGGAAACCAATATCATACCATCGACAACCACGTTACCAGTCTGAGAATCTGACCCTCCAGAGGCCATTGTATGAACCTGCACTGGCGCCTTTCCTTTTCCTCTACCGACATTACTGGGTCCTGGATTACTCGGCCGATGCTGCTGAGATGGAGATGATTGCACGCTACCTGTACTCGGAGCTCTATACTGAGGAACACTGCGCTGAAAATACTGCGGCTGCTGCCCCCGTGCCGGATATGAGAATTGCTGAGGAGAAAATTATGGATACTGCAATTGCAGGTACTACGAAGGCGGAGGTAGGGTCTGAGGCTGAGGCTGAGATGAACGACTGGCATCCTCCCCGGTTTACGATCCAAGACGAACACTCCTGATCGGGCAATTCCTCTTGATGTGTCCGGGCTGCTGACAGAAATGACAATGAAAGCTGTAGGGGTTGCTGCGCCCGCTGCCAGATGAACTGCTGCTGCCACTGGTCGCACCGCCTTGCTTGCCTTTCCCCGGAGCTGGACGACTACTAATGCTCTTCCTGCCACTCCTCTGCGGTCCTCCTGAAGCCTTGGCTCGGTCCTCACAATACTGCACGTAATCATTCTCCACGGAGATCGTCGACGACACAAGCTCTCCGAAACTCCTAAGCCGTAGAGCAACCAACTGCCGCCGAATAGGAGCCTTGAGTCCCTCCTGAAACTTGATGCATTTCTCGCGCTCCGATGCCACAGCTGATGGAGCAAATCTAGCCAACTCGTTAAACTTTGCCTCATACTCCCGGACTGAAAGATCACCCTGCTGCAATCTGTAGAACTTAGCTGCCTTCTGATCTCTATACCCCTGCGAAAAATACCGATCATAGAACAGCTCCTCGAACTTGTCCCAACCGATATCGCCACCGCGCTCCAGACGCTTAGTTTGTTTCCACCAGGTGTTGGCGCCACCCTCGAGCTTATACGCCGCAAACTCCACACGATACTCCTCAGGCACACCAAGAGTATCTAGATGCTTCAAGATTGAATCCAACCAATACTCTGCTAACTGCGGATCCCCATTGCCATCAAAAGTCAGAATTGACGCCCGTCGGAATTCCTTAAAGAACGCATGCCGACTACCAACACTGGAGTCTTCCGGTCTAGCCCTGGCTGCCATCTGTCGGAAAGCCGCAAACATAGACCTCATCATGCTCTCATCATTTCCGAACTCGGCGTCAGCAGTCGAACGACGTCTATGTGCCATTCTCTCACTTCTGAAAACAAAATTTGGACTGTCAGAGGTATTTTATTGTCAAACCTATGTGTGCACAATTCCCAAGGTTCATAACCTTGAGCTCTGATACCATTCTGTCATGCCCCGGAGTACGGGAGGTGACGTGGCAGAATATTTAGATTAATTAAAAGAGAACTTAATTAAAAATCGAGAGTTTGAGAATCAAATTAAATAAGAAATAAAGAGATTTTCCACCACATTTGATAAACGAATTTATAAATATTAAGCAAATAATAATAATTAATTAAAAACCGCGAATATGGGTTCCACAACCCACAACTTGTGCACACACATGGTTCTGACAATATCATAAATACAACTACAGTCCAGGTACAAATGAAGTTAAAGTCTTACATGCCTTGATTAATAATACATAATATAAATAAACTCTCCTATTGCTCCTGAGTTCGATCCGAAGAATCTTCTCCAAACCTAAATGGAAGACCACCTATATGGGGGAAATTTAAAACAATAAAACGTGAGCGAAAGGCTCAGTAAGACTATGTTTTATAAAATAGTTTAATGCAAAGAAACATAGCATCATTAGAAGTTATTCAGAGGAAACTTAAATAAATAAATAGATAAATAATTTGAGTAGAACCGTTCTGTCACAGAACAGTCCACTCGTCAAATCAAAACACCAATTTACTTTTACCTAGGCAAACCATGATATCACCACCGTAGTGGCCCAGCTGGGTTTCGGGACCTGCCCCCAAGGTCGATCGCTACATGACCCGATCTCTGATATGGCATCACGCCTTAGTGTTTGTTATCATTATCATTCAAAACCCAATTATCGAGTGTTGTCAATTACATTTATTATGAAATTCATTTCAGATCACGGTATATTGAAATATAACCGATAAAACCATTTCCAAACAACCGTTGAAAACATTTTGATAGAAATCCTTTTCAAAGCCAAATCATTTCAAAACCAGGCTACCAAGAAATAGGATAGAAGTCCTACCTCAATACTCGTGCCGGTGCCCCACACCGCAATCCCGGTCTGCTATACGTTAGCTCCACGGAACCACGAACGATCCTAGATACAAACTAGGTCGATCAATATCTAGTTCGAGACATTCTATGTTACTAAATCATTTCATGATGTCCTAGTGTGCCATTTGTACCTTTAAAATCATCCTATAAGGTTGGGATTTAAATCTGGGTTCAAAATAGTGAAAACGGGTAAAAATCACAAAAATTTCCATGCCTCGGTCGGCCTGCCGGACGCCCTGCTTCGGCCTGCCGAACTGCACAGTTCGGCCTGCCGGAAGCAAAGTTCGGTCGGCCGAACATTTCCCCAGATTCGGCCTGCCGGTCGGAAGAACACTGGCCTGCCGGTCGGAAGAACACCGGCCTGCCGATCATCACTCCGGCCTGCCGAACACACAGTTCGGCCTGCCGAACTGGGAAAATCCAGAAATCCCAGCCACGGGTTTCTCGATCCCCAAAATCCAAATCTTGTTTCCAACCTGTTTTTCTCAAATCCCAGGCATGAAAAACAATTATACTTGATAGAAAAACATTCTAAAACATGTTTGGACTCATTTAAACAAGATTTGAACTCAAAATCCTCAAAAATCCAAAAATGAGAAAATGAGGGGAAAAATGAAAAACCTTGAATCCAATCCGTTTTTCTTCAATCTAAGCTTAGATTCTAGTTGTTCTAAGTTCATTTAACTCAAACACAATGTTTTCTAGGCTTAAACAAACCTAGATTTCAAAAATACACAAAATTGAAAATTTTGTAAAAAGTTTAGAAATTTCGAATCTAACCTCGAATCGAAGCTTCAATCCACGTTCTCGGTTGCCGAATCACGTCCCCGAGCTTCCTCCTTGCTATCCCGAAGCTTGGATTCGAAATGGAGTTCAAAAATTTGAGAGAGAATTGAGAGAGAGGGAGATTGCCGAGAGAGAGAGAGGGAAGAGAGAGAATGTCACGGGAGAGTGAGGAGAGAGAGAGAGAAGAGGGAAATAAATAGAGAAAATCGGTGGGCGGTTTTACTGTGCGAAAACCATCTGCCGCCCACGGTTTTGCAAAACAGAGTATTCTTAACATTTTACAAATTGTTGCGTTTTAAAACTCAAAACATCATTTTAAAACAATAAGAAATCTTTTGAACACATCAATTTAACAAAACAACGAAAAATTCAGAACCCAACCAAATAATCTAATTAAGGTTAAAACGTTAATTATGGCATACTAATTCATCATTTACATTACATTAACATTAAATAAATTTCGGGACGTTACAAAGTACTTATGCAAAAGGTACATAATCACTACAAAAAAATTGAATATGATAGCACAGCTATTTAAAATCTTACAAGCGAAAAACTCACAATGGAGTAACAATTATGAATATAAGAAACTTTTATTAAACTTTAAGTTATTGTGAAATCAAAAGTGTTCTGTGAAACCCATCAAAGATTAACCAACGATGTCTCTTATTGTGACTCGCTGACAAAACCCATAGCTGTACTCTCAGTCTTCACCCTCACCTTTGAACACACAGTCCACCCTACTCCAAGCTTCAGCCTGCCTTCAGGGGCATGACCCTACTCCAAGATATTTTTTCTCGCCTTTAGCCTGCACTGCAGCTTACTTTGAGCATCTGTGATTTGCCCTCAGTCTCATGAACCTACTACAAATTACAACAATGAACAAGTATGACGGTTGAGAGCATACTGTTAAGCCTAGAAATGCACCTAGATTTTTCTTTCATAACGGAAAGCTTTACCATGTGATTACTTAAAAAGACAAAGCATAGGCCTAAAAAAATTGTCTAGTACATCCTTCTAAGTTTAGGATGGAATCTCCTTGATATTAAACTTCAAAATTGCACTACAAAAAAATTAGACTTTTAGTCACAATAGTTTTTAGCAAAACTTTGAGTTATAACAATCACAAACTTTAGTTCGATTTTCGTTATGACTAAAACGTTTCACCACGTGGTTTTTAGCTATGGAAACATTTCGTGACAAAAAACCCTATTGCTAAAAGTTTCAGTCACTCCAAAAATTAAACTAAAATTTGTGACAAATTGCACATTAATCACAACATTTATTTATGACTAAAAGTTTCACTTAAAATTGTTGTGACTTGTCCAGTTTTTTGTAGTTGATTCTGCTTTTAATGGACCTGTCCGTGTAGAAAGACAATGTTTTTGTTATGTCTCAATGTTCTTCGTTCAAAATCAAAACTCCATAAAATCCATAATAATGTCATCCATTGCACAATGACACAGCAAATTCAAATCTAAATATTCTATTTGCGAAATCTCACCAGATTCTTAAAGAATCCAAAAGAAATTGAATGCTAACTAAAGATAACTCTATGATTAAATAATTCCGAATAATAAAAAATATCTCAAGACAACCAAAAGTTCAAACATTATTTTTAAATAATAAATGATAACTTAGATAATATGGTGTTTGAAAAGTGTAGTTAGAACTAATTTTGGTCAAAAACATTGTAGCATGTGAGAATTTAAAATTATAACTCAATTTTCTCGACAGTATCGTAGCATATGATCAAAGCTTTGCATGGTAACAATTAAAATTTTTTATTAGAACTGATATTGCTAGACACACTATATATATATATATATATATAATGGTTATGCATTTTCTTAGTAATTTAATTAACTGCCTCAAGGATGTTGAGGATTAGTACTATTCCACAATGGGTGTACTTCCCAACTAGCTCGAAGACATTAGCGCTTGTATGCTTGTTACTTCCTTTTTATTCCTTGTACTTGCCCATTTGATGAACAGATAAGATTTCCGTCGACCCTTTCATTTTCTACTTTAAAAAAAAATAGTATATGTTTTGGTCAAAGATTTCTGTAGAAATTAAGATCGTTGGGCGTTATTAAAGTCTTAATTTCTAGAATAGAATATAATTTTGCAACTTGCTTCATCACCTCGAAGTTTAAAAGAAAAAAAAAGACTAAATAAATCTTTTGAAGGATGAAGAAAATATAATATAAATTGGATTAAAATTATTTGGCAAATTATTTGTAATTTCCTAGATCAATGAAAACCAACACCTAGAATACTCCGCTTGAGTCAACTCCTAATTAACAAGAGGCAGGTGTGTCCGTGATTAAGGAGAGATGGGCCCAGATACCCGGGCCCATCTGCCCATAATTCAACTGTTCCTCACATAATTTAAAAATTAGTTCATGTACAACAAAGAATTTTATATCAATTTGCTCCAACCAAAAAATATTTTTTTATATCAATTTAACTCCTAAAGGCTGCTTTACTTTTTATTCTGTCCCTGATCTCACAGTGAGTAGATTTTTTTAATTTATTCTAATTAAAGAGATATATTTCTAATCATCATCATAAGCGTAACTCCAACAAGCCAAAAAAGAATTAACTAATTATGTTACAAAAGCAAGAGATGATTTTACATGTATACTATTTACACACATATTTCAAACACGGTTGCAAGTTCACCGTTTGTACTTTACTATTATTGTGTCTTAAAAATCGTGAGTTGTGAACAAGTATAAATTAAATTAATTTTTTTCAAGGGACAATTCAATAGACTTAGTATAATTTTTAAAATTGATTTAGTTTTGCCATTTACTTTGTTTAGATTTTTAGTTGAGTGGTTCTTTTTATTTTCGTAAATGCAAATGCATTAAAAATTTTTTGCCAAAGCTTATGTAACGTCCCGAAATTTATTTAACATTAATGTAATGTAAATGATGAATTAGTGTGCCATAATTAAAGTTTTAACATTTATTAGACTATTTGGTTGGATTTTTGAATTTTTGGTTGTTTTGTTAAATTGATGTGTTCAAAAGATTTCTTGTTGATTTAAAATGATGTTTTGAGTTTTAAAACACAACAATTTGCAAAATGTTAAAAATACTCTGTTTTGCAAAACCGTGGGCGGCACATGGTTTTCGCACAGTAAAACCGCCCACCGATTTTCTCTATTTATTTCTCTCTTCTCTCTCTCTCTCCTCACTCACGTTTCAACTCTCTCTCTCTTCTCTCTCTCTCGGCAGCTCCCTCTCTCTCTCAATCTCTTTCAAAAATTTTTGATTTCCATTCGAATCCAAGCTTCGGAACAGCAAGGAGGAAGCTCGGGGACGTGATTCGGCAACCGAGAACGCGGATTGAAGCTTCGATTCGAGGTTAGATTCGAAATTTCTAAACTTTTTACAAAATTTTCGATTTTGTGTGTTTTTGAAATCTAAGTTTGTTTTAGCTTAGAAAACCGTGGATTTGTGTTAAATGAACTTAGAACAACTAGAATCTAAGCCTAGATTGAAGAAAAACGGATTGGATTCAAGATTTTCATTTTTCTCCTCTTTTTCTCATTTTTGGATTTTTGAGGATTTTGAGTTTAAATGTTGTTTAAATGATCCCAAACATGTTCTAGAATGTTTTTCTATCAATTATAGTTGTTTTTCATGCCTGGGATTTGAGAAAAACAGGTTAGAAACAAGATTTGGATTTTGGGGATCGAGAAACCCGTGGCTGGGATTTCTGGATCTTCCCAGTTCGGCAGGCCGAAGTTCATGTTCGGCAGGCCGAAGTTCATGTTCGGCAGGCCGGAGTGATGATCGGCAGGCCGGTGTTCTTCCGACCGGCAGGCCGAATCTGGGGAAATGTTCGGCAGGCCGAACTTTGCTTCCGGCAGGCCGAACTGTGCAGTTCGGCAGGCCGAAGCAGGGCGTCCGGCAGGCCGACCGAGGCATGGAAAATTTTGTGATTTTTACCCGTTTTCACTGTTTTGAACCCTGATTTAAATCCCAACCTTATAGGATGATTTTAATGATACAAATGGCACACTAGGACATCATGAAAGGATTTAGTAACATAGAATGTTTCGAATTAGATATTGATCGACTTAGTTTGTATCTAGGATTGTTCGTGGTTCCGTGGAGCTAACGTATA
Source organism: Artocarpus heterophyllus (assembly GCA_025403435.1). Classification (NCBI taxonomy): domain Eukaryota; kingdom Viridiplantae; phylum Streptophyta; class Magnoliopsida; order Rosales; family Moraceae; genus Artocarpus; species Artocarpus heterophyllus. The sequence continues at coordinate 2,334,013 of CM046353.1, forward strand.
GCGGATCGGGATTACGGTGTGGGGTACCGGCACGAGTACTGAGGTAGGACTTCTATCCTATTTCTTTGGTAGCCTGGTTTTGAAATGATTTGGCTTTGAAAATGATTTCTATCAAAATGTTTTCAACGGTTGTTTGGAAATGGTTTTATCGGTTATATTTTAATATACCGTGATATGAAATGAATTTCATAATAAATGTAATTGACAACACTCGGTAATTGGGTTTTGAATGATAATGATAATAAACACATGGGCATGATGCCATATCAGAGATCGGGTCGTGTAGCGATCGACCTTGGGGGCAGGTCCCGAAACCCAGCTGGGCCACTACGGTGGTGATTTCATGGTTTGCCTAGGTAAAAGTAAACTGGTGTTTTGATTTGACGAGTAGACTGTTCTGTGTCAGAACGGTTCTACTCAATTTATTTATTTGTTTATTCAAGTTCCCTTTTTGTATAACTCCTGATAATGTTATGTTTCTTTGCATTAAATTATTTTATAAAACTTAGTCCTACTGAGCCTTTCGCTCACGTTTTATCTGTTTTTAAATTTCCCCCCCTTCTAGGTGGTTTCCCATTTAGGTTTGGAGAAGATTCTTCGGGCCGAACTCAGGAGCAATAGGAGAATTTATTTACATTCTGTATTTATTAATCAAGGCATGTAAGACTTTAACTTCATTTATACTTGGACTGTAATTGTATTTATGATATTGTCAGAACCATGTGTGTGCACAAGTTGTGGGTTGTGGAACCCATATTCGCGGTTTTTATTTAATTGCTATTATTTGCTTAATATTTATAAAATGTGGTGGAAAATCTTCTTAATTTCTTACTTAATTGGATTCTCAAACTCTCGATTTTTAATTAAATCCTCTTTTAATTAATCTAAATATTCCGCCACGTCACCTCCCGTACTCCGGGGCATGACAGAATGGTATCAGAGCTCAAGGTTATGAACCTTGGGAATTGTGCACACATAGGTTTGACAATGAAATACCTCTGACAGTCTAAATTTTGTTTTCAGAAGTGAGAGAATGGCACCTAGACGTCGTTCGACTGCTGACGTTGAGTTCGAAAATGATGAGGGCCTGATGAGGTCTATGATTGTGGCTTTCCGGCAGATGGCAGCCAGGACTAGACCGGAAGACTCCAGTGTTGGTAGTCGGCATGCTTTCTTTAAGGAATTTCGGCGGGCGTCTATTCTGACTTTTGATGGCAATGGGGATCCGCAGTTAGCAGAGTATTGGTTGGATTCGATCTTGAAGCATCTGGATACCCTTGGTGTGCCTGAGGAGTATCGTGTGGAGTTTGCGGCATATAAGCTCGAGGGTGTCGCTAACACCTGGTGGAAACAAACTAAGCGTCTGGAGCGCGGTGGCGATATCGGTTGGGACAAGTTCGAGGATCTGTTCTATGATCGGTATTTTTCGCAGGGATATAGAGATCAGAAGGCAGCTGAGTTTTATAGATTGCAGCAGGGTGATATGTCAGTTCGGGAGTATGAGGCAAAGTTTAGCGAGTTGGCTAGGTTTGCTCCATCAGCTGTGGCATCGGAGCGTGAGAAATGCATCAAGTTTCAGGAAGGACTCAAGGCTCCTATTCGACGGCAGTTGGTTGCTCTACGGCTTAGGGGTTTCGGAGAGCTTGTGTCGTCGGCGATCTCCGTGGAGAATGATTACGTGCAGTATTGTGAGGACCGAGCCAAGGCTTCAAGAGGACCGCAGAGGAGTGGGAGGAAGAGCACCAGTAGTCATCCAGCTCCGAGGAAAGGCAAGCAAGGCGGTGCGACCAGTGGCAGCAGCAGTTCGTCTGGCAGCGGGCGCAACAACCCCTACAGCTTTCATTGTCATTTCTGTCAGCAGCCCGGACACATCAAGAGGAATTGCCCGATCAGGAGTGCTCGTCTTGGATCGCAGACCGGGGAGGATGCCAGTCGTCAGTCTCAGCCTCAGCCTCAGACCCTACCTCCGCCTCCGCAGTACCCGCAGTTGCAGTATCCGCAGTTTTCTCCTCAGCAATTCTCATATCCGGCACGGGGACAGCAGCCGCAGTATTTTCAGCGCAGTGTTCCTCAGTATAGAGCTCCGAGTACAGGTAGTGTGCAGTCATCTCCATCTCAGCAGTATCGGCCGAGTAATGCAGGACCCAGCAATGTCGGTAGAGGAAAAGGGAAGGCGCCAGTGCAGGTTCATGCAATGGCATCTGGAGGGTCAGATTCTCAGATTGGTAACGCGGTTGTCGATGGTATGGTTTTGGTTTCTAGATCTCTAGCTCGCGTTTTATTTGATACCGGTGCCTCTCATTCTCTCATTTCGAGTTCCTTTGTACATGCCTTGGGATTAGAAGTAGAAGAGTTTAAGGAACCCCTAGTTATAACTTTTCCTTTGGGGCGGGTGTGTGTGAATTGTATGTGTAAATCTTGTAAAATAAAGATTGGGGATGAGATTTTGAAAAGTGATTTGATTGTACTCCCCATGAGTTCCTATGATGTGATTTTAGGGATGGACTGGTTGTCCAGGTATAGTGCAGTTGTGGACTGCCAACTTAGAAAAGTGACCCTAGTGTCTGATAGGGGGATGGTAATCACTTACCATGGTGGTGGTGATTGGCTGATGAGTGAGCGTCTCATGAAGTCATGTCTAGGAGGGCGAAGGAATCTAGATTGTTTTGCTTTTCTTGCCAATCTAGATTGCGAGCCCTATGTTTCGAGTAGTAGTGTAGCGATTCCGATGGTTGGTGAGTTCGAGGATGTCTTCCCCGATGAGTTATCAGGATTACCACTGCATCGGGAGATTGAGTTTGGTATCGAGTTGTTTCCAGGGACATCACCGATTTCTATGGCACCTTATCGGATGCCGCCGACAGAAATGAAGAAATTGAGGAAGCAACTTCAGGAGCTTGCTGATAAAGGATATATTCGGAATAGCACATCTCCGTGGGGAGCACCAGTTTTGTTCGCTAAGAAGCACGATGGGACTCTCAGGTTATGTGTGGATTATCGGCAGCTGAATCGTGTTACGGTGAAGAACAAGTATCCTTTGCCTAGGATTGATGAGCTATTTGATCAGTTGGGAGGTTCGCGATACTTCTCGAAGATTGATTTGCGGTCAGGTTATCATCAGCTCAGAATCAAGGAAGAGGACATTCCCAAGACAGCTTTTAGGACTCGGTATGGGCACTTCGAGTTTCTGGTTATGTCTTTTGGGTTGACGAATGCTCCAACAGCTTTTATGGATTTGATGAACAGGATATTTAGGCCGTATCTGGATCAGTTTGTGATCGTGTTCATCGATGATATTCTTGTGTATTCTAAGACATGGGAGGAGCATGAGCAGCATCTTCGGATCGTGCTTCAGACTCTGCGGGAGCACCAGTTGTATGCTAAGAGGGAAAAATGTGAGTTCTGGTTGACTGAGGTCAAATTTCTGGGTCATGTCATCTCGGAGCATGGTATTTCAGTGGATCCGTCCAAGATTGAAGCTATATTGGAGTGGGAACGACCAAGGAATGTAGCGGAGATTCGCAGCTTCTTAGGTCTTGCTGGGTATTACAGGAAATTTGTAAAGGACTTTTCGAAGATTGCAGCTCCGTTGACGAGGTTGATCAGGAAAAACGTCAGGTTTGAGTGGGATGAAGACTGTGAGTCTGCTTTTCAGGAATTGAAGAACCGGTTGACTTCAGCTCCAGTATTAGTTATTCCTAGTAGTGACGAGCCGTATGAGGTTTATGCTGATGCTTCAGGGCGTGGACTTGGATGCGTGTTGATGCAGCATGGACGTGTAGTAGCGTACGGATCGAGACAGCTACGACCTCACGAGCGAAATTATCCTACTCACGATTTAGAGCTGGCAGCGGTGGTTTACGCGCTGAAGATTTGGAGATGTTACTTGTATGGAGCATCATTTCAGGTCTTCTCCGATCATAAGAGTTTGAGGCATTTGTTCACTCAGAGGGATCTCAACTTGAGGCAGCGCAGATGGGTGGAGTACATGGAGGATTATGATTTCGCGTTGCAGTATCATCCCGGGAAAGCTAATGTGGTCGCGGACGCGCTTAGCAGGAAGTCTTCAGGGATTCTCGCTTGTTTGATTTTTGAGGACTAGAGTAGGGATGCGACAGTGAGTGAGTATCGGCTACAGTATCATGAAGACGGTGATCGAGTTTTGTTGTATCATGTGGAAGCGACTCCAGCTCTTGTTCGGATGGTGAAGCAAGGTCAGTGGCAGGATCGACATTTGCAGGGGATTCGGTAGCGGATTCAGAACGGAGAGCAGTTCGAGGAATGGAGCGTGCATGCAGATGGATCGTTGTACTTCCGGGAGCTTCTTGCAGTTCCAGTTATCACCGAGGTGACGAAAGCCGTTCTAGACGAAGCTCATAGATCTCAGTTTGCTATTCATCCAGGGAGCACCAAGATGTATCGTGATTTGAAGAGGCACTATTGGTGGAGAGGTATGAAGAAAGATGTTCGCGAGTACGTGGCCAAGTGTTCCACGTGTCTCCAGGTGAAAGCCGAGCACCAGAAGCCTGCAGGTCAGCTTCAGCCGCTTCCTATTCCAGGGTGGAAATGGGAGCATGTGACGATGGATTTCCTCACAGGTTTGCCGAGGACGGAGCAGCGGCATGATGCAGTTTGGGTTGTAGTCGACAGGTTGACGAAATCGGCGCATTTCATTCTGTTTAGGTCGACGTGTTCCAGGAAGATTCTCGGGGAGCTGTATATGCAGAACATTGTGAGGTTGCATGGAGTTCCTTTGTCCATCACCTCTGATCGAGACACCAGGTTCAATGCTAAGTACTGGAGGAGTTTTCAGGAGGCTTTGGGTACGGATTTGAACTTCAGTACGGCGTTTCATCCTCAGACTGATGGGCAGTCTGAGCGGGTTATTCAGGTTCTCGAGGATATGTTGCGTGCTTGTGCGTTGGACTTCGGCGGGAATTGGAAGCAATATTTGCATTTGGCGGAGTTCGCGTACAACAACAGTTATCAGGCGAGTATCGGTATGGCACCATTTGAGGCATTGTATGGGCGACCGTGTCGGTCACCTGTGTGTTGGGCCGAGCCGGAAGATAGAGTTATTCTTGGGCCGGATGAGATTCGTGACAGCAACGAGAAAGTCGTGGTAATTCGGGATCGGTTGAGAGCAGCTCAGAGACGGTAGAAGAGCTACGCAGATAGGAGACGTAGACCCTTAGAGTTCACGGTTGGAGATTTTGTTCTCTTGAGGGTGTCACCTCGTAAGGAAACTATGCGGTTCGGGGTGAGTGGGAAGCTCGCGCCGAGGTATATTAGGCCGTTCGAGATCACTCAGCGTGTTGGTGTGGTCGCTTATCGGCTTGATCTTCCGCCCGAACTTTCTCATGTGCACGATGTGTTTCATGTGTCGATGCTTAGGAAGTGTCCACCTGGGCAGGATAAGATAGTATCATTTCGCGATGTGCAGGTTCAGGAGGATACGACGTACGAAGAAGTGCCGATTCAGATCATCGACCGAAAAGTGATTAGCTTGCGTCGTCGTGAAATACCGTTGGTAAAAGTCGTGTGGCAGCATCACGGGGTTGATGAAGCCACTTGGGAATTAGAGTCAAGTATGCGGGAGTTATATCCGCATTTGTTTTGTTTTTGAGATGAGTTGTAAATTTCGAGGATGAAATTTCTTTTAGGGGTGGAGAGCTGTAACGTCCCGAAATTTATTTAACATTAATGTAATGTAAATGATGAATTAGTGTGCCATAATTAAAGTTTTAACATTTATTAGACTATTTGGTTGGATTTTTGAATTTTTGGTTGTTTTGTTAAATTGATGTGTTCAAAAGATTTCTTGTTGATTTAAAATGATGTTTTGAGTTTTAAAACACAACAATTTGTAAAATGTTAAAAATACTCTGTTTTGCAAAACCGTGGGCGGCACATGGTTTTCGCACAGTAAAACCGCCCACCGATTTTCTCTATTTATTTCTCTCTTCTCTCTCTCTCTCCTCACTCACGTTTCAACTCTCTCTCTCTTCTCTCTCTCTCGGCAGCTCCCTCTCTCTCTCAATCTCTTTCAAAAATTTTTGATTTCCATTCGAATCCAAGCTTCGGAACAGCAAGGAGGAAGCTCGGGGACGTGATTCGGCAACCGAGAACGCGGATTGAAGCTTCGATTCGAGGTTAGATTCGAAATTTCTAAACTTTTTACAAAATTTTCGATTTTGTGTGTTTTTGAAATCTAAGTTTGTTTTAGCTTAGAAAACCGTGGATTTGTGTTAAATGAACTTAGAACAACTAGAATCTAAGCCTAGATTGAAGAAAAACGGATTGGATTCAAGATTTTCATTTTTCTCCTCTTTTTCTCATTTTTGGATTTTTGAGGATTTTGAGTTTAAATGTTGTTTAAATGATCCCAAACATGTTCTAGAATGTTTTTCTATCAATTATAGTTGTTTTTCATGCCTGGGATTTGAGAAAAACAGGTTAGAAACAAGATTTGGATTTTGGGGATCGAGAAACCCGTGGCTGGGATTTCTGGATCTTCCCAGTTCGGCAGGCCGAAGTTCATGTTCGGCAGGCCGGAGTGATGATTGGTAGGCCGGTGTTCTTCCGACCGGCAGGCCGAATCTGGGGAAATGTTCGGCAGGCCGAACTTTGCTTCCGGCAGGCCGAACTGTGCAGTTCGGCAGGCCGAAGCAGGGCGTCCGGCAGGCCGACCGAGGCATGGAAAATTTTGTGATTTTTACCCGTTTTCACTGTTTTGAACCCTGACTTAAATCCCAACCTTATAGGATGATTTTAATGATACAAATGGCACACTAGGACATCATGAAAGGATTTAGTAACATAGAATGTTTCGAATTAGATATTGATCGACTTAGTTTGTATCTAGGATTGTTCGTGGTTCCGTGGAGCTAACGTATAGCGAATCGGGATTACGGTGTGGGGTACCGGCACGAGTACTGAGGAAGGACTTCTATCCTATTTCTTTGGTAGCCTGGTTTTGAAATGATTTGGCTTTGAAAATGATTTCTATCAAAATGTTTTCAACGGTTGTTTGGAAATGGTTTTATCGGTTATATTTTAATATACCGTGATATGAAATGAATTTCATAATAAATGTAATTGACAACACTCGGTAATTGGGTTTTGAATGATAATGATAATAAACACATGGGCATGATGCCATATCAGAGATCGGGTCGTGTAGCGATCGACCTTGGGGGCAGGTCCCGAAACCCAGCTGGGCCACTACGGTGGTGATTTCATGGTTTGCCTAGGTAAAAGTAAACTGGTGTTTTGATTTGACGAGTAGACTGTTCTGTGTCAGAACGGTTCTACTCAATTTATTTATTTGTTTATTCAAGTTCCTTTTCTGTATAACTCCTGATAATGTTATGTTTCTTTGCATTAAATTATTTTATAAAACTTAGTCCTACTGAGCCTTTCGCTCACGTTTTATCTGTTTTTAAATTCCCCCCTTCTAGGTGGTTTCCCATTTAGGTTTGGAGAAGATTCTTCGGACCGAACTCAGGAGCAATAGGAGAATTTATTTACATTCTGTATTTATTAATCAAGGCATGTAAGACTTTAACTTCATTTATACTTGGACTGTAATTGTATTTATGATATTGTCAGAACCATGTGTGTGCACAAGTTGTGGGTTGTGGAACTCATATTCGCGGTTTTTATTTAATTGCTATTATTTGCTTAATATTTATAAAATGTGGTGGAAAATCTTCTTAATTTCTTACTTAATTGGATTCTCAAACTCTCGATTTTTAATTAAATCCTCTTTTAATTAATCTAAATATTCCGCCACGTCACCTCCCGTACTCCGGGGCGTGACAGCTTATCCATAAAAGATTCGAAAGTTTTAAAGAAAAATACAACCTAACAAATAAAACAAAACAAAAAGGACAAGAAACTGAAAAAAAGAAAAATCAGCCTTTCAAATAACATAACTATTTCGTCATTTTAAATTTCCTCCCTTTTCAAACTCTAAAAGTTTATAATTAAGATTGTCTTTTAGCAAAGTCGTCCATTTCCTCAACATTAGTTAAGTTTTGTTAATTTGTTCAAAGAATCATATGTTACAATTTATGCGATCTCTTTCCGGGAAATTGTCTGATTGTTGATTGTTATCATCGTCTACCTTCAAGGTTTCAAACTTCGAAAGTATCTATATGGTCATCCCCAAGTTTTGAGCCGATTTCCATCAATTAATGATGAACGCACCGCAATTCAGATTGTAAGAATGGAAAGAATTAGACTAATTAGAACGGCAAAGCCTTGTCTACGTTCGAGGGGGAAGGTCTTCGCTACCTTACGCTCAGGGTGGAATCCAATGCCTCATGCTGGAGTGGAGGCTGACGTTGCCTTATGCATGAGTTGAAGGCTAACGCCACTGCCACTTCCCATGCTCGAGGTAGCGGCCAAAGCCTCCGTATGCGCTCAAGGTGGATGTGACACAACCTTATGCTTGAGGCGGATGTGCGCTACGTTATACTACTCACGCTTAATAACAAACTGGTACGAGCGTAAGAACACTACAATGGTCTTATCTGGTCTTATGGAGATAGGGATTGTCACGTATAAACTAAAAGTGGTGTGTGTATTTGGAAATGTTATTAGGTTATCACTTGAAGGAAAAATAGGGAATCAATGATGAATTCAACACCCCAAGTACAACCTAAGTCGGACCCCGGGAGTGCAAATGTTAATTGTAAACTGACTACTAAGAATTAAACGCCCTTATTTTATTATCGAGAGTAATAATGTTGCAAAAAACAATCAAATTACCATTCACATGACATAAGATTTATAATGCGGCATATACTCTTAATGTAAGAATTGTGTTCAAATTTATTAACCGATACAAAACTGTACTATGATAAAAAAGATTAGAAGAAAATCACATACTTCTCATACTTGGTCACTATATTTGTTTCTTTTAACTTTTATGATAGCCCTAGTCTTGTTGTCCCAATATAAGTAAAATTACTGGGGCAAGTGGAATTATATAATCAAAACTTTAAAATAGCAATACTAATAAAAATTTGGTCTGAGAAATCTTTGCCTTTCTTTCAACCCACACAACAACCCTATTGGTCAAGTTGTATGATAATTATATATGTGTCAGAGCAATAATTAGACTTCACTAAATACTATAATTTTTTTTCTACTTTTTTTATTTATTTTTTTATGGTGACAATAATCTGGTTATACTCAAGAGCACAAGTAAGTCTCGTTTTATCACTAAACACTGATCTATAAATACTGTTATTTGATTTCAGAAACACGCTTATTAAGCAGCAACAAATTAAACGATTGCGGCCAAAACTAGCATTTCTAAGACATATGCTTCGTTTTTATTTTTTATTTTTATTTTATTTTTTTCTAGTGATGCTTACTAAATCTTGTTCATTACTTGCAAAACCAGAATTATAGAGTAACAATATCATGACCTGAAGGGAAATTTATCATTGCGAATTTTGCCTAGGATGTGTTAACAAAATTAACAGTCATGACATAAGTTTCAGATTCATCACACATAATTAATCTCACTACAAAAGTACTGGCCGAGATATAGTCTAATTAACATAGAACTAATATTATAAATAGATTATCACACATCATGTTAATTGTATGTTAGTGAGAGATCATGTGTTTCAATGATGTCATGACTTCAAAAAGTCTCTATTCAAGTTGACCAGTTTGTTTCATGTATTTGAACCGGAAAACCTATCAAAATTATAATTGTAATTAGAGGGAATTAGAACATTTAATCCTAATTGAAAAAAAGCGATTCAGAAATTATAAATATCATTATGACTAATGACAATACCTCAAATTGGATTGTGTGGACAAAGTTGTTATTGATTTTAGAAGAAAGACTTTTAGAAATATATATATGAGATAAACAACAAACAGGTGCAATATAAAGGAAACAATAGATGGAATATTACTATGAAATTAGGAATAAAATATTCTAATGGAATTCAACCTTCAAACCAAATCTCAATTGGAATGAAAATGATAGTCGAGGCACGTGTAGCTCACGCTTTCCTTAAAACAGATTCGTCCCGTCCGGTTATGCCTATGGTTTATGCACGATCGAACACCACCTCTGGCGAACTTGAAATAGCGTCTTCCTCTATCACAAAAAAAAAAAAAAACGACTCAAGAAGAAGAGAGTAAGAAGACTCAAAAATAAGAGGAAAGAGAGCGAGCAAGAAGACTCAAAAACAAGAGGAAAGCTATGTGTTATTTTCTGTATGGGTGGCTAGATATAGAGAAAGTCCCTATTACTTATATAGGTTAGGGGATGTCAAGCTTTTGTGCCTAACCGATGTGAGACTCCCCTAGTACTTATACATGTTAGGGGATGTCAAGCTTTAATGCCTAACCAATGTGGAACGCCACATTTAGGCTTTTTGCACAAAATCCAAATGTCAATGAGCATCGATTTTTCATTCACCCGATTACCATTTCGAGCATATAAATATATGATTTCGATCTTCTCGTGATGGAGAACGCAAATCCTCCAAGACCCATCACTTTTACAAAGTAGGTCCCATTAAAAATTAGGCCTCAAAATGGCTCCTCAAAATGGTTATTAACAATTTTTTTCCAACAATCCCCCACATTAATGAAATTGATCGACGACATGGGAAAACAAAGACATTACATAGTGATAGAGTTCTACGGTTAATACCTACATAGGATAGGTAGGCGTTAACCCTTGAACCTTCTCTTGTGAAAGTATATTTACTTTACTAGCTGATTAGTAGACGCGGTGTTGTTGAACTACTCTACCGTTTGTGTAAACGATTACATACCTCATACATATATTTTCTGTTAGACATGTATGCCCTAAGGAGTAAAAATGTAATAAGTTTTTGGAGACATTTTTATCAATAAAGAATTTATTTATTATTTATATATCAAATCTTGTCCTCTTTACGTTCATATTTGTTGAATGTATGTTAAGCAAATAAAAGTTTGAGACTGTCGGTCTAAACCTTTAAGAATTGGGCATATGATGGACAGATTATGCAAAATATACGATTCTTAAGGTGATGGTCTAAGTCATACGATCCGCAATCGAGGGAATAAAGTTGAGCGCTTTATTCATGCAAAGATTGTTATGTTGTCTATATCCCTTTTGGGAGATGATTTGTCTTAACCATCGGAGGTAGACTTCATGAATAGAAATGTTGGCACGTTGTCATAGGTGACGATGTGTTGGATCAGGACATAAAGTGAATTGATTTGGATTAATAATTCTGTCTTGGCAAATCGATTCACTTTAGACAATCATTTGTATTGTATCTTAATCCTGAGATGAATAGTGGGCCCATTGTCTTGACTTGTGTCTTTTGATATACCAAAGGGTGACACTCATATCTTAATAGTGGTATGCATACCGGTACGTTGGAGGCATGACTCTTGATAGCGTAGACTTGTTATTCATAGATATGGAATCCGTAACTCCTCTTTAGGAGTAATGATATCCTCTTATATACGTTATCTTGTAATTGAAAAACTGGAGCGCTCAACTATTTGGATACATACATATAACCGAATGGTATACTATCTTTGGATAATAAGTTTTTCAATGGTGAGATAATGAAATATAAGATAAAAATAATCGGGAAGGTAAGACAGAACTTGTCCTTAAGCCGATTATGGATTATCATATGGGGATACAATACACTATGATATGTCATGGAGGCTTGGCTATATGGGCTTCGTAATTCTATATAGTTCGAGAGTGCAGCTCCAAGCTTTTAGTGGAGTAGCGTTGGAGTTGATAATTATGAAATGTATATATAGGATATTGGGTTTCATAATTGTCGGGAGCTTGAACTATATAGGTCCATTCGGTCCCCTTTGCTAGCTCAACACATCTTGCAACGATACGGCGTGCTTTTCCAATAATTGGTAACTTATGTTGGATTTATCAGATTGGTTAAATTTTGGAAGAATAAGATAATTCATGTCTGTTTATCAGTTGAATTAATTTTATGATAAAATTAATTCAAGATAAACTTGTTAAATTATTGAGATCGGATAATTCTTGTCTGTTTATCGGTTGATTTAATTTTTGAAAAAATTAGATCAAGATAAACTTGTAGAATTATTGAAAAATCATTTATTTTCTTAGAGATTATCTTGATAAATTTATTTTGATCAGATAACTTCTCTATTAGGTTATTTGAATTAAAACTGAGACTTTATCCTATAGAATCTCAGGTGGAAAATAAAAGATTCGTGGAGATATTTATTCGACAGTTTGGCCTGTCGATACACGTGTTTGACCTGTTGATGGGCGTGTTCGGCCTGCCGATCTAGTTGTTTGGCCTATCGATGAGCGAAGGATAAGATCACGTATTTTTATGCTGATCTTATTAGATATTGATCTGAATTTGATTCAGTTTTAAATTTTGAGACCTAATCTGATAAGGACTGACCCTGGGACCGTCCTCTATAAATAGAGAGTAAGTCACATGAGTTATTTAGATTAATTGAGAGATTAAGAGCGATACTCTGCTAGTGAGAATCTGAAAACACCCTGAGAGCTTTTGTTCACAAATCACGAACACTAGCTTTGGATTCTCTCAATTGGTTGGAAGGAGAGTCATCTTGTGGAAGAGCTGTACGTGTGAGCCCACACTCACTCCGGTCGTGGATAGAGAATAGCAAAGAAGACCAGTTGGTTGAGGCTCTTTTGGAACGTTACTTCTCTACACGTTTGCAAGGGTTCTTTGGGGATCAAAGGTTAGTAAGATCTGGTTATTTTATGCATATAGCATGTCAAACTTGTGTTTTGAAAAATACTCGAATGTAAAATTTTTAAAATTTCACTGCGCACTGTTTTTTCAACAATTGGTATCAGAGCCATGGTTTTTACATAAATTTACAAGTTTGTGATCATGTTATATGTATAAATTTTATGATCTTAATCTCTCCTATGCTTGAATTTAATTTTATAGAGAGTTGGCACTCTAGGTTTCTATATATAATATATGTTGTCATGGATTATATGGTGAATGTTCATTAATTAATTATAGTTGATTAAATCATTATTTAATTATAAATTAATTAATTAATTTATACCGGTTATGGTTCCTTAGAGGTTAGAATGTGTATCTAGGTTTTTTATGTAATTAAATGACGGATTATCATCTCTATCTAGAAATTATTGTTTAATTTTAAATTTGTAAGAATTTTGTAATTAAATAATCATTTGAAGAAGACGGATCTAGAAGGCAGATCTAGAAGATTGATGATGGCGCTCCTAGGTATTTCCTGAGTCTCTAATTTTATGTTTTTGAATTGTTGAAAATAAAATTGATGAATTGCATTAAAATTGTATTTACTGGAATGAGGATTTTTGATCGGTCGACATGCCGAACCCCACAGTTAGGTAGGTCGATGGTCGCAGATTGGTAGGCCGGACTTGTGGTTCGGTAGGCCGTCAGTGGGGCAAAAATCAGGTGGCTCTGGCAGCAGGCCGAACTTTCATGACCGGCAAGTCGATTACCTAGATTGGCCTGTCGACCGAGAGCTGAAATTTTTTCTAGAAAAGGTACAGTTTTTAATGCAGTTTTAATTTTATTTTTGGGACAATTTTGAGAAACATTAAATTTAGATATGACCAAAAATATGAAGTATTCGATTCATACGGGATTGAAGACTTAAAGATGAGAATTACATGAAAAAGGATACAGCTTGAGGATTCAAGGATGAAGAATCAATAATATGTCTTGATTATTCTCTTGTAATCTTAGTTTTCTATTCTCTAGGGTGGAGCCATAATATTACGATTATTTATTATTTTGCTTGTAGCTTTGCTTGTCTGCATTATAATAAGATTTGCCATGTATATTGATAACATGTCATATAGAATAGGAAGTGCCACTCATATGAAAATTGTTCATGCATATTCTTAAAATAAAACCTTGATTTTAAAAGATTGAGTGGGAGAAGGTTTTCGAAGAGAGAACCTAAGGCCTCCATCGTTGGTCCATAGGGAGAACATGATGGTCCCAATCCCTAGGAAGGGATTTCTATCATATACCAGATTGGATATCTGAGAGGATAAGGTATTTTAGTATGATTTATGGTTGCACATCCCTAGGTGGTGATTGTAAATCATGGATAAAATATTGAAACGATGGTTATATGCTCATGTTAATTTTATTATTAACCTCCCCCAGAAGCTCTGTTAATAAAATTAATAGCCAAAGAAACAATTATTAATATATGCTAGATCATACGATTCTTGGATGGCATACATTAATCAGGGGAGGATCTGTGTTTCTGATTGAATTTAGCATGACTTCCCTAGGAGCTTGTTGAATTCTGAGTTAGGAATTATCGTTGTAAGGTTGTGATATTTTCAAGGTTTTGACACATAAACACATTTGTATATTTTTACATGATTATGTTATCTTACTAAATTATTATTATGTATTTGCTTATGTTTGGTATATGATTCTTTATTGTTGATTAAAAATGTTTAAAAATATTTTATCATCGATACTTGACAAAAACCTATTAACCGAAGAGAACTATAATGATTGGAAACAGAACCTGAATATCGTCCTGTCCTTTGAGAAACTGAAATATATACTGACAATCCCTTGTCCTCCCGAGCCTACGAGAGACTCAACTAACAAGCAATTCCAAGCGTATGATCGCTGAAAAGATGCTAATGATCAGGCCCGCTGCTATGTTATGGCTAGCACGAATAACGCGCTGCAGGCTCAACATCAGGATTATGAGACTGAGAAGCAGATCTTGGATAATCTTGAAGATATGTGTGGAGGCCAAGCCATAACAAAGCGGCAAGGGGCGCTTCAAAAACTTCTAAACTGTAGACAGAGGCCGGGACATCTGTAAAAGAGCATATGATGTTGGTCATGGGTTACCTCATTGAGGCTCAAACCAATGGAGCCGACATCGATGCTAAAACTCAGATGACTATGGTCTTTGAGATCTTTCAAAGGAATTTATTTCATTTAAAGCTACATTTAATTTAAGCAATAGATGGGATATGACCTTAACAGAATTAATGAAACAGTTACAGGAGTTCGAACTACTGATCAGGGAGTCTCTTATGGGTGAAGAGGCCAACATGGTAGCTGTTTCTGGTTCTAATCTCAATTCTGGGAATGGAAAGAAGCAACGGGCTGAGAATGAGAAGTCTTTTATTCCTACTGGCACCAAGAGTAAGAAGAAGAAGAAGAAGAACCTGAAGAAGCTTAAGTGCTTCTTCTGTGGAAAGGTCGGGCATATCAAGAAGCATTGCAAAGACTTCCTTTCTAAAGGAGGTAGGTGTGATCTTCTATATTTAGAAACTTGTTTGGTTAAAGAATCTAGTGACATTTGGGTCATAGATTCCGGTGTAACTAATCATGTTTGTGTTTCTCTGCAGGGGTTCAAAGAAACGAGAAGTCTGCTGCATGAAGAATTCACGCTTCGGATGGGCGATGGATCCTTAGTTTCAGCGGAAGTAGTGGGAGACATCCATGTTTATTTTGATAATTATAGGAATTTATTTTTGCAAGATTGTTTTTATGTTCCTAAATTTAAAAGGAATTTAATTTTTGTAGCTTGTTTATTTAAAGACTCCTACTTGGTTTCTTTTAATGATAAAGTGGTGATTAGTAAAAACAAATCTTTTATCTGATCTGGATGGATGCAAAATAATCTATATTTTATCAAACCTAAGATGGACTTATTGCTTAATGCTAAGATGAATGATAATGACTCAAAAAGACTTAAAACTTCTCACTCTAATAAGACTTATCTTTGCAATTTACGCCCTGGTCATATTAACCTAAATAGGATTCAAATGTTGGTAAGGGATGGACCTTTAAGTCACTTAAAAGTAGAATCTATACCTCAATATGAGTCTTGTTTGGAGGGTAAAATGACCAAAAGACCATTCGGGTCTAAGGGCAATAGGGCCAAAGGGGTTCTAGAACTTATGCATAGTGATGTTTACGGACCGATGAACATCTGGGCACGAGGAGGGTATGAGTACTTTGTCACTTTTATTGACGATTACTCAAGATATGGGTATATGTACCTAATGCACCACAAAAGTGAAACTTTTGACAAGTTCAAGGAATTTTGGGCTGAAGTGGAAAAGCAATTGGGTAGACCCATAAAGGCACTTTAATCCGATCGAGGTGGGGAATACCTTTCTGATTAGTTCTTAGGACACTTATTAGAGAATGTGATTTTATCCTATTTGACTGCGCCGGGCACTCCGCAGCAGAATGGCGTAACGAAGAGAAGAAATAGGACTTTGTTGGACATGATTAGGTCCATGATGAGTTATTCATCATTGCCTTTATTCTTTTGGGGATAAGCACTACAAACCGCATGTTATCTTTTAAACAATGTGCCTTCAAAATCGGTTCCTAAAACTCCTCACGAGTTGTGGACGGGTAGGAAGACATCCTTAAACCATATTCGTATATAGAGATGTCTAGCTCATGTCCTGTTTAAGGATCCGAATAAGTTGAAAGCACGTTTGGAAGTTTACGTGTTTGTAGGATATTCAAAAGGGACAAAAGGGGGTTATTTCTATAACTCAAAGGAAAATAAAGTCATGGTTTCAACTAATGCAACTTTCCTTGAGGAGAGTTACATGGACGACTTTAAACCTCGAAGCAAAGTGATGCTTGAGGAGTTAAGGAGTGATCTGATCACTCTGAAGGTTCCAAATGAAACCATTCCAACCGGTGCAAAAAAATCAAACAAACCTGAACAACAACCTCAAGGGCTTCGGCATAGTGGGAGGATTGGGCGTCAACCTGAAAGGTATATGCTCAATGGGGAGGTCTTTTTGGCTAAACCGGATGAACTTGACAAGGATCCTTATACTTACGCAGAAGCTATGGAAAAAATTGATTCAAAACTCTGGACAGAGGCCATGAATATTGAGATGAAGTCTATGGAGAATAATCAGGTCTGGGAGCTTATGGATCTTCCCAAAGGGGTAAAACCCATAGGGTGTAAGTGGATCTACAAGAGGAAAAGAAGAGTAGATGGAAAGGTCGAAACCTTTAAGGCTAGATTGATAGCTAAGGGTTATATGCAAGAGGAATGAATCAATTATAAGGAAACCTTTTCACCTGTAGCCATGCTTAAGTCCATCTGGATTCTCTTGTCCATAGCTGTAGCTCTTAACTACGAGATTTGATAGATGGATGTCAAGACGAATTTTCTAAATGGCTATCTTGATGAGTCTATTTATATGGAACAACCAGATGTGTTCAAGGTCACGGGTCAAGAGGGTAAGGTTTGCAGGCTGCTAAAGTCAATTTATGGACTTAAGCAGGCTTCTCGTTATTGGAACATAAGATTTGATCAGGTGATCAAGACTTATGGGTTCTTACAAAATGTGGATAAACCATGTGTTTACAAACACATTAAGGATGGGAATGTGGTTTTCTACTGCTCTATATAGATGACATTCTGTTAATTGGCAATGACATTGGGGCGTTGTCATCGGTCAAATTATGGTTGACTAAACAGTTTGACATGAAGGACTCGAGTGAGGCTAATTTTGTTCTCGGTATCTAGATCTTTCGGGATAGGAAAAACAAAATGAAAGTTTTGTCCCAAGTTGGCTACATAGATAAAATTCTCAAGAAGTTTGCAATGCAGGATTCCAAGAAAGGTGTCCAACCATCTAGGTCTGGAATTACTCTTTCTAAGAAAGACTCACTAAAGTCTTATGAAGAAAGAGAATATATGAAGAAGGTGCCTTATGCTTCGACAGTGGGTAGTCTCATGTATGCGATGCTTTGTACACGACCGGATATTAGTTATGCGGCCGGGATTGTTAGTCGATTTCAGGTGGATCTAGGACCGAACCATTGGGTTGCAGTAAAGCATATTTTTAAGTACCTGAGAAGGACTCGAGGGTATATGCTTGTATATTCGGGTGAGGACTTGACTCCTCTAGGATATACTGACTCAAATTTTTAATCCTGTCTGGATTCTAGGAAATCGACTTCAGGTTTTATGTTTACTCTAGGCAGCGGTGCCATCAGTTGCAGAAGTGCCAAGCAAGATTGCACTTTGGATTCAATGATAGAGGCCGAGTACGTGGCAGCTAGTGATGCTTCAAAATACGCAATGTGGCTCCGCAAGTTCCTTGGGGATCTTGAGGTAGTTCCTAGTATGGATAAGGCATTATCACTGTACTGTGATAACAATGCGACGGTAGCTAATGCTAAGGAACCAAGATTTTATAAGAATAGTAAGCATATTGATCGAAAGTATCATGTGATAAAGGACTTTGTTGAGGGCGGGCATGTCACGGTGTGCAAGATCGCGTCAGAGGACAATTTAGCTATCCATTCACGAAGACACTTACTGGAAGAGTCTTCGAGAGGCATGTGGAAGCTATGGGGATGCGAGATTTATCATATTTACTCACTTAGTGCAAGTAGGAGATTGTTAGACATGTATGCCCTAAGGAGTAAAAATGTAATAAGTTTTTGGAGACACTTTTATCAATGAAGAATTTATTTATTATTTATATATCAAATCTTGTCCTCTTTACGTTCATATTTGTTGAATGTATGTTAAGCAAACAAAAGTCTGAGACTGTAGCTCTAAAACCTTTAAGAATTGAGCATATGATGGACAGATTATGCGGAAGACATGATTCTTAAGCTGATGGTCTAAATCATACGATCCACAATCAAGGAAATAAACTTAGGCATTTTATTCATGCAAAGATTGTTATGTTGTCTATACCCTTTTGGGAGATGATTTGTCTTGAACATTGGAGGTGGATTTCGTGAATAGAAACATTGGCACGTTGTCATAGGTGACGATGTGTGAGATTGGGATATAAAGTGAATTGATTTGGATTAATAATTCTGTCTTGGTAAATCGATTCACTTTAGACAATCATTTGTATTGTATCTTAATCCTGAGATAAATAGTGGGCCCGTTGTCTTGACTTGTGTCTTTTGATGTACCAAAGGGTGACACCTATATCTTAATAGTGGTATGCATACCGGTACATTGGAGGCATGACTTTTGATAGCGTAGACTTGTTATTCATAGATATGGAATCCATAGCTCCTCTTTAGGAGTAATGATATCATCTTATATGCGTTATCCTGTAATTGAAAAACTAGAGTGCTCAACCATTTAGATACATAGGTGTAACCAAATGGTATACTA
This sequence comes from Artocarpus heterophyllus, assembly GCA_025403435.1. Lineage (NCBI taxonomy): Eukaryota > Viridiplantae > Streptophyta > Magnoliopsida > Rosales > Moraceae > Artocarpus > Artocarpus heterophyllus. The sequence continues at coordinate 2,353,213 of CM046353.1, forward strand.
TCTTTGGATAGTAAGTTTTCCAATGGTGAGATAATGGAACGTAAGATAAAAATAATCGGGAAGGTAAGACAGAACTTGTCCTTAAGCCGATTATGGATTATCATATGGGGATACGATACACTATGATATATCATGGAGACTTGACTATACGGGCTTCGTAATTCTATGTAGTTTGAAAATGCAGCTCCAAGCTTTTAGTGGAGTAGCGTTGGAGTTGATAATTATGAAATGTATATCTGGGATATTGGGTTTCATAATTATCGGGAGCTTGAACTATATAGGTTCATTTGGTTCCCTTTGCTAGCTCACAACATCCTGTAACGATACGGCATGTTTTTTTAATAATTGGTAACTTATGTTGGATTTATCAGATTGATTAAATTTTGGAAGTATAAGATAATTCATGTCTGTTTATCAGTTGAATTAATTTTGTGATAAAATTAATTCAAGATAAACTTGTTGAATTATTGAGATCGGATAATTCTTGTTTGTTTATTGGATGATTTAATTTTTGAAAAAATTAGATCAAGATAAACTGTAGAATTATTGAGAAATCATTTATTTTCTTAGAGATTATCTTGATAAAGTTGTTTTGATCAGATAACTTCTCTATTAGGTTATTTGAATTAAAACTGAGACTTTATCCTATAGAATATAGGGTGAAAAATAAAAGATTCACGGAGATATTTATTCAATAGTTCAGCCTGTCGATACACGTATTTGGCCTGTCGATGGGCGTGTTTGGCTTATCGATCTAGTTGTTCGGCCTGCCGATGAGCGAAGGATAAGATCACGCGTTTTTACACGAATCTTATCAGATATTGATCCAAATTTGATTCTGTTTTGAATTTTGAGACCTAATTTGATAAGGACTGACCCTGGGACCGTCCTCTATAAATAGAGAGTAAGTCACATGAGTTATTCAGATCAATTGAGAGATTAAGAGCGATACTCTGCTAGTGAGAATCTAAAAACACCCTGAGAGCTTTTGTTCACAAATCACGAACACTAGCTTTGGGTTCTCTCAATTGGTTGGAAGGAGAGTTACTTTGTGGAAGAACTGTACGTGTGAGCCCACACTCACTCCAGTCGTGGATAGAGAATAGCAAAAAAGACCAGTTGGTTGAGGCTCTTTTGGAACGTTACTTCTCTACGCATTTGCAAGGGTTCTTTAGGGATCAAAGGTTGTAAGATCTGGTTAATTTATGCATATAGCATGTCAAATTTGTGTTTTAGAAAATACTCTGATGTAAAATTTTTAAAATTTCACTGCACACTGTTTTTCCAACATTTTCCTGACACAATTTCAGTTCTCATGGTTATGTTCATTTTGGCCATGAACATCTCCCTAATTCTACAAGAGTTTCTAAAGAATTTAGCCCTAGCAATTCTCCTTTGAAGTGTTCTTATTTCTCTCTCACATGGTTGATTTCTTACTTTAAGAGTAACCCGTATTACTCCGCTCGAATTCCCATTGTATTTGATGCATAAGAATCATTAAAAGCAAATTGTTTAACCTTTCCTTATGGGTATCACTGTTTTTATTATAGGAATGGGTTGGGGTAACCTCCACAGTGATCCTACTCAGTCTATTCAGTTTAGTTATCCCAATGAACCTAGATCTTGGGATCTCCAATCAATAAGGTTGTGTTTCCATTGTTTTGACTTATTCCTTCATGGGCTAAAGTCCATTCCTCTTGATGTTTTCTCAACTTGATCTCTATTCAGTCCTTTGGTTAATGGATCTGCAATATTCTCTTCAGACCTTACATGGTCTATTGTCATGACTCTAGCCAAGATCAATTGTCTAACGGTATTATGTCGACGACGTATATGTCTTAACTTACCGTTGTACATCACATTCTATGCCCTGCCAATAGCAGATTGATTATCACAATGTATGCATATTGTAGGCACAGGTTTAGGCCATTTAGGAATATCCTCTAAGAAATGCCTTAGCCATTTAAACTCTTCACCGCTTTAATCTAAGGTTACAAATTCAGATGCTATAGTAGATCTAGTTATTACCATCTACTTTGAGAACTTCCATGAAACTGTTGTACCTCCCAAAGTGAATACATATCCACTTGTAGCTTTAGAATCTTGTATATCATATATCCATTTTGTATCAAAATACCCTTCAAGAACAACAAGATCTCTTGTACAGTGTAGCCTATAATCTCGAGTATATCGTAAGTACTTAAGTACTCTAATAATCGTTTTCCACTGGTCATCTTCTAAATTACTCAAGAATCTACTCAGACTACTCACAACATAGGCAATATCTGGTCTTGTACAACTCATTAAGTACATTAAACTGCCTCTAGCATATAGGTCAGATAATCTGGTCTAAATGACTTTTCTGTTCTTGTCCTTTTGCTTCGTCTAGGCTCTTCCTCTTCTTTTTTGGTTTCACCTTCTAGGTGATCCTGACTGTTTTCTTCAATAGTCTCAAATGTTCATTTTAACGAACTTGGACCATCCCCTTTTGATGTACAAGGAAATACATGTTCAAAAAATGATGTATTCCTAGATTCCATTATCGTATTCCTATGAATCTCAGGGTTTTCAGATTCATACACAAGGAACCAATAGGCACTACCATTGTGGGCATAACTAATGAAGATGCAATCAACCGTTTTAGGACTTATTCTCATCTTCTTTGGTGTAGGTACCATTACTTTTGCAAGACACCTCTACACTCTCAAGTATTTGTAAGAAGGCTTTCTATCTTTCCATAATTCATAAGGGGTCTTGTCTTCTTTCTTATGAGGTACCTTATTTAAAAGGTAATTAACCGACAAAATGGCTTCCCCTTATATATTCTGTGGCAATCCAGAACTTATCAGCATCGCATTCATCATATCTTTTAAGGTACAATTTTTGCATTCAGCGACACTATTTGACTGAGGTGAATAGAGTGACGTAACCTCGTAAATAATACCATGTTGTGCACAAAATTCGCTAAATGGTTCTACATATTCACTACCACGGTCACTTTTTACCATCTTAATTTTTTTATTAAGTTGGTTTTCAACTTCTTGCTTATAAAAAACAAACTTCTCTATAACTTCATCTTTGCCCTTAAGCAAATATACATAGCAATATTTTGTGCTATCATTTATGAAAGTAACAAAATATTTGTTCCCACCTCTAGTTTGAACAAATTTCAAGTCACAAGCATTGCTATGTATTAAATCAAGTGGCTCAATATTTCTCTCAATCATTTGGAACGAAGATCTCGTTAGTTTTTCCTCTACACAAATTTCACGCTTATGTTTGGGATCAATATTAAACGTGGGTATGTGATCCAAGTTAATTAGTCTATGCAAAGTATTATAATTAATATGACCTAGTCTACTATGCCATAAATTAGAAGACTCAAACATATAGGCATATAAGACTTTTATTTTTATTAATGAAATTGGGCTTAATAGCCATTACATTTATTTTCCACATCTCATCTTTCACATAACATTTTCCTACATACATCCTATGTTTAGACAAAACTATTTTATTAGCTTCAAAAACCATCTTGAAGCCATGTGAACTTAGCAGAGTTCCAGAAATGAGATTCTTTTGGATATCAGGCACACACAGCACATTTTGCAGCTTGACTTCCTTGCTTGATGTCATTTTCAGAAATACCATCCCTTGGCCCTTTGATATCAGATGTGGCAGAGTTGCCCATATGCAGCTTCTCTATGGAATCTGACAGTACGAGCTCAGTAAAGGCAGCTCTATCACAACAAACATGGCATATGACCCCAGTGTCCAACCACCACTCCTTTGGGTTAGAGTCCACCATATTGACTTCAGAGACCACAATAGAAAGACTAATGTCTAACACTTCTTGTGTGATGATGTCCACACCATTGGCCTTTTTCTTTTTATTCCTCTTTGGCAGCCTACAATATGCCGATTTGTGACCCACCTTGTCATAGTTGAAACACTTCTCTTGGAATTTTTGCTTCTTTGAAATTCCACCCTTAGGTCCCAGTTTAGATCCCGACTTGTTCTTCTTGTTCTTGGAGTTTTTCTTATGCTCCACCACATTTGCCTTGGTAATAGACTTGTCAGAGAGCTTTTCCTCAGAAGCTTTATTGTCTTCCTTAATGTGAAGTTGAACAATAAGATCTTCAATGCTCATCTCCTTATGCTTGTGCTTCAGATAGTTCTTGAAGTCATTCCACGTAGGGGGTAGCATCTCTATAATTGCAGCTACCTGAAAAGACTCACTAATTACTATTCCTTTTGCATGAATTTCATGAATGAGTAATTGCAATTCTTGAACTTGACTAATTACGATCTTGGAATCCATTATTCTATAGTTCATGAACTGTCCAACTATAAACTTTTTAGCATCAGCATCTTTTGTTTTGTACTTATGGTCCAAAGACTCCCACACTTCTTTGGCCATTTTTTTCAGACTATACACATTATAAAGTGCATCAGTCAAGCTGTTTAAAATATAGTTCTTGCACAAGAAGTCAGAATGCTTCCATGCTTCAACAGTAAGCAAAGTCTGAGCATCTGCTTCATCTTCTCTAACAGTAAAAGGATCCTCTTTCAAAAATCTCGTAAGATTCAATGTTGTCAAATAGAACAACATCTTTTTTTGCCAAGTCTTGAAATTCAAACCATTGAGTTTCTCAGTTTCTCATTATGGTTCACAAGAATCAAAACCAAAAAAGGTTGCATCGACGTTGAGGCCTGAACCTAAGGAGATGGCACTGGTGTCTCGAAAGTGCTCCCAATTGGAACATTCTAAATTGGAACAACGTTCATGTTATCATCCATTTCTGAAAATACCAAAATCCAAGTCTTAGAATTTATATCATCCACCAAATATAAATTCACATGTCTTTCTTTTTTTTTATTTTATGTAAACGAGTCTCATTACAAACGAACAACAACAACTGTATTATAAGCTAAAAGCTAAACAACGCAAAACAATATTACATATATAAATAATTGATCAGTAAAGGCAAAAGGCTAAAGAGTCTCTAATAATATACTACAATATATATCTAAACTTTCCAAAAAAAAAAACATTAAAGCAATTACGTTCATATATATATATATATATATATTAAATAAAAACACACGCATAAAACGTTTATAATATGAACGTTTTGATATTCATATGGTTTAATGTTTATTTTGTTTTAAACTGAAATACAAAAGACGTTATAAAGAGCTAGACATACAAGTTTAGCAAAAATTTTGTATGAACAAAAATTCAATAAAGGAATATGTTATTATAAACCCATGCAATCAATTAGTTACAACACAAATATGAGACTACGAATATCGTTAAAGCAAATTAAAAGAGAAATTGAATGGTGATATAAAACAGATACAAGGAAAGAAAATCCAAAGTATATAATCAATGACAACACTTTTCAAGCTTGCAATCCAACAACCTCTTCGTCTTGAGAGAAAGATCTGTTTTAAGATTGTTAGAAATATATATAGGAGATAAACAACAAACGGGTGCAATATAAAGGAAATAGAAGAAGGAATATTACTATGAAATTAGGAATAAAGTATTACAATAGAATTCAACCTTCAAACCAAATCTCAATTGGAATGAAAATGATAGTCGAGGCACGTGTGGTTCAGGCTTTACTAGGATTTGAGGATTTGACAGACGTCTATCTCCCAGGATACAACGACAATGACGATGGTCTATGCATGATCGAACACCACTTCCAACAAACTTGAAACAGCGTCTTCCTCTATCACAGAAAAAAAAAAAAAAAAAAGTCGAGAAGAAGAGAGCAAGAAGACTCAAAAACAAGAGGAAAGCTATGTGTTATTTTTTGTGTGCAATTTTTGTGGGTGGCTAGATGTAGAAAAAGTCCCTAGAACTTATACAGGTCAGGGGATGTCAAGCTTTTATGCCTAACCGATGTGGGACTTCCTTTGTACTTATACATGTCAAGGGATGTCAAGCTTTAATGCCTAACCGATGTGGGACTCCACATTTAGGCTTTCTCTAACAAAATTCAAATGTCAATGAGTACACTTTAAGCATCAATTTCTCATTCACCCAATTATCATTTTGAGCATATAAATATATAATTTTGATCTTCTCGCAACAGAGAACGCAAATACGCCTACAAAGTAGGTTCTACTGAAAATTAGGCCTCAAAATGGCTCTTTAAAATGGTTATTAACCATTCTTTTCCAATAAAGACAACTAAAAACACGAATTCCTTCCTTGAGAAGCACTTTCAAGACTCTTGCCGTAGCTGCTAAAATGACAATTTGGATCCGACCACTTGAAGGGCTTATGGTAAAGTAGCTGTTGGAATACTTTCTATTTTTAGTTTCAATTAGAATATTGCTCAAATTGATTGACTTCTTTAGCTCATTTCTCTTGGTTTCCAGTTCTTCGATCTTCTTCTTTAGTTGATTTACATATGCCACTGCCTCACTCATGTGCTTGTGTATCGACTGCTTTCCTTGAATTTTCTATAGAGAGAGAGATTTAAGAGAGAAACACTAATTAAGCTTGTCAAACTTTATAGGGTGTGGCAAGCATGATTAGAACTAACTTTTGGGTTCAAAACACTATAGCAAGTGAAAACTTTACACTACAGTAATTTTTTACTCTTTACAATAGCATGTGAGTGCTTTGCACTATTTGATAACTAAATGGTTGAATCTAATCATGCTTGCCAAACACCTTATCAGCAGATTTTACTAATTAACTAAGCAGGAAATATTTAGAAGAAAAAAACATTCAAGAAAATATTTACATTTATGTCTAGGGTTTTTACTTTTATAGAGTTGGGAGGAAGTAGAGATCTAAGCGATACAAAAAGGTTGTCATTTCTTGCTTTCTTTGCCTTTCAATTTCTCTATGAATCTTTCTCTTTTCATTATCCGTAGAGTTTTGATTAGTAAATTTGTTTTTCCGGCATTTTCAGGTGTTGTCGTTCATATGGCAACCACCGTTCATTGAAGCATGACTCATGAGGAGGATCAAATCTTCAGAAATTTGGTGGCTCTGGTGGGAATTGAAAGAAATGTGAGAGTTCAACTTATTGCTTTGGCATAAAGGAAACATTTATTCCAAGTTATAACAAGCTCCTTAAGCTTTTTCCTTGGACGGTTTCAATGGAGGCGAATTCGGAATCATGTACTTTTTTCTTTATTTCTTTACTTTCCATTTTAGGTTTCTTTATTCTTTACTTTCCATTTTAGGTTTTCTTTTTTCTTTTTCTTTTAGGGTTTGTTGATCTTTGATGGACATAGAAGTAAGGATAAAAAATGCTAACAGTTTGTAAAACCTCTTCTCTAAAAGAGTGATTAAGTGATCACCACTAGCTAGGCAGCTCCATATTTAAAATTGGCCTGTGGGCACTAAACAAACTTGCTACATATATTGACGATGGAATCCCCACCAACCTTTCAAGTACAGTTCAATAGAGTTGTATATATATAGATTTCCACTTTGCTCATAGCTGAATACCTCATGATCCTACGGTTATTGTTATCCGATCTATGTAAGATCGGAATTCAACGCTCTATGTATAAATAACATGATACTATGGGAAATGATTTTGCATAATTGTAATATATAAAGTCGTATAAAGATTGTCTGAGTAATACCGCATAATTTGTTTGGTAGGAAGACTATAGGAATAGGATTTAATTAATTATAAACAGCAATCTTTAAGCATCTTTTGATATTTTTGGTATATATTCTTTTTTCTTTTTCACAAATTAGATTTATTTTGGCACTATAATTACCTTCTATGTTCTAATTTGGTAGATTGAATCGAAGTTGCACTAGTAAACAAATGTGTTTAAAATTTCTAATTTATTTTTGAATTATTGATACTACTAGTTCTTGAATTTTAATCTTGTGAAATTTTTTTGATAAATTACTTCCCTAAAGTTTGATTTTTGATAATTTTAGTCCTAACACTAAAATTGACGTGTCTCGAAAACAATCATGTTCTAATCATATAGTAATCAAAACTCTTAAAAAATAGTTACATCGAATGCAAAATATTTTCAAGATTATTTTCAAATTTAATTTAATTAATTTATGAAGATTTTAGTTTCTATGCAACTGAGATATGATTATCTCTGTAGAATTTCAAAAATTAAATTGGGAGATCAAAATGGTCAAAAAAATATTCAAGGAATAATTTACCAAAATTAAAACATAATGCATAATTGAAGATCCACAGTGATTCTTCTACACGTGATTATGATCAATTTGTATTCCACCAAAAGCAACTAATGTCACCATATTTTGAAGTTCCAAACCCTCTTTCTTACTCCAACATTCCTTTCCAGCTTTTGTCTTGCATGACCATTTTTATATATATGGAATTCCATATTTAGAATCTTGAAGTATACAATAACTTATTCTGGCCTTTTTCGTCACCTGTAATTGGGTTGACAAACCCTTTCTCAAAATCTGACAGAAAAACAGTGAACTAGTCTCACTTTTTTCTTTCCACTCGAATTCGTATTCCCGTTGCAAAACCAATTTTGATGTGCCCAATATCTTATCAAAGAAAAATCATTCGAAATCCTAAACGCACAATGTAGGTACACTTTTCCAGCTAAGTGATCTCAATGACAGATCGTCACAAGTCATCACCAATACATATAGAAAGGAAAGTATTTGATAAAATCCGATAAGATCAACTGGGACCCATGAAGTTATAACGTTTCTTCTCTAATAATATTCCAAAAGAATTAGTTTATTGGGCAGTATTCTAATATAATCTAATTAAACATATCCTTTTTTTTTATCTCAATATCAAAGTACTCAACTAATAAATAATTAAACCTTTTTTTTTTCTCTGCACAATTTTCTTGGAAATACATTTGACGCAGAGGATCCCAAAAAATGGATTTTCTCATATTAAATAACTATATATTTGACTACCCACTAACTAGTGGATAGGCAGAACAAACTTCACATTGGAAGAAAAATATTTAATTGTATATTTTGAGTATCAGTCACGTGGCCTCAATTATGTCAATACTTTAATCATCTTTATCATCAAAGAAGATGCTTAAACTCATGAGGGTATGCCTATGCTGCAGAGGTAGCAATCTTCTGTAGGCGATCACATACAAGTTGCGGACAACTATACTTCCTTTCCTCAACAAGAAAAGAAAAGGAAGAAAAATAATTAAATAAGATAATTTGTAGTTGGGGATAGATTTTTGGCCCTTTTTTAAGAAAGGGAATATTTTTTCCATAAAAGATATAGTAGTCTTTGATTTATATATATATATATATATATATATATATATATAAGATATATGATTTTTATGCTGAGAGCGTTACATTTTAATATATTTTTATTTACACTGTCATATATGAGAGTTTTCACTATAAATGGCTCAAACTTATCATAAGTTTGAACTCATCTTCTAAACACAAATACCTTATTTGTTTGATTGATTCAGTCTAGTTCGACTTTGTTTGAACAATCATTACCGTTTAAATTAGTGTTTGTTAAAGCATTTAATTCGAATTAAACTGATAGTTTAAATGGAGCTGAACTACCCAGCTTAGAGTGCAAATACCCCTTCAATTTCAACATTTAGAACTATTATTGAATAATGATTTCACTTGTATATATTTGTATTTATAATTTAATACTATTGTTTCATATTAGTTTTGATTAGATAATTTTTTTTTGCATATTTTATATCTATTCTTTAATTAAATAATTTTTTTATGCTTCAAACTAGAGTTTTTTATACTTATCTAAGCATAAACTTAGATTGAATATCCTATTCAAATTAATATTTTAGCTACATATCTAAAAGCTAGTTTCGATTGCTATTTAAACTACACAATTTTGATTTTTCTGTTCAAACTAAAAATTTAAATCAATAAACCAAACAGAGCAAAAGTTGTTGTAAATTTATATTTTCCATTGAATATATACGCCGATATCGACATCTTATCAGAAAATGCTCTTACATTGTGGCATCTTGCATATTACAGCCTAATCACACCAATGCCAAGAATTTTTGTACTGTCGAACTTTTCTTTGCTCTCTATAACTGAGATGGTAATTATCTCCTACATCCGGTCACATACTTCGCACTTGAGTGCCCGCATTAATAACTTCCATACTAATAATAAAGATTTCTTTAATCATAGATTTCTAAATTGACTTCATTTGTCAGGGAAAAGGGACATGGGAAGCAGCTATGGCGTTTCCTTTGAGCATTATATATATACATATATATGTATGTATGTCTGTATGTATGTATGTATGTATAGGCACACACATATGTAATAAACAAATTCAACAAATCTTTGTCCAACTCGTAAAGCATGGGTGCTTATATAATCGATACTGCCGGAAAATATTCTCCTTGATTCTATTTGTGGCCGGTTTTGCTGCTTTTTCTTGTCCTCCTTTTTCCGACCAAAGATCCGGTGCATGGACAATATCAGATCGAAGCATTTTTTTCTAAGCCCAAAATGGGAAGATATGCATGAACAGTGAACTTGTTATATATTCCCATGGACATTATGAATACTAATTAATTTTATAATATTTCAAAATGATATTATGAGCAACTTGTGGTCCCATAATCTTTTGATCAGAATCACTAATAATTGATAATATATGGTCAGTCATATAATTATTGATAAATATAAAGGTACCTTATTGTTCACATTCTAATTTAGGTACAAATTAACTGTTGTTTTAGTGACAAGATTGTTGTGTTCCGACCTATGTAATTTACCAGGAAGTAAGATCATCGTGTTCCGTTCACTTTACCACAAGTCAAGATCATCGTGTTCCGTTCCATTACCACAAGAAAGACATAATTAATTGGATGCCTAAAGTTGAACTATATGGGAAAGTAAAAGTGGGAGAGAGAAATAAGAGCACGTGCATTATTTGAATATTTTAAAGACAAGGGGCCCAACTTTCATTGTGAAAATTAGTTAGAGAAGAAAGAACAATGCTTTACCCTAACCTTTATCAATTAATGGCACCATATATATATTTCCATTACATACCACTTTAAATTAATCCCTGTCCCTATCGAAGAATTCATAATTTTCTCTCCCCTCCTAATCCATTTTTTAGTGTAATTTTCAAGTTAAACCCACAATACTGCTCGTGTTGGAAAGATCATATTGCTGAGCATACTGAATTTTCTTCCTTAATTATGTAACTAATAAGATGTGAATGGTATATATAAGGCCGAATTTGACATTGTTTTTATGGATAAAGAGAAGTAAAAGGTATAATTTTTCAATTAGTGTTTGGATTTACATTTTTTAAAATACACATTAATGTTTAATTTTTAATTAGACTAAAAGTTATGAAACCTTAATAAAATTTTATATTAATTTTACAAATGATCCCTAAAGTTTACCTTTAGCCTCAACTTAGTCCCTAACATTAAAAAGTCCCATTTTGGTTCCTAATCTTTTTCTTTGTTTTAATTTTGGTCTCTTCGTTAGTTGGATGTTAAATATTTAATAGAATATTCTTAATGTGTCTCACTTTGCTCCGTAACCAATTATTTTGTTTCACTTTTGATCCTTAATTTATTATTTTGTTTCACTACTTTTGATCCTTCCTTTAGCAATATGTATTATTAAGGATTAGGACTATAAAAAAACTAAAGTGAGAAATTGAATACAATATTTTTAATTCGTGTAACTAATTAATTAAAAAAATTATTAATTATTTTTTAAATGAGCTTTAATTTTTTTAAAATAAAGTTGGACACTTATATATACTGGTATTAAAAATTGCTTATTTTTTTAATTAAAATTCATCTTAATAACAATATAATAAATATTTTTTAATGACATGAATCAAATTCATTACATTTAGTTTTTCATTTTAGATTTTTTAAATTTTAGTCTCTAATAACTCTTGACCATAATAGAAGAACAAAAATTGAACAAAGTTAAAAAAAGGCATTTTAAAAGTTTTTCGTTAAATATTTATTGTCTAACTGATGAAGGGACCGAAATTGAAATGAAGTAAAAAATTAATGACCAAAATAAGACTTTTTAAACATTGGGACTAAACTGAAGCTAAAAATAAACTTCAACGATTGTTTATAAAATTAACCTAAAATTTTAACACAACTTTCTAAAATTTTCTTGAAATCAAGAGCAATTTAAACATGCCTGTAATTCGGCAAGTGGACAAAAAGGGTCAACATCATTCATCATTTTATTCATCTTATAGACATACTAGTTAATCACATTTATAATGGAGAAGACGTGGGACCCTTTTTGTGATCATTCGGTTTTGTCATTTTAAACCAGTAAAATGGTGTCAAAGTTGATAATGTGTTGCATGCTGATACTGGCAAGTGTTCCCCCTTCCTTTCCAGCTTCCACTGACTTAATTGGGTGAAGTAATAGATTTAAGTTTAACTACCAACTAATGATCTGGCAACATATCTTTGTCAGATCGATAGTAATTCTTTTGAAATTATTCCTGCTTACAGTAAAATTTAGAATTCAGTAATCATTAGAGGTTTCACTTTAGTAACAAAGTACTCATTTAGTTCTTAGATTCCAATGACCTCACTCTCAACTTTCAATGTGGTCGTCATTACAATAATCTTTTAAAATAAAAATAAATAAGGAAAAATATAACCGTAACATCATTTTTTAAAAGAAATAGTAAAGGTTATGATATGTATCATTTTTTAAAAAAAATAAAGATTATACATAAAATCGAACCATGCCTTATAATTTTTTAATTAAAATTCTTCCTAACCATCTCTTCTTATGTCACTAGACCAAAAGGTTTATAGAGCAATTAAACTCTAATATAAGTCATTTGAGAGCCATAATTCAAATTGTGATTTGCAGTTCTAATTAAGTTTTTAACATGTCTCCTTTTACATGCTAATATTTTTAGTTCAAACTCATTTCTCAAATGGTTTATAAATATATGGTTAGAGTGATTGATCATCTTAAGAACAATGTTGTTGGGGTGTATGTGTTCTTAGGGCCCGTTTGACACAGCTTCTACTTATGCTTTTAGTCAGTAGAAAAAAAGCAGCAAAAATTATAGTTTTTCTGTAAGTATTTGAAACCATATTTTAAAAGAACTTTTTAATTATTTTTAAAAATTACAAACATGTTATAGTAAGCTTATAATGTAGTATTGATACTCTGGTATAAATTTCAAGTCTATTTAAGAAGTGCTTTTTTGAAAAGTTATATTTTGTGGCTTTATCAGAAAGTACTTCTGGAGAGCAAAAACTTTTTTAACAGTTCATTTAAGCACTTTTAGAAGCAACTTTTGAACTCAAAAAGTCAAAAGCAGCTTTAAAATCACGGAGAGAAGCAAACTAATGCCCTTTTTTTTTTTTTGGGAGAGAGAGAGAGAGGGAAAGCTCAATGTATAAATTGCTTAGGTCCGTCCACCAAATGAAGGCGCAGATAAGTTGGGCTAACTTTAAGTTTGTATATGCGAAACATTGTCAATAAACCAAAATTTATAATCTTTAATCAAATATATGGCCGGTGATGTCATTTATTCACCTTAAGATCTGACGAGATTACAAGGAATCTTTGGCATTTAGAAAGGCCCATCAAGGATTACATACCCTAACAAACATATCTCTAGCTCTTCTTTCCCTTGACCGCTCCCATCCCTAAGTCTACGGGAAAATCAAGAGAGCCTTGTTTTTTTGGTTTAAATTTTTGCCCTGACCTCAAATGTTTCCTTTACATCAAAGCAATGAGCTGTGCTTCCAGATTTCACCTAATCCCCACAAAAAGCACACGGTCTCAGAAGATCTGATTCTTGGCCATGCTTCACTGGAAGATAACAAGGAGATCATCATCAAAAGCCGGCACCGCCAGAACTCTTCATCACCGCCCATTCTGAAAAGTACTAATGGTCATGATCAGAGCTCTAATATTGATGACAAGAACAAGAAAAAGATGAACCATAGAGACATTGAAAGGCTGAGGAGGCAAGAAATGGCTACCCTTCATGCTTCTCTTAGATCTTTACTCCCACTTCAGTTAATCAAGGTGAAGAGAAAAGGCTTTCTTTTTCATTATTCACTTGAAAATCCATGATTTTGCGTGTTGTTTTGTTTTCTTGGTGGATTAATTTCTCTAATTTTGTCAATGGACCTAAATTGGTAGTCATGATTTTACCTTATTTTTTAAGTATTGTAGCCTTAGGACTATAAAATATTGAGACGTTTTATTTCAGGGAAAACGTTCTATGTCCGACCACATCAACGAGTCTGTAAGGTACATAAAGCATCTCCAGATGAAGATCAAGGAACTCGGCGCCAAGAGAGACGGGCTAAAGAAATTGTCCGGTTCGAGCACTAGTACTGCGCCTAACGACAGCCACGACGGAAGTGGGAGCTCGAGCAGCTGTTCTCCGGGACCGGCCGGACGCTTCTTAACGGTCCAATGTTGCTGCAGCGGAGTCGAAATCGCCATCAGTACTAGCGATTTCGGAGCTGAAGGTACCAGTTTTCCCCTCTCAAGGGTTTTGGAAGTGGTTCTTGAGGAAGGGCTTAGCTTAGTTAGCTGTGTTTCCACCAAAGTAAATGGCAGATTTCTTCACACTATTCAGTCCGAGGTACTAAATACTATGTTTATCATTTCAGTCTTAGGGTTTTGAAACTCTTGTTCTTGCATATATATTTATGTAATAATATATCTTTTACACCTGTAATTTTTCTCACCTGTTCAATTTTTCCTCAATTTACAGGCGAGTAACATAGAAAGCATCAATCTGTCAGAGCTTGAACAGAAACTAAACGAAGTGATTCCATTGTCTTCATGATGTGTATAAGAGTTAAAAGTATATCCCGGTTATCCAATTAACGTTAGTTGTTTGTGGTTGAAATGGTTGACTTGTTGCATGTAGTTTATACATGACTTTGTACTATTGTCATAATCTAACAATTTGGTGTTTGCAAGTTAGGGAATAAGAACTCATCAAAAAAAGTCATTTTTGAACTTTTTTTGCCCACTTCATGAACTATTGATGACTTTGTTTTTTCCTGCTGGCTTTTCTATGCGATTACTGTGAGAAATGGAGAAATGGTCGTTTAGATACTAATTAACTTGGAAGCCATTTAGTGGTTTTCTTCGTAGTCGTAAGCTATTATTTTTGTGTACTGTCTCACGTAATTTTTTTTTTAACTTGGAGTAATAAAGGTTTTGAACTCTTCACTTTTAATTAAAGTTGGGTGTGGTTTTATCGTTAAATCATGCCTACAACTATGACACTTACACTTATTTGATCATATTTCTACGGTATGCAAAAATGTAATCAAATACTTTTTATCTTAGGCAACCACAACATTAAAACTTATTTGATTATTTTGGAATTTAACATATCATCTTATGTATAGAGTATCGTTTGTGATATCTAAATTTTTGGTCTAATAATTGACTCTGGTTACCTTTGCATAAACCTATAACTTATCTACACATAATTAGGTGGCAAACACTCTTTCCTCATAGTACCATACACAACACTAGAGGAATATTGCCCAACCTCTTAGAAGTATTTATTTTGGTGCATGTATGTACATCAATTATATGCCTTGTATTATTAATATTCAATTAATTTGGTCGCATGTTATCTAGTTTATTAGTTTTCCAATGCTTTTTGTTTCTTGCAACAATTCTTTTTGTGTGTGTGTGTGTGTGTGTTCTGTGTAATAGATAGCTTCTACCATGAGATTGTTTTCATGAAACAGATAAAAGTGGATTGGCTCCTACTCTGATCTGTCATAACATTTATAATACACAATTCTTTTCCACTAATGATAGATGTTCATATGTTAATAATTTCAAGGTTTATCATGAGTTAGACACGCCAAACTTGCAGGTCGGTGACAATATTATATATAGTTGAAATCTTTTTGGACTTGATATTGCATTATATATATACTCACACTTTTGCTCTCTCTTTAACAAATACAGAAATAAAAGGCATATAATTTAAAAACTATGACACTGGTTGAGTATTGTAGTACGTACGGTTATGTTTTTATATTTCACATATTCTATATATACTCTTAATTTTATTCTGGTGCCCTTGCCTAGCAATTCATGTTTTTGCATGTGCTAACTTGCTTCTTTGTTTATACTAAGTGGCTGGCCTTATACTATGGTAGAGAACATGAAAATTAAGAAAAATATGCTTTTTAAAAGCATATGTCATAAACATTACTATATTTGCGAGCTCACCAGTGTTGACACACTTGAAGCCAACGTCTTTTAGGTTTTCGTAACCAGTTTGTTTTGTGACAAGGATTTACCTCTTGTATGTATAGAAATACTATCTAGGCAAGCTCAAGAAACTGAAGCTCATGCAAATGGTAGATTGAATTTATTAATTCGTAATGGATTGTAAAAGGAAAGAAGAAATATAAGGAAGAGGATGCAGCATTTAATTGAAAGGGTGTTGATGCCTACCATAGTTCGGCGTCGGATCAACACTGCGTGCGGCTGCGCACAGTCTGACTCTCTTTCGGTTCGCCTCTGCCCGGTTGAGCGTACCTGCAACAAGAGGAGGGACGCTTCAGAGGCAATAGAAAGGTTAGTCAATAGACAAGGGCTCTCCGATACTCAAGGCAGGGTTTGCTCGGCAGAGGGCGGCAACCAGTTAGGTGGGAAGAAGAAGTCTCTCTCTAGAATGTTATAAATGCATCCTATTTATAGGCCACCACTTAGATTGGGTGTTAGGCGGGTTTTACCCACGACCCATGTGTCACATCAAAGTGTGTTAGGTAGTAGGTGACAAGTGTCGCATCCCCCGTCCGACAGATTGGATTCCATCGGACGGCGAGTTATCTGCCGTGTGTTAGCCTATAATGGTGAGTAACAGCCTGCTTAGCAAGTTAGATTCATCCGACCTGAGCTAGTGTATAGTTCGAGGTGGCAGCCTACTTGGCATGCGGCCTCGAAGGCCCTGAGAGGCATCTCGGAAGGGGCGTATATCGCGTCGGGGGTTGATAGCAAGCTTACTGGAGATTCTGTCGAGCTCATTAGCCGACCACCGAAGTTTATCTCCTCAACAGTGGATCCGAGCTCACCCTCAACAAAGGTATATATATTGTTTTCTTTAAACAGTGTGTGTGTATATATATATATATTCGTCTATTAAGAATTAGAATTTCCTTCCTAAATCTAGTTCCATGGCCAATATAATTGTTGTCTGCACATTGTGCTCTAATTAATTAATTAGGCTTGGCATGTGCGTGCCATGTGTGTATCTGCACTATTTCTTTTCAGAGCAATTTTCATTGCATTGGAAACATAATTATGTTTAATTTCTTTACGTTCTTCATTCCATTATTTTATATTACTTTTTCTTCTTGTTTTCTGATGCTTGTTATATCACCGTTACATCGAATAGTGTGATAGTTTTGAGGCTTTTTTTTTTTTTTGCCAAAGAAAAAAAGGTCTGGGATGCAGGTGATAAACGCTAGTGTATTATCATTGACCTCTAAGGTCCTCCATGTTCGTTAAAGGTCTTATAAATAGGCCTCCCTCTTTAAATATATGAGAAGTACCTCACTCCAATTTCATTAAATGTGTTAATGATAAATATACATGAGGACGTGGTTAACGCTCTAAATCAAGTACTAAAATGGTGGAAAACAAGTCTTTACGTTTAATATTCAAAAAGATAATCTAATCCTAAACCTATAACTACGAGCCTATCACGACACTCCGTTACTATTAGACTACCACACCCGGGGTGACTATGCATCATCTACTCAATAACAAATTAAAGTAGACAAGCAGTAATATATGCATGCATTATTTTACTAGAATTCCTTCTCTGGTTTTTATTTTTTCTTTTTTTGGTTGAGGTTATAAAAACTTGTGACTTGTGAGTTTTGTCTTGCTAATTTAAAGATCGGTTCATAAACCTTTTCTTACAATCTCAATCACAGTGATGTAGCGGAAGTATTAGTTAGATAAATCAAAACAATAAAAGTAGAAGTGATAGATCTATTAACCATAATAATTCACAAAGAGTGTCAGGAGAAGAACTTTAAAATTTGTTGTTTGACTCTACTTATGAAAAATTAAAAAGGAAAAAATTGTGACAACCAACTCAATTCAATTCAACAATGTCTGGTTTTCATTATAAAACACGAAACTAGCACATAATTAAAAATAATAAAAAAAATGCAATTTTTTTTTCAAAAAAAGTTATAATGAAAATAGAGACATAAGGAATAAGGAAGCACAATCAAAATTGGCCACCAGAATTTTGTACGTCAACTTCTTAAAAAATTGAAAATTACTAAAAAAAAAGGCCAGAAAACACTCTTTTAGAGGCATAAACGAATGAATTGACTAAAAAAGGTCATACATTATAGCAAAACGACGTGTCTTATCCGTTGGCCGTTTCACTTCAAAAACGTATACTTTTTGTTCAAATTTGTTGTCGTAGTAAGATCTTTTGAAAATCGAAAAATTGTCTACTTTAAGCTTTGGATTGATCTCACCATAATTTCACACTGCCTCGAGCCAACATGCTATTTTTTTAATTATATATATAATTTTTCCTTTTTGCGCTGAACTGAAACCATATAAGTTAGCAATAGGAAGAATGAAAAATATTAAACAAAACAAAAATGAACAAGGAAAGAAATAAGCATCAGTGAAAAAAATAGTGATAGTAACAACAACAATAATAATAAAATAAACAATTAAAAAAGTGGAGTGGTTACTCAGTCCTTGCGCTTGCACGGGTCGTTCTTGGCCCAATATTTTTGGGGCATCATTGAGGCTTGAGTCTTCACGTTGCTGTTGTAAAATGGACTATTTTTGGTTCACAAGATAAGTGGCGACTTTTCAATTTCATTCTATCATCTTCATTACAAGAATTTTTTATTGTCTAAAATTTGTATACAAGGTCTCATAAGCATCCAGAAGCAGTTTCAACGTGAGGAATTCCATAGTTTTTTTTTTTTTTTTGATTGACTAAAACAAAATTTTGTAGCTTAGAACAGGTAAAAGCCCCTTTCTTTTTTCTTTTTTTCCTTCGGTTCCTTTCATCCTTGTCCGCTTCACAAAACAGTTTTCCTATTTTGAAAACTCGGGGTATAAAGTATGAGCGTAATTAAATTAATGAAAGTTGCTAGTTCGAAAGACGTGCATTATAAGTTAAGCAGATCGAGAGTGATTGATTGAAAAGAAAGTTTCCATAAATTAATGGAAGTTAGTTTTAATCATATATTATGGAAGGGATTATTAGTACAGTTAGCCTTGAAATGTGAGCATAGTAACATTTTAATCTCTAAACTTTAAATTTTTACATATACTTTACCAATTTTTGTTGTTAGCAATTTTAATTATTCGTGTCCACAAAATTGATGATTGATTTCAATAATTTAACATAGCTAACCACGTAGCTGTTGCAAGAAAACTTGAAATTTCACATAATTAGTTACATTATATGCACAATATTCTCTTCATTATTGTTAAAAACCTATAGACACAATAAATGTGACACTAATTGTAACTATTCATGCAATATTTTTATTTATTATTGTTAGAATCTGTGCGCTTAAGAATAAATATTTTATTTATAATTAATGATATTTTAGATTAAATAAATAAATAAATAATAATGTAAATATTTCATGTGTTAATAATGGTTTTCGTATTGCTTTCGTTGTTATGTTTAAGTATTTAAACAGACATATGTTACATGACTATTACAACCAAATTTTAGAATCGGGCATATATAGAGTTTATATGTGATATAGATACGAGACCAAGATAAATAATCTAAATCATATAGTATGCAGTCTATGTATTTAGTTGGATACTTTATACATGATAAAACTATAATAGGGATCTACGTTCAGTTGAGAAGACAGTTTATCTAGGCTATTGGAGCGGTTGACTCCATGGTAGACCTAATGGTGGTCGCACATCAGACTGGACATAAAGTGATTGATTTAATAATAATTCTGTCTATCTTAAATCAATTCACTTTGACAATCATCTATGTGTGATCTTTATTTTAAAATAGATTCATGACTCTATGCTTATAGTTTATATCTTTTGAAATGCCAAAGGCAGGAGCTCTCCGATGAACGAAGATTCTATTGTCGGTATTTAGAGATGCAGCCTATGTTCGATAAGAGCATATTCTACAAATATGGAATCCATAGTCCTCTAACAAATAATTAGCGTTATCTTCACAAATGCATTATTTAGGAATTTGGGAAAGAACAAGGGCTTGATCATTTGGATACTTGTGGTAATTAGATGACTTTCATTTTGTATTTCTTATAAATGGAATTTTCCAAATAAGTGAGATGATGGAACTTTGAGATAAAATGATCAGAATGTAAAACAAAACTAAGTCATTTATCTGATTATGGATAACCAATGGAAATACTTATATGCATGAGAAGTCATGGATACGACTAATAAATAAAGTCTCGTAATACGATATATTATTAAGAGTATAGCTTTGGTTCTTTAGTGGAGTGATGCCAAAGTTAATAATTGAATAGATAATTAATCGGGGTTTAATTTATCTGTTATTATTAGAATTTGATAATATATGTCCATCGGGTCCCAATACTAAATCAAAGATTCCTTGACTAATTGTGTAGAATGCAGTTTACCACAGGTAATATAAAAGGTTATACCAAATGAGTTACTTGACTTATCAGTGTACAGGTCCAATAGTTCAATTGGATTGTGTGTGGTGCCTAGCCTAATCTAGAAAGACTATAGTACCTATCAGAGAGGTAGAATTGAAAATTGGTTAATTAATTTGAGTAATTAATTTAAATCATAATTGTATTTGAATTGAAATAAAGGATAACTATTCATAATTATTTAAATTAGATAATTATCTAATATGATTAAAATCTAATTTAAATAGAATTATTTAAATGGGAATTATCTTGCATAATGCAGATAATCATATAATCTTACACTATGATTGGCTGGGATTCAAGTTCTTCCTGGGTGTGATAGGCATGTACAATAGGAGATAATCCTCCTGGAATTGGCGTATAAGGCTAGAGGAAAGAGAGAGAAAAATCTTCTCCTAATCCTGATAGACTTTTATGTCCTCTCGTAAACTCTATAAATAGATGTCTCTCCTCCTCATCTATTCATGTCAAAACAAGAGTGTTATTGTGCATTTTTTAGAGAGAGAAAATTAGAAGAGAGTCTATGGTGCGTTTCTATTAGGTTGTGCCCATTCACACAACAATTAGAAGGAAGAAGAATCATAACATGGAAGATCTAAAGGTTGAGTTTTTTCAGTCAAACGTGCTGCTTCTGGTTCATTAACAAGTACAATTAATTAGAATTCTATTTATTGTTTGTAGCAACATGAATATTTTTTTGGTGATTAATAAAATTTTTAAGATTTTGTTGCATCACCAACTCAATATTTCCAACAATTATGCGATAAGGATAGGGTTGGCAATTTCAGACACGACACGATGATACGATATGAAAACGACACGAGATAAACGGGTTTGGACCGCATGTTTATTAATTGGGCCATAAATAGGTTGGCACAAATAACAAAAATAAACAGGTTGGATTCGTGCTATCATGTTTAACACACTTTAACACGTTTAATTAAATAGGCCATAAATATGTCGACACAACACAGCACGATCCACCTATTTATAGCATATTTAAACTTAAAAATAAAAATATTTGAAATATTTGTAGTTTTTTCTTTTATTTTTTTAATTTTCAGTTAACTATGTCATAAACATATCATATACGTGTTTTATCATGTCAACCTATCACAGCATGTTTAGTAATCGTGTTAATCGTATCGTGCAGTGTTACACGTGTCATAGACGTGTCGTGTTCGTGTTTGCATTTCAGACACATTCATTAACCGTGTCGTGTTCGTGTTCAGCCTAATCATGTCGTGCTGTAATCGTGTTGACACGAACATGACACGGAACATGAATTGCTTGCCCTAGATAAGGATATGACTATTTATAATAAATTTTAAGAAATGTTCATCAATTTTAACATTAAAAACTAAAACTACCCAAAAAAAGTTCATGAAATAACCTGTTATAAATTAAAAATTAAGGTTGTCACAATAATGCTCATAGCTCAAGGACTACCAGTTGTAGAAAATAGTAGTGGATAACATATTACTACAAAAATGAATTAACAAATCCTAATCACATGATAATATAGCAATTTCTTTCTTTTTTTTATTTTGCTTCATTTTTTACCAAATGAAATCCTTTAGTATAATGATCTCGAATGGATTACTCTGTCAACAAATAAGGAGACCACTATAGCCTCAAAAGAGGGACCACCATAGAGGGAGGGCCTTTCTTAGAACTAGAAATGTCAAACGTGTTGATCCCATCTGTTTAAATTAGGCTTAAATGTGCTTTGTGCTCGGCCGACCTAAATTATTTATCGTGTCGTGTTGAGCCGTACTTATTTTCTTATTTATGGCATCAAGCCCAGCTTGCAACCTATTTATATACATGTCGCTCCCTTAGCGTACCCGTGCTTTAATCGTGCCCAATATTAAAATTATAGAAAAACAACAAACATAAGTACATATACAATTAAAATTATAACTTAGAATGAAGTAAAATATGGTAAAATTCAAATGAGATAAAAATCTTGTTTAGAAAAATTAATACATTTTAATTTTTATTAGAAAAAGTTAGAAATTCATAACAAAAGAAGCAATAATATAATGTCATATCTTGCCGCACCGTGCACATGCTCGTGCTCTTGGTGTATCATGCTCTTAACATGCTTTGTGTCTAATAGTTGCATCAAGCCCAACCCCTTTAATAGGAGAAATTGCATCAAATAGGACAATTTCAATTCTTAAGTAAGAAAATAGCACACTTTTCAAAATATTTAAGTACATAGCATATTTAGAATCATTTGCTCTTTTTAAACACTTGAATTTTTGATTTTCCCTCCTCTTTATTCTTCATTTTCTTCTTCCCTTTCTTTTCATTTCTGTTTTTTTATATGTCTACCTCTTCGTGTTTCTCTCTATGTCATTCTATACAAAATTAAATTTTGTTTTAATCTAAGTGAGCTATTTATTAAACATCATTATATTTTTGTATATTAATTTTTATTCTCAATTAATAATAACCTAATTCACTCTTTCTCCTAAATAAACATGCTAGGATATGCTCATTTAATTATCGTGTCGTGCCTACTTTTTAACGTATTCTGCCTATGTTAGCGTATTAGGCCTGATCTGTTTTGACACCTCTACTTAGAACAGGCTTAAGGGCTTAAGTACTTTGGACTTTAAGCCCAAGACCAAGGCTAAGTAGTAGACCCGTTCCAATGTGGTGCAAAAATCTTTGATCATTGGGGAAATGAACAAAAATTTATTCCTTTCCCGTTTATTCCTTTTCATGGGACATGATTTTTCATCGAGCAAAGCCACCAAAATATATATATATATATATATATATATATATTACTAGCTTATTTGACAAAGTTGATCCAACCTACTTTTTAGTAGAAGTAGTATAGCTCTCACATGTTACAATAAAAAAATTACCATAATATAAAGTTTTTATATGCTACAACATTACTGTTCTAACCAATAATTCTAATAACTATGATAAACATTCAATAAATCTTTTTCCCGTGAAGGTAAATGGCACAACGACATAATAAGCATGTTTCACCAACCATTGCAACAATGAGCATGACAAGAGCATGCCAAAACAGTGACAACTGGTACCCGAGTTATTCAACACAAATGTTCAAACGTCAAACTTTCTTTTATATATAGGCAACAGGCCCTTTAAACCACTAAGCCTATATGATTAGCCAACCACGGATCCATTAAGGGACCGTGCCCCCACTTGGAAAAAAATTATTCTAATTTTACTCCATTAATTAGTTTTCTTTCTTATGTGCCCCCCACAAAAAAAGTTTATTTTATGCGCCGAGTTATTTATTTATTTTTCTTCACTCTCACTAGTTTTTCTTTACGCTTTAATTTCTTCTTTCTTTTTTTCCTTTTTATTACAAGTTTGTTTGGTCAACAAGATTAATTGACTTTGAAAACCAATAAATGCTGAGTTTTTTTACAGTTAATATGTTGTGATAAATTAACTGTAAAAACCTATTGATGCCAACACTTTTCAATATAGGAACGCTGTAATTATTAAGCAATACTGAATAGACGTTTTTTTATTAAGTAATATTTAAAAAAATTCTTAGTAATTTCTTATTTAGATTTATAAATTTTATACTTATTGGTGCCCCATTGAGATAACATCCTAGACATGTCACTGTGATTAGCCAAAAAAAAAAGACCACAGAGCTTGACATCACAAAATGAAAACGCATTGACCTGATAGTCTGATATCACAAAGTAGAATTCAGAATCTAACATCTCAATTACTCCAATGACTATAAATTCTTTACATAGAACGACACCATCAGATCTAATTCTACACACCATTTTTTTTCATATATCAATTGGGGCAAGCATGAGAAAATCTATACGAGACAGAATTAGATCATATATACCGTCTGAATAGAGAAAAGGAGATTGGGAAATCAAGAGCTGGGAATATCTAAACTTTGCCCAAAGATGATCCAATTTTGAGACTTTTTATACAATGGCCATGCCCCATGCCAAGAGTAGTACCTATGATTATGCCCTGTACAACTTCGGACAGATTTCCAATACCATTAGGTCTGTATTTTATATGAAATAATTTCGTCTTTCTACCTAGGTACAAAATTCCATAAACAAAAAGTATAGTCAACCTACCAAAAGTGTGAAAACCAATGGGACAATTCTCCTGGCCATAAAATTCCCAAAAGATAAAAAGCAAGTTCCTTCTTTGTTTCCTTTTCCTTGTTCCCTTTTTTTTCAGGAGGGACGTCGCTTAATCGAGCATCTAGAGAACAGACTCACAAAAAGCATGTTTCTCGTTGAAAAGCAAAAAGGGATTGTTCATCATGACAATACTGAAATCCATGTAACAGAGAAAAAGAAAGTGGGGTCAAAGTGTTGTGATTTATGCCAAAATTTATGCCTAAATAGCTAGATCTAATTAACTTTCCGATGTCACCATGCCAAATCCCGTTACAACAGAAGCAAGTGAAAGAAGTTCTAACAATCATGTCCATTAGTGTAAAACATAAATTATCTCCCTTTCTTTTCTTCTCAAATATTGCTGTGTACATTAATCATCCACAAAACTGAAGGGCAATCATTTACAATCAGTATACCATCTACTGTCAACATTAAAAAGAAAAAAAAAAAGTTGAGAAATTAGACAAACTCACCGGACCCTTTTGTGGGTCTTGAACGGAAATCTTGACTGAGGCGACGGAGACAAATCAGACGGTAACTGGGGAGGTTCCAGTTCCCCAGTCAGCATCCCTACAACCTCTTTCATGGTAGGCCTGCGAGCCGGTATCTTCTGCAAACACAGCAATGCAACTGTGATACAAAGAACAGCCTGTTCTTGATCCAAAGATTGAATAGACTTGTCAACCAGATGAAGAAGTTTTCCTGCCCGTGCCAGATGCCGAGCCCATGACAAGAGATTCGCACTCTTGTATTCGGATAAAGGCGAACTTGTAACCTGAAGTGGGCGTCTCCCAGCTATAAGGACTAACAATGAGACCCCAAAGCTATAGACATCACACTTCTCTGAAGGATTTGCACCAAAACCGGTTTCCGGGGCAACATAACAAACAGTTCCTCTCATACTAGGAGTACTACTAAAGCCACAACTCTGAGGAATTTCTCCGTTAGCGGAGTCACAGCTGCCATTGTGGCGGGGTCGCCTCAGCTCGCCGCTAAGCCCGTCCAACCACCAATCTAAGCTACTCCTACTCCGACTCCTGCTCCTGCTCTTGTTCTTCCTCCTCCTCTCCGTGTAGAATTCCTCGTCTTGCAGCCACCAATCGTTGCCATTTTCGACATCGCTCACCGTTCCCTTCTGTTGCTTTATCTTTTTCTTCTTCTTCTTCGCGAGCTCTTCGCAGTACTCCTCCTTCCACCACTCCCTCGCGGGTCTCCTCTTCGCTTTCCTCGAAGAGCTCTTGGCCTTCTTTTCCTTCTCGTCGTCCATTGACATCCACCAATCCAATTGCTTCCTACCACCCTTCTTTTTCTTTTTCTCTGCCTTCCCAAGATTATCATTACTCGACGAAGCCACTGTTCCAATCCAACCACTCTTCGGCCTCTCGCTCTTAATCTCAGTCCCAATCCAATCCATCACATAGTCCTTCACACCAGCATTGTCCTGTATCAACCACCAATCTTTATCCCCATTCTGTTTCGCCGGAGACGCCTTATCGAAATTGCTCTCCGACGCACTCCCTTTCTCGAATCCCTCCGGCGATTCCGTCAACGCAGAAGCCGCCGGAGAAGCCATTGCCACAGGCTCAGGCGAAGTCGAAACCTTTACAAAAGTCTCCGGCGATAAATCGAAACCCACATTCGATTCCTCAAACGCCGTAGTGACACTCTCAGTTTCCTCAATCACCGAACCGTAATCCTCAACTCCGCCGTGATGACTAACGTTCGTCGTCTTCGTAGCATCACCACCCTCCACGGAGACCTCAATCGGATAATCCAATTTTAACCTAGCAAGACCAAAGTCCCCAATTTTAGCAGAAAAGTAGCTGTCCAAGAGTATATTACTAGGCTTGATATCGCCATGGATAATCGGCTGCGCCAATCCGTGAAGGTACTCCAAACCCTTAGCGACATCAACAGCGATCGCGAACCTCTTCTTCCACTCCATCAGCTCGGGGCATTTCCGATGCAACAAAGCGTCCTGCAAATTCCCGTTGTGCATGAACTCGTAGACAAGCAGCATCCGGCGGCGCTTCCGATCGGAGGAGAAGCCGAGGACGGAGACGACGTGGTAGGAGTCAAGCATGGCGCCAAAGAAGAGCTCGTTCTGGAACTCGCGCTCGCCCTGGAGGGAGCCAGAGTCCATAAGCTTGACAGCGATCTGCTGGCCTGTCTTGGGAAGGGTGCCGTAGAAGACGGGGCCGAAGCCGCCCTGGCCGAGGCGGCGGGAGGGGGAGAAGGAGTCGGTGGCGCGGCGGAGGACGGAATAGGGGAGGCAGTGGGGAGGCTTCGATTTGGAGGTGGCGATGGAGTCAGCGGCCTCTGAGGCCGTGCGCTTGCGAGTGACCTTGCGGAAGCAGACCACTAAGATCAGCAGGAACGAGAAGGCGACGCCGGTAGCCGCGGCGGCGGCGGCGGCCAGAGGAGCTGTCGGAGTGTGGTGGAGTTTGGAGGTTGTCGACGGCGTCGGCGACGGAGCTGCTGGGATTGAACGAGAAGGCATGTTTAACGGGAATATCGAAAAAGATGGAAACTTTAGGATCTCTGCTTACGAACACTGAATCTTCATCACTGAAATGGTAAAGATTGAAGACGAAGAGGGTTTTTTAATTTTTTTTCTTTGTTTGCTGTCAAGGGAGAGAGGGAGTTGTTTGTTCGTGTTTTATTTGTGTAGCTGTTTATTCATTCTTTTCCTTTTTTTCTTCGTTTGCTGTCAAGGAAGAGGGGGGGTTGTTTGTATTTTATCTGTGTAGCTGTCTATTCACTAAGGCAGGGTTTCTTCTTCTTTTCTTTTCTTTTCCATTTTTTTTTTCCTCTCCCTCGTTTGGCAACACTATGTCATGGGCTTTAATAACAGTGCGGCCTGATAATGAAAGCCCATTTGCATCCACGGCCCTTTTAAACGCTTTACCATTTTCCAAGTCTATGGTCAAAAGACACGGTCATTACATCGTCAATGTAACGTAATAATGTATGTGCGATAGTGTAGTTGTCTTACTTAAAAATAAATAATAATAATAATAATGTGGATGAGGTAAGAGATCAAAATAATTTATTCCCACGACTTTATCAAAAGCCAAATCTCTTTTTTTTTTCTTTTTTTTTTATAAAGCTAAAAGGGTGATACCACAATTCACAAATCAAGAAAATAAATAGAAAATCATTTTCATCTGTATTTAAAAACCCTATTACTTATAAAATAATATGGCCCAGTCTAGCTTATAGTGTATTCTTTAGACTAAAATCTAATATTTTTGTAAATAATAAGGTCTTAATTCTGTGAGGTTAAATAGAAGTGCTCGTAGTATATGCGGTATTAACATCATGTTTTTATAGAACTCTCGATGTTGTTCTTCTAAATGAAAAGTAGATCTTTGAACAAATGCAATGTAAATTGATAAATCAATTTAAATCATGATTATTGTTTGCCCAAAAAGAAATATGATTGATGTTAAGCATATGTACTTTATTTTTTTTCTTTTTTCTTTTTTTCTTTTTTGCTTTCTCTCTTTTTTATTTGACAAAAGTGATAGAACCACTTTTTCAGTTATAAACAGTGTAAAGCTCTCACATACTACAGTAACAATAAAAAAATTATTACAGTATAAAGCTCTCATATGCTACAATAAAAATGGTTTTAACCAACGGTTCCTACCACTCTTCCAAATCCTATGTTTATTGTGATAATTAATACTAAGATCGTGACTATGAAATTAAAGTAAAGCATAAAATACATAAATCAAATTTTTTTGTTGTGGTTGCAGACTTAGTTCGCATTCTAGCTATATTTCTAGTATTGAGGTAGTTTGCATTCTAGCTATATTTCTAGTATTGAGGTTTAACATTCTGGTCTTCGAGTTAAATGAAAAAAATGAAAATGAAAGTTTTTTTAATATTTCCAAAAATTTTATATTTTTTAATATTTTAAAATGATAAAGAATTGCCTTATTTATACTTCAAGAAAAACCCACTTTATTCTTCAAGTGCCTAATAGCTAAACACTAATTTGAGAGTAAAGAGTAATTTTCCCTAGGGGAAACAATAAAGGCATGTGCCAAAAAAAAAAAGAAAAAAGTTTTTTTGGGCAAAACTGATAGCCAAAAATAAAATAAAATAAAAACTGTTTTACAGGTACAGAGACTACCGATGAGAAATTGCTTTTTTTTTTATTCACATTAATAAGTAGAATTCTAAAAAATAATTTACCTCCGAACATAAATATCTAATAGTAAGTGACAAAGATACTCAAATTTCATTTACCAAAATGACTAAAATATTCAACGTCCTTTTCATAAAAAGAATATCCAATGTTGTATCTACACATACGTCAGAAGAATGAAGGGGAAAAAAAAAAAAAAGTCTTAATGTAGATTATTGGTGGTGTTGTTTATCTGTAACTTATTAGTTTTTTTTTTTAAAAAAAAACACATGTTCTTCAACCTTTTATTTTTCAACCAAATCAAATATTTATATCATCTCCTATTTATGTAAAGAATGGCAATCGATTTATTTTTTCCCCTCGGTTGGCCAACAAAATTAACTACCATTACAATTTCATTAAAAAAAAAAAAAAAAAAAAAAACCTATCCGGTTTAATACATAAAGAGTTGATTATTTTTCAGAGTAATTCTACTTTTTATTTTAGAAAACTAAAAACAGATGTCGGCCTTAGTGAGCAAATATCACCAAAGTTTGAAAACCAATCCATCTAGTAGATTTTTTTTTTTTTTTTGGACAAGTAGTAGATATGTTTTTAAATGTAAAGAACTCTTGGTCTAAGTCATCCACCCATAAAGTAAGTGGAAAAGAAAAGTGAAGCAGGTAAATTTTCTTCGTCTTTTTCTTCCAAGTTACAAACTCATAATCCTTGCCATTGTATTTATAACTTCTAAGCAATTGGGTGTCTTTAATAAAAGGACCACATGCCCAACAGCCAATAACCTTTGCTTTTCTTTTGTTAGGTTTTGACTAAATACATATCTATATATATGTTGCACATCAATCTTAAACTTTTTTTAATTCAATTATTTAATCAAAGTAGAAATAACCAGAACCTCCGAGGAGAAAAATAACACTGAACTGCGTAATGAATAGACATTAAAGATAAATAAGTACAGCACCACAAAACTAGCTAGCATATATTAGTAATCGAAGCACTCAAGGCCTCTGTCCAATTTTAATATCTCAAATGATATTTAACTAATCACGTTGTAACGTATCATTTAAAAATTTTTAAGTAATATTTCATTAACTTTTTCATGCTTTTCATTAAATGTTTAAGACACTAAAAATTAGATAAAGGATTTAAATACGGGGTTGGGCATTCTTATAAGGAAACGCCGTAAATAAGCAGCTAATGGTTGTTATTGTCTTTAAGGAAGCAATAGCTGTAACGTCGCTAGCTACTGTTTATTTTAATTTCTTGTTGTAAATTTCAGTAGGTTTGTTTACTATAACAGATGATGTTACAGCGATGAATAATAAATTCATAAAGTTAGTGGTCATGGCTCTCTCTCTATAATTTTTTTTCTTTTTCTTTTTTAAGGAAATTGAAGTCGTTTTCTTTCCTTTTCTTATCTGTTTATTATTATGACTTTAAGCAATAACGGTTCTCTGTCTCCTCAAGTTATGTTCATTTAATATTAAAGGTACTTCCACCCCTAGGGCCCTTACCGTACACGCATCTTTCACTTCCAAAAAAAATTGGAAAACATACCGAAAAACATAGTAGAATATGACAATTTTTTGTATGTGAACTAAAAAAAAAATACTTATCATTAGGTATATGTCTTTCAGCATTAAATTTGTTAAAAAATAAATAAATTTGTCGGTGAAAATTCTTACCATAGAAGTCTTGTGAGCTAAAAAAAATACTTACCATTAGGTATATATCTTTTAGCATTAAATTTGTAAAAAAATAAATAAATTTGTCAGTGAAAATTCTTACCATAGAAGTCCTCTGAGAATATATACATTATTCTTTTTACCTACCTAAGCAAGTTTAATATCCCTTAGCTTCTCAAGCAAAATTGGAATCCAATTCCATCATTTTTTACCTGATCCCTAGGGTAATATGAGAAAATAATAGGATAATTTTCACAAATTCATCCTAAACTATATCACCTATGTCGAAATGCCCCTTGAACTTTAAAACGTTCCTATTGTGCCCCTTAAATTATAATACTACTACATATTCACCCACTGAACTTTAAAACATGTTGTTTTTTGACAAAATAATACGTGTCATGCTCAGTAAATGGATAAATTCATCAGTTTACTCAAATAAAAACCAATTTGAATTATAGTACATTTTTTACTTTTCCTTCCTCTTTTTCTCACTTTTGAGCAAATACTTTAAAGACATAATATAGGAGAGTTTAATGCCTAACTAGTTCATTTAAAGTAAAAAAAAATATTCATACTAACTTCTAGGTATCATTCTAATTTTAAATCAAACAAAAATTCAACAATTTCATCTAAAAACCAATATGTTTTAAAGTTCAAAAGGTGAATCTAGAGAAATATTATAGTTTGGGGGCACAATAGATACGTTTTAAAGTTTGGAGGCATATTGACAAAAGTGACATAATTCAGGAGAAATTTGTGAAATTTATCCAAAATAATATTTGATTTTGACAGTATGCATTAGGGTTCGTTTGGTACGCAAGTTTGGAATGGCATAGTTTTGAACTAGTTAGAACTGGTAATTTTGAATATTTATAGTTTAAATTGTGGTTTTGAACTGGCATCAACAATGTGAAGGTTTTAAACGATAATAAAATATCACATCAAAAAACAATATTTAAAAAATTATGGTTTATAAAAAAAATGAGAATAAAAAGTATTTTTACTGTAAAATATAATTCAAAATAGTTAGAACTTACAAGAGATGTCAAAATTTCAAAACTAACTGTTTAACCCGTTTTGAACAAACCTTGCGGTTTTGAACAATTTGAAACTTGCACTACTAAATCCCCATTCTTGTTGTCTCCATAAATTTAGAACCCTTTTAAAACGTTCTGAACCCTTTAAAACGTTCTAAACACGTAAACCAAATAACATATCAATATTTCAAAAAGGACTATGTGAGTTATATGACTGGTACATGATGTTGAAGTATCCTCTCTATCACGGTTTTTTTCTTTAATTTAAGTTTAATAAACTTTCTCCATCACTTGCTCTTACATATAGAAAATGAAGAAAATAAAACGAAAATTAATTTTTTTTGTCGGAATAGCCTAATCCAAGTCCATAGGAATTTAAAACGAAAACGCAACGACGAAAGGGTGTTTGGCAGTGGTGGGAACCACTCAGTTCTTACCACAATTTTAGTTATGAACAGTGTAAAACTCTCACATGCTACAGTAACAATAAAAAAAATATGCTACAGTAAAAGTGATTCTCATCACTGGTTCCTATTACCTTTTCAAACATCCTATTAATTCAATGTAACGCATTATCATGCATATTGTAAGAATATTGCAAGTTATTATACCTTAAAAAAAAAAAAGGAACATTGTTATAAGATGTTTAGATGGATTATTGACCAAAACACTAGTTACGGATGGATCCACACTTGCATATCAACGTCTCCTACAACTTGCTTGAACTATTATATACCAAGTCAAAACGACGAAAATTAAGCGTTGATCTTGATCGTAACAAAACAAAATGGTTGATTTTGATTGATTGATTGATTGATTGAGTCACGTCGCCTGAGCCCTCACTTGCATCCCCGTCTTTTCCTTCTCACGTGCGAACTCACGTTCTTTTATTTTTTTCTTTTATCTTTTTTTTTTAATTTCTTTTCTAAGTTTCGAGAAGGTTGGGATACTTGTTAGAGGGTTGTATACATACAGGTGCACTTATTAGTTTTTGTGTCGTTGTTGGTTGTTTAGCACCTCGATTGAAACTAACATTAAATAATATAAAATTATCAATAGTTATAATAAAATGTAAAAATTTATTATAATATAAAATTACTATATATTATAGTTTTTAAATTCTTAGAGACGCCCTAATATATTTCAATCGAGGTTACTTTTCATACACATTAAACACATAAAACTTACTTATATACATCTCATTATTTTCTCAAGGCTATTGTGTAGGGTATATATTTTTATCTTATTAATCGACTTGTTATTTTAACCGTTAGATTAACTTTTTAATAGTCTGATATACGACCGTCTACCCTAAATACTTAAAGCGCTCAATACAAAACTATTTATAACAACCCACGCCCTTGATATAATAGATCCATCACTCCATCTTTCTCAGCTTCATCATCTTACTTTTATTTGTTGCTGTTACAAATCTACTTTTATGTTTATTTCTTTACGTTGTACGTTGTAAGTGCTTTGTTATATAACTTTTTCAATTATGAATTTGTAAAAAATTTGAATACTTGTAGTTTCTTTTCCTTTGTTAAGGAAAGCACATGCTATTTTGTACGTTGCCTATCTCTTTTAGAAATGTCATACTGACAAAAGTAAACAAGAGTGGCCAGTTTTTCAATTTATTTTCCTCTAGACATTGAAGTCACCATTACTGCCACCGGGTTTTTTTAATTTGAATATTACCACCAGAATTTTATATGCGTTATTTCTAATATTGTTTGAAATTTCAAATGAAATAATATATGAGATTATGCTATATACTTGTATTGATATTGATTAAATAATTGAAATAAAATACAATATAAGAAAAATAAAGTATATGAGATATAAGAGAGATTGTAATATGTTTCTCAAGTGTTAAAATTAAAGACACACATTTATATATGAAAATACACATTTTTTGATGTATTTAAAATTAACTTTTAACATCGCGGTGCTGGAAATTCAAAATCAAAATGGGATAATTCTCAGTAATTTTAGGAGGGCAATAGCTGGCGGCCTTACGCCAGTTAAATGGCACGGCCGCTCTTGGCACCCCTGCACTAGTTAAACAGCGTGACCACATCATCTGGCAAATTATTGGTGCCCTAGCCCAAGCCCGAATTTTTTGTTTATTAAAGAACATGTATTTTGAATTGTTTTGAACTAGTGTATTATTGGTTATATGTTTTCAAATAAATCTGAATGTCTACTACCAACTAACATATCCATTATAATAATTGTAACATTAGATGAAAAGATACCTTTACAAATTAAGAAATATCCATGTGTGAAAGGTTTCATAGTTTAAACCAGTTGTATTCATTCATGAAATGATATCCATATTTTTTTATTTATTCTTCAAAAAGTTTATAGATGTCATTTATTATTTTAGAATACAATATTATTACCAGATATAACGTTTAAGAGTTTGTTGTATTTTGGAATAATTTACCGTTAAACTCATTTATGATAAAAACAAGTAAAGCCTTTAAAAACGTTTTTCCTTATATGTCTCAATCTCATCTTTATTTTCAGTAATTCAAGCCTCAATTTGTTGTCTTACACGCATATACACCAACACGAGGTTGATATGAATAAATTAGCTGAATGCTAACTTTTTATTAAATAGACTAATCCATCAGAGGTACATACGAGTCTTAAGATGCGTTTATTTCATGGTTTAAATCACAGTTTAAATTATTTTATTACAGTATTTTTTCTCGTAAAAATTTAAATCTCCATTCAAATTTTTTATTTAAACCTACAAACTAAACAGCCTCTTAATGGTTTTTTTGCGATTGCTGTAAATGCATTGAATTTGCCAGTGTAGACGACGCGCAGTAAGGTGCACGTGCATTTATTTATTTGTATTTACTTTTTCATGGAATATTTGTATTTTTTGCTGGAATAGAATATTTTGTATTTACTCGTCCAACTGTCACCACAAGTGTATTTCACAGAAAAACAAAATAAAATGAATAACAATTAAGACCATAAAAAAAGACAAACAACTAAAGTAGATAAAAAAAAAATGAAAGATCAGAATCAAGTGTTTTTTTTAATATTTAAGGATCAATTTGTTTTATGGTTCGAATCATGATTCAAATCATTTTGTTACAATATTTTCTCTCACAAAAATTTAAATGTGTGTTTGTTTGAGTTTTTAAATCACGGTTTGAATCATTTTGCTACAGTAATTTCTCTCACAAAAGTTAAATCTATATTTAAATACTATACTCAAATACTCGTACCAAACGTATTTTAAATCTTTATTTAAATATTTTATTCAAATACTTGAACTAAACAAACCCTAAAAATTTAGACTAATATTCTAACCACCGGCCAACTGAACTCTCGTTCCTTTCTTTTTCTTTTTTTTTTTTTAATAGGAAATCTTTCAAACCTTTATTGCTGGCAAAGGAGAAGATACAAGTCACGTGGGAAACCAGTACTTTTAACAATTGTTGTCGTAGCTGTTTTATTATTATTACGTTGTACTCATCCAAATTTTGATTTATTGACAACGCGCCTCTACAGAGAACTGACAATTGACTCCTTGAATTTAAAATATGTTGCAAAGCCAAGTGCTAAAAAGTAAGAGAAAATCATATGTTATGCAACAGTTTAAAAAAATATATTTATTTATATCATTTTTTAAAAAAAACCCACATATATATATATATATATATATTGCATCTCAATTAAAAAAATATCTCCTATTGAACCTTTCTAAATTTAAGAGTTGCCAAAAAAAAAGAGGAGGGCACAATTTGTTTCCCTGCCGCCTATCTTCATTTATACATGTGAAATGCTCGTTTGGGAACATAGATTCTAATCAAATGTTTAAACTGAAAATGTTATGATAAATAAAATTTTATGAGTGAAAATATTATAATAAAATTAATTTAAATTAATTTTTTTTTTGTTTAAGCTTATATTTCCAAACGGGCTAATAGTTCAAGTGATAACAGATATTCGATTCAATAAGCTAGAGGAATCCTACAAAAAAGGAATTGAGCTGTGTGAAGTGGATAAGGGAGTCATCCAGCAATGACAAGCAGGAGGTAAGCCTGGAAGCAACCATCCCTTGAAGACAGCCTAATAGCTCACACCATTATTTGTAACTGGGCTCGAGTGATTCACCATAGGAACAACACCTGAAAGCCGACACTTACCTATGTACAAAAGTTCCGAGGACAATGGTGCAAAATTTTTTTTCCCCAAAGAAAACAAAAATCAAATCTCCCTGCAACATGGATGTGGCCCTTTTTGGTTTGAACGGCGAGCCGTGAACAGAAAAAAATACAGAAAAATGGACTAACATTTTGTGTCTAGCATGAATTCTCTATTATGGAGAGATTAAAATTGGGACATTTTGACCAATTTGAAATCGCTTACCCAATTTATTTAATCATCTTTTTTCTCCTACCAAACAATCATTGATGACGCATGAATGTTATTGGGCTCTTTGGCATCTTGATTGGAACCAACAACAGTGTAAAGCTCTCAACAACTACAGTAAAAGCAAAAAGTTTTTACATTGTAAAACACTCATATGCTATAGTTTTTAAATCAACATTTTTAGTTCCAACAGCTTTCTCAAACACCCTAGTATCCTTTCAATTCTCGAATCCCTTTCCTTCCACTATTCCCTCCTACTAATCAAGCTGAGTTAGGCTAGTCTGCTACTATTTCAATATCATCGGTTGTTATATATGAAATATAAACCCTAAATTACATCTGGTACCGCGCCGTCTGTGATGATAGTTTGTAAATAGTCTGAGGAAAATTTACAGTCTTCGGTATAAATAAGATCCTACTAGTCTCAAACTAACTTACATAATGATACACAAGTCCTACTAAATTAAGAAGCCGTGATATTTATGCAGGTTCCAAGCGAGTTAAACAGATCAAACTACCAAAACCATTCTTCCTTGGCACTTACAGCTTTGACGTTTGTTGATACAAGAGGCATTTTACCATACAAGGAAATGAAGTCATTTAGACATTTGTCCCTCCTCTTGTTGTGCCCTTTTAGACTGCTAATTCCAAAAGATCCAGTCTCGTAGATTTTTCCTGCCAAATTTTGTACAAAAAATTTTAGTCTATTTTGGAGCATTGGAAACAATTTGCTACTTGAAAGCTCTTAATAGTTACTTGGAAACAAGCTAAAAACCTAACATGAGAAATGCATCCAACACATTGTTTAGTATTTAAGGAATTGTGTTTAGAAGACGACTTGAAAGTTTTGCCCCTGTACTACGTAATTTGGGATAGATATAATTCCTAAGGCTTGTTAGTCGTTACTGATCTTATACCTTTTACCCAAATTGGAGGAGCGCCTGTGGAATTGGCGACGAGCAGGGACATAGCTATGTCTTCACAATTTCTGTGAAACAAATTAGGAATATGTGCCATGTTGAGAAAGAAGCAGAAGTAAGAAATAAAATTGGATTAAAAACAATCCTGCACTCTGTTGGGCATACCTCTCATTGGTCACATAGTCATGAATGGATGAGGGCATCTCATAAGTATACAAATCCAAGTACTTCTTGTGAAAGAATGCAGCTTTTGAGAGAACCATGCTGTAAGTTCCCATCCACCAAACAGACCACCATCCTCCGTATTTATAATTTGCTAAACCATTCTCCTGTTTTATGACAATAAAGAGAACACAAAATGGTCCAAAAAGCAATAAGAAAAAACTAAAATACAATTGACCACATGTTAGAAACCAAGGAAGTAAGCTTTGTTTTTAGTACCGAAAATCTTTGCATCATTCATACACAGGATCTAGCAGATTACTATTGTATTAGAAAATAGATACTAACTAAAACCTCCCTCATAATTTATGGAAATGTTGCATTTCATTCTATATGTTTGGCGGCAATGTTTCACCTTCTCCTTATGTTTTACAAATCATATTAGGAGAATTTTTTAACATGATTCCTGGGGTAAAACCTCTCTGAAAGCATAAGGTAAATCGCATCATTACAATAAAAAAAAAAAAATTGTTATTATCCCATGAAAAACTACTAACCTCCTTCTCAAGCCAGTGCAGGCGAGGGACAAAGCCCACCATTGTGAGTGGGGCGCTTTGCCAGACTGTGAAAGCAAAATCAAGGGTGTGACATGGAACTATAACATCATCATCAACTGAGAAAATGGCATCCCCTGAAAGGTCCTTAATTGGTTTGAACCTATTGTTAAGATTATCCTCCACGTTTATGTTGAACTTGAAGTTGGGTTTGTGAGCAGTCTGTGATTTGGAGAAAACCATTTTCTCAAGCAAGGTTCTGAGGCCATCTGATGGTAGATCACTCTCACTCCAAACCACATGAATAGCATCCGCGCCATCACAGGAAGCGTAGTGAGCAACTGCTTGCTTAAGCAGAGAATTTCTCTTCCATGTGTTGATGAGCACGGTGTAGCCACCTCTTTATTTTGAGAATTGAATCAGAAACTAAAATTCTCGACATCACTAGAAAATTAAATAAATCTCAAAGTTTACAATCTTTGACAACATTGTCAATGCAGTTCAATCAACAACAGACCTTACTTAATTGATAATAATTAGGGTCTGAAATACCAGAATTTAAATAGCTAGACCTGCCAACCAGCAAAAAGTTTAGGTTGCATTTGTGTGAAAATCTTGGCAAATTCCGTCCATTCGTTGACATTTATCAGCTATTGATTTAAAAATTTAGGGTATCACTTGCAAACATTGAAAATTTTAAGGTTCAAATTTTCAAGTGCTAACAACTCATAGTGCGCCACCAAAATTACCCCTGAATAACATTACTCAAAAAAGAAGAGCGCAATAGCATGTGGGCATTGCCCCAGTTTCTAGGATCAAAATTTAAACCCCAAAATCCATTTAAATATTAGAAAAAAAAATTAATGATTTAAATCATATTTCTGTAAATGGAAATAAAATTATACCTTGAAGAAGAAGAAGAGTGGTGAGGGATCCAACCCATGAACGAGCTGAGCCTGGAGGTGAAAAAAACGACGACGCAGAGGATGAAGAAAGCAATAAGAAGCAGCCTCAGCTTAGGAGCCGCCAGCAAGCCGTGGCGGAGCCGCCGAAGGAGGAGCGGGGTGGCGCGGCTGGAATAGCCGCCTCTGGAGGCGGCTTTGTCCTTCGCCGGAGAGTAAAGGTCGCCACCGTTCACGTCAAGAGATGACTTTGAGGTGACGCCACCGAGGCCGACGTCTCTGATAGGGATGATCGACGACATGATGGTGGGTCAATGTTCCTTGGGATCCGACGGTGGCGGTGAGAGGATCAAACTAGACTTGATGATGATCACCGTGGTTCATGGTCGTTGACAAGAGGCAGTGGACTTCGTCGTTGGGTGGGTTGGGAAATTGTCGGAAATTAATTAAAGGAAAGTGCCTTTGCTCTTCTTTCCTCTTCTGCCTTCTCCAATAGATTCCAACGGTTGGCTTTGTTTGGCACTAAATTCGAAACGTTAGTTTGACCGTTAGAGTGTAAGTTTTTATATGCTATTGTTAAAAAAAAATATAGGGTTAAATTTAAAGCTCTTACAAAATATCACCGTATGTATAAGATTTTGGAAAAAAAACAAAAAGAAAATACGGGTTCTTTGAACCCAAATACGTGCCCCTACGGAGAAATAATAGTGCAGCCGTGCGGTAAGACAGAAGTTATGCGTGCTGTGCCCTTGGGGTCTCACGGCCTTGCACGGAGTGAAGCGAGCCGTAACACGAAAGGAAATCCCACCCGGCCGCGCTTGTAAGTGCACTAGAGTTTGTGTTTTGTGATTCTTTTTTTGAAGTTTTTTACCTATTTTTTTATAAACATGTAAACAAATAGGTTGCGTTCTTTTCTTTATACGATGAAAACTCAAAAAATTTAGTTGAAAAAAAGGCTAGGGAAAATTCTAGAAAAAATATAATTTTTTTGTAAACTTTTTTATTATTATAGTGAATTATTTTATAGTGTTTATAAGCGGACGTAACTCTTACATTAAAATAAATTATTATAATTTTTATGTATTTTTATTTATTTCTTATTTGCATATTTTTTATTCTAGGTAAAAGACTTTTAATTTACAATAATTACAATATAAAAGAAAATAGAATATGAAATAAAAATATGACGCGGTACAAAAACTTTCACAAACGTACTAATAACTCCTTAGGAATAAAACTTGGCTAATAAGATATGGGCACAATTATGATTATTGAATTTAAAGGTCACTTTTGTTATTAGCCGGGACGATCTGGTGCTGCGTGTTCTTTGTCTTCTTCTGTACAACCCACGCTCAGCCCAACAATTCTCTGCCACGTCGCCTCACTCTTAGCAGTTCGCCTCTGAGCCAGCGACATGTGTATTGACACGTTAGAGCCCTCTTCTTTGGTTT
This sequence comes from Artocarpus heterophyllus, assembly GCA_025403435.1. Taxonomy (NCBI): domain Eukaryota; kingdom Viridiplantae; phylum Streptophyta; class Magnoliopsida; order Rosales; family Moraceae; genus Artocarpus; species Artocarpus heterophyllus. The sequence continues at coordinate 2,393,320 of CM046353.1, forward strand.
TCTCTTTTCGTTGGTGGCTCGTGGGAATAAAAAGAAAAAGAAATGCAATAAATGCCCAGTTACCTTTTGCCTTTTAACAGACATGATCAGACTTTATATCAGTATAAGCATTCGAGAGGTTCGCAATGTGTGCCCTTAGTTTGGCGTTGTGGTACGCGGACGTGATTATTTAGAAATTTTTTTAATTTTGAATTTTAGAGATTGGAGTAATTACTTGCTTTACTCAAAGTCTATAAATTAGACTTTGTTAAGGCTCAATTGAGGAACATTGGTAGACCTTTTTGGCAGACTTTTGAAGCTATAAAAAGTTAAAAGAAAATCCAGTTAAGGAGAAAAAGGCAATCAGATCGAGAGATAGAGGCGATCGTTTACTTCAATCACTGGTTTTCTTTTCTTTCTTATTTATGTTGGAGAAGATGATTATGGATTTATTTAATTTTATCATGAACTAGTTTTCATTTTCTAGAGATGAGATGTAGCTTATGCTTGATATTATGCCTTTTATTGCTTAATTATTTTTAATATATTTTTCTTTTGTTTATTAATATTATCCTGTTTTTAATACTTTTACTTTACTGGCTATAAATTAGATGATTTAGTATTTAAAATTCGGTAGTCGAAAGAGGGAATTTTAGATGCTAATATTGAAAAATATGACATAAGATTTTATAGATTTCAAGAGATTTTATAATTCTTTTAGAGCTATTTAAAAAGAACATAGATGGTAATAGATTCTTAATATTTGGTTTTTATAGGATATCAAAATTAGATATTAGGAATATTTTAAAGCAGCACTTGGGAAGGGGAGTTGAACACATTAGGATTCTTAACTTATATACTAAAAAAATTAATTAATAATAAATTGACAATAAGGTGAAATCAAAACTAATAGAGATTTTTAGTATTAATTGTCTTACCATTAGAGTTTTGATTTTTATTTTAATTTTGAAATTTTCTTATTATTTAATTTTTGATAAAATTTGAGATTATTTTAATTACAATACTTGGTAAGGACGACTATCTTTCTCATTGTTTTTATTACTAAAACTTTATATCGTACATTATGTATATTAATAAAATATATACTATTGTAGTATTCTTTCATTTCTTTTAAATAAATAAATAATAAAAACATTATCATTCTCCCGATCTAATTAAAATAAAATGAACAAACAAATCCTTGTTGAAGGAAAAGAAAATCTTTATTCTAAATACTAGTAAAGCTGAGAATAGCAAGTCCTCTTATATAAACATGTTAAAAAATTGTTATTAACATCCATGTGGGACATAAATGACTAAGCCTCTGACCATCTCGCTTTCTATAAATGTGGATTAGCTGCGTTCCTCTTTGCGACTGAAATACTAACAACAGAAAATTTAACTCTGATCACTATCGTACGTTGAATTATTTTGCTTTCAACTTCCAATTGTTATTAGGATAAAAATTCTTGATTGTATGTATTTGATCAATTCAGGGAGCAGTATACTATAGTCAAAGGTCAATAATATCTAACGATCCACTTAGAACAAAGTTCAAATTAGGCAATTAAAATGTGACGAAAGTCGAAAAAGGAGATTAGCATCTAGCTAATTTTGCCTTTCAAGTCACAAGTGCCTCTGCAAATTAACAACTATAACACTCATATTTTGGCTGCTTACACGACCAAGCGCCTGGCGACAGAGCAATGCAGCTGCATCAATATTACTGTTCATAGATGGAAATGCCTCCTCATCTAATAAAACTGTGTGGTCTCTAAATTTGTTGATGTCTCGTTCGGGCACAACAGGACTATTAGTCATGTTGCCTGCTCTAAGACACTTGGTAGCCAGATTACAAGCTGTGTCATTAGATACGACTTTCCAAACTCCATCACTGGCAAGAACTAAGCATTCATCTTCTGCTCGTCTTTCTGTGATCGAAATCTCGGATTGTGGCGTTAGGGCCGATGATACCACAACGTGGTTGCCTGTTTCCAACAGATTCAAGTTTTCTGTATCAACCAATTTTAAAGCATAATGGTTTTTGTTTTTTTTTTTTGTTTTTGTGAAAAAATAAACTATTGGTTTTAGTATGGCCTAATTAGTGTTCTCTTTTTCTTGGTGAACAGTATGGCCAAATTAGAGGTGTAGAAGGAAATCATTACCTAGACACATAGCAGGAAATTTATATATAATTCTCATGATATACATATATAGAGGAATTAAAAAATTACCTTGTTAATGAGACATGTCAAGAATTCCATACGCTCGTACCCCATTGTAATAAGGAATTATACCGCCACCAACTCCACAAATCCTTTTTGGTTCATATTGTCTTCGAGACTGAAAGCAGAATTATAAATAGAAACTTTAAAACCAACACCAATATTATTTAAACTCCTTTTTAATTCTTGAATTATAGACCAAATGTAAATTATTTTGGTCTCTAACAATTAAAACGCATCAATTCGGTCTATTTTATACAATTATCTCAAATTAAACCTTTCTTAACATGTCATATCCTAACATGTAAAATTATAAAATTAACTCTTATTAAACCGCGCATGATCTATATTCGCACAGGTTGAACTTTAACTCTCAAATGGAAGGACTAATTCGAAATGAGAGTAATAGTTTGGGAGTAATTAAATAGATTGAAAACTCGTTCTAAAACGTCTTAAAGGTCATGAATCACAATAAAAATTTTCTTGCAATTAGATGATCACGGGAGAGAGGGACAGGAGTTCCATCACGGCAAAGGACGGCACGTGAGACACCGCAATGAGCGACCACTATAAGCTCCGCCATCACAACAGCCATCGTAGCCGCCTATGGACTTGCATGCGCAGGAGTAACCGTTCTCTACGCCCCTGCAGGCTCCCAGAGCCGCTCGATCCATCCTCTCGAAGCTCCTCCTTAGTGCCGTCCGCAGGTGATCCTGCAGCCACTGCCGGCTATGCGACGACGCCAAGCTATCTCCGCTGCTTCCGTCCACAGTCTCACTCACTCCGTGCTGTCCACGCCCGTCAGCTCCTCCGCTATGACGCGGTGCATTATTTCCTTGTATGAGGCTGACGCCTGCATATATATTATTTCATGTTTGTTGAGCTGTATATATTCGTTATTTGCACGTTAAAGTATGATGTAGCTGAATTTGTAACCGCAATTTTTGTTTTTCTTTTTTTTTTTTAAAGTGTTTTCTCTTTCTTTTTTTCTTTACTACTTGTAACCCATATTGATAATAAGACAAACGGCCTACACTTTCTCAACTAGAAAAACTATAGCACCACAAAGTTTTCTATATGTTTTTCTTAAATTAAGCAACCAAATCAATCTTTTTTGAACTAAATAACAAGAACCAAGTTGTAGAGTCTGCTCAAGAATTAACAAAAATTGCTGGAAGTTGTAGATTTAGCGCCTCAAAAGAAAGAGCAAAGATAATTGAAAAGGAAAAAAAAGGTAATTAAATACTCATCTCTGATATCCGTGTATTGATCTTCCCTTTTTTCTTAAGAAAATAGTTGAAAAAAGATATTTTAGCCTATTTAACACATCTATATGGGACATCTTAAGATTGGACAAATTCTATATATTTAGGTCTCTAAATTCGAATATTTAATTCTAAATTAAAAAAGGGTGCTAGATAAATGATAGAAGCCTTACATCACCATCATAGACGGCAAAGAAATGCAAGAACTCGCCTCCAACGATTTACGGTGCTCGACAAAAGTCATCCTTAACGCACAGCTTGCAGTTCATCCTCCCAGCATACCCCTTGATCAAAATCGAACAGAAAACCGGCATCGGGTTTTGAAGCCGTGGCGGCAACGGCGGCGAAGAAAACTCCTCCACCGGCTGATCATCAATATCCTCCTTTTCTTTTTCCTCCTCCTTAGCCCCTCAAAATGCGAAGGCTTCCGATTGTGAAGAGAATTATTATCAGACAAGGCATGCGTCTCGTGATAACCGGTCGAGGGCCTCGACCGTCTCATTGGATCCTCCGATGGCGGCGCTCCCGGCATCTCTCGGGCAATCGCCCCGCCAATATTTCCGAGCGTTGGTCTTCCTAGAGAGAAGTTCTGCTCGTGGTTGTCGTGCCATTTGCATGAAATTAAGACATCGAGAGAAGGAAAAGAGTTACGTTACTTTATGTGAGATGCTGAAGGTTGTGGCAGAGAGAGCCAGAGAGAGATACAGATCTTGGAATTGAAGAGTTACACACATATATATGTATGTATGTATATGTGTGTGTGTGTGTATTCCATTGCAGGGTGGTGAAGAAGTTAAAACGTGAAGTTGGAGATGTTCGTTTCTGTGACTCGTGGAAGGAGAGAAGCGCCACGGGAAGGCTATGCATGAACCTAACTCACCTATAAACCCTTACACGTGGACGTGCTTGAGCCTTTAAATTCCCTGCTCCGATATTGCTACCTCCATGGACATTTTAATTGATTTTGCTTATGAGACAAATTTTAAAGGCTTAATTTGGGTCAATTCCCCGAACAGTAATTCCTTAAACTTGATTTGGGTCAATTTTACAACCATTTTTTTAGTATTAAAATTTCGAGTTCAAAATTTTTCATCCCAAATTCCTTTTTTTGGGAACCTAAAAGTGAAAAAATTTGAACTCTGTTTTTTGTAGTAAGGTCATCTATAATTTTACTATTAAACTATGCTTACAATTGTCAAATTCTTTTTTATTTTAACAAAAAAGTTCAGAATTATAGTACGTGACTAATGTTCACAAATATTATCTGGTTCCCAAGGCTACTCGAGAGAATGTGTTTAGGCAGATGACAGCTGTCGTGGCCATGTGAAATAATAATACAAGAGGTACGTCACGGCAATCATTCTCATAAATATTTATCCATATATATGAGTCAAAATGGGGTCAATTAATTTTTTATCAAACAGACTTGGTACAAGAAAATTGGTGTTGATATACATGAGAATGCTCGCCGTGACAAACAGACCTTCCATTGCGTATTACTTTTATGCACGAAGCAACTAGCTACCGCTAGTTGCTTTTTATATATCACAATTTTAGTGAAAAAAGAATGATCTTTTTCCTGTAGAAGGATTTAATATTCCTTGATATTTCTAGATAGACGGAAGGTATGCACTTTCGCATACTATCTAAAGTTTTAGGTTTGTTATGTGGAGATCATATTCACTCTAATACTGTAACAGATCAGCTTGAAGGATAAAAGAGAAATTACATTATGCTATGTTGATTTATTACGCAATGATTTTATTGAAAAAGATCGAAGCTATAGTATTTATTTTACTCAAGATTATCTTTCAATAAATGTATATTTTAATAACAATTGATGCTATAATATGATAAAAATTTAACCTTATTAATTATTATAAATTTTTTTATCAACCAAACTATTTCGTTATAAGTATTGGATTTATATCAAATGACTAATAATAACAATATCGATTAAAAACATAAAAACCACACATAAACCATGTACTTTATAATTTCTGTGAATCAACGTTGAGGGTAACATTCTAGTACCATTGGGCCAACCGCCGCGTAAACAATAATGCAATCTAGCCTCGTTGACCATGCTGGCATCTCCAATTACAAACTAGTAGTCAGTTAGCCATCACTAATTTTGCCACCAATTTTACATACATACTTTTTAAAGCCTCGTCCAATTCGATAGTAATCATGTGGATAATGCAAACTAGCCAGTCTATATATAATTCCATTCTGAATACCAAAACCAGCCAAGCAGTTCAAAGTAAAGACGGAATGTCAGACTAACTGACGATATCTGTATTGGATTAAAAAATGGCAGAGACACGACTGATCACCACAGGCTCTTATAAAGAATCCTAGTTAACAGGTCAAATTAACAAGATGCTTTTCGTCTAAAGCAGATACTTGTACTTTCTTAAATTCTTTTTCCACTTTTTTTTTTCTTCTTTGGGGTGCTTGCCTGTTTCGGTCATGAACCATGTACAAAACATTACAAATGAGCAATCAACACTGAGTTTACCTTCATGATCTAACATTGATATCCACACAGCTAGTCAGCTCCGCTTCAAATCAACAACGATAACACTGACGTTATCGGAACTTTTCCTTCCCAAAGCAAGGCGTGTGAGAAGCGCAGCCGCCACGGCACTACGAGAGGGATACAATGCACCAGCTCTTTCCTCTTCCATCTGAGGAGGACCGGTAAGAATACTGGGATCTATAGCAGAAGTGGTGGGAGTACTTCCTTCTCGAAGACACTCCCTCGCTACGTCGCAGGCTAACTCACTCGACAGAACATCCCACAAGCCATCACTCGCAATAATCAAGCATTCGTCCTCCGGCTCTCTCTTAGTGAAAGTTATCTCAGGATTAGATATAACAATTGGTTTTAGATACTTGTCCCCTGTTACAGAAGATACAATATAATTAATCAGCAACACAAAAGCACACATATCTATGTGACTGTATGTATAATGCATCATCACAAAGTAAATCAGTATGGATTTGTGTTTTAAAAAAAACAAGTTAAGATCTCTTTAAGTAATGATTGTTCTAAATTTCACGTTTCTAGACATGGAGTATTTAGAAGGTGGGACCTGAATGAGGCCAAGTCAAAGGAAAGGGACACTCATTTCAAAAGGGTACGGCGGAAGGAGTCGGATATTTCTGAGACTTATAGAACGCCGAATGACTGGTACAATATGACATGTAGCCAAAAATAATTCCTGAGAAGACCAAATATTGAATTTAAACAGATCCAGAACTCATACTCTGGTTGAGAGGAAAATGTAAGAAAGGTTAATATCATTCAGCGCAGTATCAAAAACCGAGACAATGTTCAACATAAATACACCTCCCGATTTGAAGGCCACCCCAACATGCCGAACGCTAAAATCTAATCGGTGAATCTGCGTGACAAAACATGTATTCTATTAATGTCGAATGCTGAAGCATAAACATTCATGCCGAAAACAATTCTTTCCATTGATGCCTGTTCTGATGTGTAAATAAGCCAATTATAACGAATCACACCGCAAGAATGTATCCGTTAATAGTATTCCTACTTGTCGTTTTCAAAAGACCAAAAAACCAGATGACCACCTATAGCTCTGGACATTGCAAGAATGCCTTCGACCCGAGCTCCATTCACAAAGATGACCCGTCCTCCAGCAGTTTCAATCCTTTCAAGTTCATCTGGTCTATCTGGCTGCAAGCCAAAGTAAGTTAAGATTCTATCATAACATTATTTTTAAATCAACCAATCAAAAGAATCAGGAAGACAATAGTCGGGACAAACCTCTAACAAATTTTTGTGTGTGTGTGTGTGTATCACAACCCTCGAGAGCAAGTCTCAAATTTTAGACCAAAATCCTAAGGTTGCATGTAACTACGTAACAATTACAAAGTTGGCCATGCAGACATCAAAAAGTTTCTTTTCAATAGCAGATATTGGAGGGATGCTATCAAAAAGCGGCCAATTATACGTGTATATATGAGAAGCATTAAATATATAAAAAAAGAAGAAAAGTCCTTCCAACAAATGAAATGAAAACCCATTTACTCAAATCATGTGTATTAGAGGCCCAAAAACCAATCAGAACAATCAAGGCCCAATTACTGATTCAACGTTATCAGCAAGGAATATTACAGTACCAGACAACAGTGGAGAACGAACCTTGTGATCATAAGAAAGAGGCACAGCACGGCCACCGCGGCTGAGGACGGCGCGTGAGTCACCGCAGTTGGCGACCACAATGTGATCGGTCGTCAGCACAGCCACCACGGCGGTGGAGCCACCGAAAGAAACCTCCATGGGGTGGCAGCCGCATTGATAACCCACGCTCCCACACGCGCACGTGTTCACCGCCGCCTCGTCCATCCTCTGGAAGCTCCTCTCCATGGCCCTCCTCCACAGCACTTCTTCTTCTTCCAACACCACATTCTCATCCTCATCCACCTTCGCTTCACCACAAGCAGCTTCCCCGCGCGTGCAACTCAGTCGCGCCAACTCCTCCTCCACGATCATGTGCATCAACTCCTTACAAAGCTCCGCCACCTGCGCTTGAGCAAATTCTCAGTTCAAGAGAAAAAAAATAATTTTAATACGTTAAATTTTCAAAAGAAACTATAATTGTTATATATATATACGTGAGGGCCTCCATGACCGTCATACACGGCGAAGAAGTGAACCGGTCGCCTCCGGCAAATCTCAGGCAAACACAGCGTCGTCCGTGCATCCACGGCATCCTCCATGCCGCGCAACCGTCCCGCCACCGACATCATCCCGAAAACAGGCTCTCTTGCCGGCTCCGGCTGCTCCGCCGCGTCCTCTGCCGATGATGCAGTGCTCGCCTCCTCCCCGCGGAGGCGCTTCGTTTCCAGCGGTCTCTCCGCCGTCGCCAGCGCAGCCACTCGTCTCATCTCGATCCTCCGACGCCTCCGCTCTCGGCACTTCTCTGGCGAATCGGACTCATCGTCGTTGAGCATTCTCCGGCGGTGCTCCGTCATCGAAAACCTCCTGTAGCTTAGCTTCCCGGACTATTTTTCTGCCGCCGACGGTCAGTATATCCGTCGAAGCAGGAATTCCAGTTCTAATCATTTATTTTCCCTCCCGCATTTTCTCGTGAGATTGAGTATCTCTAGGGCAAAAGGCCAACTCCAACGGGCAACTAACCGAGGTGCCCGAGCAGACCGTCACCGACTACTTTTACCTTCTTAACGCCACGTGTCCAATGACGATCCATTCCCGTTTAGCATCATCCAATGCCCTCTCCTTCCTGTCCCCGCTAATTTCTCGTCTCTGTTCGCTTTGTTAATATTTACAACATGAGCGACACGTGTCGGAGCCTCCCTTCAAGCCCAGGCCCAGCAGGCCAGTACTATACGTGTGGTCCAATTAGAGTCGCAGCGTGGCAAAATGGAGAAAATAAAACAAAAAAAACTAGAAAGCGACATTAGTTGAACCACACTGAGTTCGTTTTTAAGTGGCTATGTTATACCGAAATTCTTTTGTTTTTTGTTTATTGTTTTTTTACTTTTCTTTGCCGTCTGTCTCCCTGTAAATGCGAGGAAGTAGATACGTGGCAGACTGTGGAGCCACCAGCGCCGAGAGGTTCCCTTGTATGGTCCATGGTCGACACGTTAGCGGTGGAATTTATTTCACTAACATGTTGGCTAATATATTAAACAAATATATATTAATGTTATCAAATAAAATTAATCTAATTAAAATGATCTAATAAAATATAAAGTTTTAGGTTTTAAAGCATTTTATAAAATGTGGATATAAAATTAAATGTAAAGACTTAAAGTCTAATTTATATTTTTATGATGGGCCAAAATAGAAATAAGATAAAGTTAAAATATTATAAATGGTTGTGGTCCCTTAGTCGGAGGATACGTAACTTTTCTGGCATTCTATCACTGAAAAAGACAGAAAGAAAACTTCCTCTCATAAAATTCATACTTTCTTTACTCAACAGATCAAGAACCAAGAATTACATCAATTTATATGGATTCAGGTATGCTTCCGCTAATTTTCTTGATGAATCAATATGAGACTTTGGATTTGATAATGGTTTTCATCAATAGAGTTTTGTTCCAATCAGAATTAACCAGAGAATTGAGAGATTAACCAATCAGAATTCTGCTTCATTATGGTATAAGAGATTAGGTCATATCTCCAAACAGAGAATTAAGAGACTTGTGTCTAACAGGATTCTTAATCCCCTTGATTTTACAGATTTTGAAATTTGTGTTAATTGCATAAAGGAAAAATAGACAAACATAAAGAGATTAGGTGCCAACAGGACCTCAGACGTCTTAGAACTAATTCATACAGATATTTGTCGGCCATTCCCTACAACTTATTGGAATGGTCAACAATATTTTATTACGTTCATAGACGATTTCTCACAATATGGCTAGTTGTATCTCATTCATGAGAAGTCCTAGTCACTGGATGTGTTCAAGAATTATAAGGTTGAAGTTGAGAACTAACTTAGCAAAAGGATTAAAAGCGTCCGATCTGACCGTGGTGGAGAATACTATGGCAGGTAAGACGGATCAGGTGAACAACGTCCAGGACTGTTTGCTAAGTTCCTAGAGGAGTATGGTCTCGTCCCACAGTACACCATGCCGGGATCACCTAGCATAATGGTGTTGCTGAAAGGCGAAATAGAATACTTAAGGACATGGTGAGGAGTATGATTAGTTACTCTACCTTGCTAGAATCTCTTTGGGGAGAAGACTTAAAGACTGTAACTTACATACTCAACAGAGTTTCAACTAAAGCAACTACCAAAACCCCTTATGAGCTTTGGATAGACAAGAAACCTAGTTTGAAGCACTTGCATATTTGGGGTAGTCCAGCTGAGGCAAGGCCTTATAGGGCAAATGAAAAGAAACTGGACTCTAAAACTGTCAGCTGCTATTTTATTGGATACTCTAAGAGGTTAAGGGGTTGCAAATTTTATGATCCCACGACTAAGTCAATTTTTGAGACGAGACTGCACGGTTCTTTGAGGATGTCGAATTTGCAAGGGGAGATAGGGTGAAGGACTTTGTCTTTGAAGAGCAATATATTGATATTCCCACAGCTGTTATTGACATTGTTCAGGATCCTATTCCTGACATTGTTCAAGAAGCATATCCAAATCAAGACAATATCGGAGAACCTCCCCTTCCAAAAATTATTCCAGAAGAACAAACTCTACCACCTCAAGAACCTACGCTATTAAGAATATCCACTAAAGAAAGGAGAAGTGTGATTCCTGATGATTATATCATATTTCTCCAAGAACATGAGGTTGACATTGGAATGGTGGAAGATGATCCAATCAACTTTCGTCAAGCTATGGAAAGTTCTAAATCTCAAGAGTAGATTGATGCCATGAATGAGGAGATATAGTCCATGAAAGACAATGACATTTGGGATCTTGTCCCATTGCCTAAAGGCATGAAACCTATTGGCTGCAAATGGATATTTAAGACCAAGAGGGATTTGAAGGGCGATGTGGAGAGATATAAGGCTCGTCTTGTTGCAAAGGGCTTTACTCAAAAGAAAGGCATCGACTATAAAGAGACTTTTTATCAGGTTTCTTCGAAAGACTCTTTCAGGACTATAATGGCATTGGTGGTACATTTTGATCTTGAGTTTCACCAGATGGATGTTAAGACTGTGTTTCTCAATGGCGACATTGATGAAACAATCTATATGGTGCAACCAGAGAATTTTGCATCAGGAGATGCAAAGAAGATGATTTGTAAATTAAAGAAACCCATCTATGGGCTTAAGCAAGGTCTCGTCAGTGGTATTACAAATTTCATCAGGTTATCATCTCGTTCAGTTTTGATATGAATATGGTCGATGATTGTATATACCATAAGTTCAGTGGGAGTAAGTATATTTTCTTGGTTTTATATGTCGATGAAATTTAGCTTGCCAGTAACGATAAAAGCTTATTGCACGAAACTAAGAGATTTCTATCAAAGAAATTTGAGATGAAGGATCTTGGTGATACCTCTTTTGTGTTGGGTATACAGATACACTGGGATCGCTATCGGGGTATACTTGGATTATCACAAAAGAGCTATATTGAGAAGGTACTTAAGAGATTTGGCATACAAAATTGTAAACCAGATGACACCCCTGTTGCTAAGGGAGACAAGTTCAGTCTTAGTCAATGCCCCAAAAATGACTTTGAAGTTAAAGAGATACAAAAGATTCCTCATGCGTCAGCCATAGGGAGTCTGATGTATACTCAGGTTTGTACGCGTCTGAATATTGCGTACATTGTTGGAAGCTGGGCAGGTACTTAAGTAATCCAAGGATGGATCATTGAAAAATAGCTAAACAAGTCATACGGTATTTATAAAGAACGAAGAATTACATGCTTACATATAAAGATCAAATTAGTTGGAGATCATTAGGTATTCAGATTTTGATTTTGTTGGGTGCTAAGACAATCGGAGATCCACATAGGGCTATATCTACCTGCTACCTAGAGGAGCTATTTCCTGAAAGAGTGTTAAGCATACACTAATAGCTTCCTCCACCATGGTAGCAGAGATTATAGCATGTTATGAGGCATCCAACCATGAGATATGGCTGCGAAATTTTGTCACTGGGCTGCGAATTGTGGATGGAATTGAAAGACCACTTAAGATATTTTGTGACAATAAGTCAGCAGTGTTATATTCCAATAACAACAGGAGTTCAACAAAGTCTAAGCATATAGACATTAAGTTCCTCGTTGTTAAAGAAAGAGTACAGAGTGGTCAGGTGTCTATAGAGCATATTGGGACAAACTCTATGGTTGCAGATCCGCTTACTAAAGGAGTACCGCCCAAGGTCTTTCATGAGCATGCTACTCAAATAGGTGTTGTATCTCTTAAGGTTATGTCACTTTAGTGGGAGTTTGTATTTTGTATGCTTTTCAGTTGTAGACACATTTTTTGGATAACTTATGGTTACTTTCTACATAAATAAAGTTTACAGTTTATTTTCACTTTGAATATGTTTGATTTGATCTCACTAAAGAATAAGGTTGGATCAGTAAGAAATAGGCATGTTAAGATCACATTGCATGAAATTTTCTTGCTACACATCCATACTTGATCCATGTCGTTCGCTATATTAATATATGTGACCATTGATGGGTTTAGTTATGTTGAATGTAACGAAGACCGCTTTGATCCTATATTGATATGATTGATGGACCAGATTGATTGGAGATACTTTTGGTAATGATAGCACAATTTATGAGCTCATAAAATATAATTCACATTTATAAAGTTTTATATATAGCCCAAGTGGGAGATTGTTGGAATTAATTTCAATAATATGTGGGCTAATATATTAAATAAATATGTATTAATGCTATCAAATAAGATTAACCTAACTAAAGTGATCTAATAAAGTGTAAAGTTTTAGGTTTTAAAGCATCTCATAAAGTGTGGGTACAAAATTATGTGTAGAGACCTAAAGTCTAATATCTATTTTTATGATGGGCTAAAATAGAAATAAGACAAAGTTAAAATATTATAAATGATTGTGGTCCCTGAGTCAGAGGGTACGTAACTTTTTGGCATTCCATCACTGGAAAAGACAAAGAGAAAACTTCCTCTCATAGAAATCATACTTTCATGACTCAAAAGATCAAGAACCAAGAATTACATCAATTTATATGGATTCAGGTATGCTTTTACTAATTTTCTTGATGAATCAACATGAGACTTTGGATTTGATGATAATTTTCATCAGTAGAGTTTTGTTCCAACAGCTAGGTCGTTGTTTGAGAGGTAAAAAAACTAGAAAGGGTGGGGTAAGGCTAGCATCGTAGGTGTCTGACAAAAGTCGTCACCTAACTAGTTCACAATATATGTCGTTCTAATTCAATAATTAAGCACATGGTTTGTGAATTGTTTGTAAAATTTTTCCGCCGCGTTTCATATGCTGAGCGTCTTATGATCGTCTTTTGCTATGGCTCATAGGCTCGTCAGTGAATCACTATGTTTAGTCTTTTTCTACAGCTCATGGGCTCGTCAATGAATCACTCTGTTTAAATTTTAGCCAAGACTTCTGGGGAAGGTTATTTTGTCTATTTATTTAGAGAGGATTCCGAAATGAAGTTTTAACTGTTATATTGTAAATTTTTTACATATTATAGTTTAAAGTTTTAAAACTATACTATTTGGATGTTTGAGAAAATGATTAAAACTAAAAGTGTTGTTTATAATTATATTATGTAAGAATTTTATACTGTATAATAATTTTTTATTTTTTACTATAGCTGTTGAAAGTTTTTCTGTATTTGTTAGTAAAAACCATTCTAATTGAGATGTCAAATAAATGGTATATTGTAAAGCTCTTATATACTATAATATATTAAGTTAACTTGGTTCCTAAACGCTAACTATCTTAAACTGGAACGACACGTAAAAGGTTAAAAAAAACTTATTTCCTGTTTCTTGAAAAGAAAAATATATATTAAATTGATTTCCACGAAAAACTTCGACTATGCGAATTTGTGATGATTATAAGCACTAATATGGCACTTATGTCTTTTGACGTGTAAATATTGGATTTAAAGTCAATAATATTTGATAACGCTTAAATATGATCAAAGTTGTTGGACATTGTCATATGACGAGAATATATGACAACTTCAAAGTTCCCATAAATCTCATCTCTGATTAATTAAGGTATTTGATGGCAGTCTCAAAGTCGCCGAAGACATTATCTTTGCTGTTGTTAATCATAAATTACTTGAAAGAACCGAGTTGGCAAATATGAATTCCAAATGCATTATAATAATGGATCTATATATACAAGGATGATCGCTACCGTGCCTTTCTTTATAACAAATTGCAGAGTTCCATGGGATTTCTGTGTTCCAAATGAAGTTTTATTATCTATACGTTTGTTTTTCAATAATGATTCGTCTACGAACTTTCTTCTCAACTTCCAAGTTAGGGCACTCAAAGATCTACTACGTACGTAGTTTGATGTTATTGTGTTGGTCGACGTCAAAGGGTTATGGATATGTGATATTTGGTGGTTTTCATGAGACTTGTATTGGGTTTCAGGACTATTAATGGGAACCCTTATGTGGGATGCATTGATTTGAAACGTTGTGGAAGTACTTGTTTGCTATTGCTATTTTGTTGTTCCCCTTCTTCTTCTTTTTTTTTTTGGTGATACATTAATGATACTTTTATTGAACCTCCAATGAAGGAACCCTGTGATATTATTTTAATGTGCACTACTATGGTGCCATATACAGGTTGGTGCTTTTTATTTACCCCCGTGCAAAAGAGGTTCTCAAATCAACCAAAAAATGACAACAAAACAAACCCTTTCAAGCTAACAATAAATTTCTTTCAATTACATTAGATAGAAAGAAACTTGTAAAAATATTAAACACGAAAAGCTGGGTCACATTACTTATAAAATTAATATTACAGTACTGCAAGGTTTTTCATTTACTTTGATCCGTCTAAATTGCTAAACAAATTGAAAACCAAATTAATTACTTGTTAAATGCAAAATACAACCACAAAAGCAGGTAACTAAGGTAGGTAATTTAGGTCATGACATGATTTCACGGTTTGAAACTTGCACAAAATTACAAGGTTTGGGTTTCTTATAAATAAGTTTGGTTTAAAGCGGGTCAAATCTGCTAAACACGATTAAATAATAGGTAAAATTTTTGAATGACAGAAGTGTATATAAAATTTTGGTAGACAAAAAGGAGGTATATATAAAAAATATTAAAAAAAATTTTAGACAAAAACATAAATTTTTAAAAAGTCAAGGAGGCATATGCCCCTCAAGCCTTGACTCCCCCTGCTCCCGTCGCAAGCTCCTATTTATAGAGTTGAATTAAAGGAATTATCATTTTAAAAAGCTGGTATTTGAATATCCACTTTCGTAACAATTTGAACCTATTTTATTTATGACAGTAGTAGGAGACCGTAGCATTTTCAGTTTCAACAAAAAATTTTAATTGTAATAATATAAAACGTTCATATATTAAAATATAAAAAAAATAAAATAATAATATAAAATTTTTATATGCTATAATTGTTTCAATCAATATTAGTTTAAATCCAAAAGACGGGGTAGAAATCAATACTATTCAGTCTAATTAACACCCTTGGGCCAAGTCGAATGTGAGGCCCTGTTGGAGATCATCTCGATCATCTCTAGCTTTGTCTACGCATTTTTGATTTGCTTTTGTTGGGCTCTTGTTTATCAGGCTCTTGCCGCAGCCTTTTTTGTTTACTTTGTTCGCCCATGAGCCCCGCTAAGGTTCATTTGCATTAAAAAAAAAAAAAAAAGCATTAATTTTGCATTCAGAACCAAAAAAAATACCGTTGAATATATTGGAAAATAGACTTTCCATAACACACCAACCGTGTCTAATAATGAGGCCAGCTAGGAACAGAATTGAGGATGACCTAAAAATTTTTTTGGGGTAGATTACCTAGAGTTTCTACTGTTATTTAATTTGTTATGGTTCGTTGTTGGAATGTAGATAGAAGGGTTGATAACGAATTAGATACTAGCAGGGAGAGGGAGGGTTGAATAAAGATGCAATAACGAAAGGAAAGATCTTCCTTTCATCTTCCTGGAAATACTAATGTAAATAATTACAGTCGCTGCAGGGAAAAATTCATATGGGGAATTTTCTTAATTCCTTGTTAGGATTTCGTATTATACGTGCATGGTGGGCAGATAATCTTCTACATAGTAGTTTTTACATTCTTATAGGAACTAGGAAGAAAGACAAAATCCAATCTATTTCTGCGTACTCTTATTTGAGTTATTATATATTGTATAAAACTGTCAATATGCCATTTAGTTTATGGGATTGGGGCAAGAAAATTTAAAACGTTGGTTTGAATCGATGAAACAAACTGCACAATCATTTCTCGAAATTAGACACGTGAGAATTGCAAACTCTAGATCGATTTGATCTTTTTTTGTAGTTGATACTGAAAATACTCTCCGGAAAAGTAACATAAAAAACAAAAACCAAAATGCTAGCTCACTGACATAGAGATGGTTACACTATACTCTGGTCGCGTTTCTAATGCTACACACTACAATCTTATCGTCGCAAGAAACAAAAAGAAAAGAAAAAAAAAGGTGAGCCCTTGAGCTCCTCAAAGCCGAATCCTTTTTATTTTGTAGCAGAAAAACACCACCGCACAGATTCACAACTCACATTGGAGACAACCAATTAATGGCAATCGGGCTTCTAACCTTGTGGACTCCATCTTTCCAGACCAAATCTCCAAACTCCGGCGCCGTTTGCCGTGACTGAGTCGTGAACGTCACTTTATAAGACAACTTCTGACCAGCCTTGTTGAAACTCAGACTCCTAGGCTCAACGTTAACAGAGGCACCTCTAAAAGGCGAGACCGAAACATGGTAGTTCGAGACCGGGGGGCCGACATTAGTCACAGTCCTCCGAACGCTCAGAACCGAAACCGAAGCTTTCTCAGGGAAAACAACCGAGATTGCAGGATAATTCAACTCCCCTGGCCCAGCAAGGGAGTGTTTGCATGTCCTATTGGCATATTTGGAGAAAACCTTGAGCTGTGTAGGAGTCAAACTTTGTGTACAAAGGAATTCATAATACTCCTGTGGCTGAATATCGTAGACCAAGCCAGGGTCAAGAGCTTTTCTTGGGTTGACGTGACCAGCGCCGTGGTCGTAAGGGTCAGAAGGCGCGGCAGCTGAAGCGTCTTTTAGAGGGTTCAGAGTGTTGTCATGGACGTAAGCCGTGGTCATGAGAGCTGATTTTATGGCGGCGGGGCTCCAGTCGGGATGTCTGGCTTTGAGCAATGCAGCGATTCCGCTCACGTGAGGGCACGACATGGAAGTCCCCGACAGGATGTTGAACTTCACCCTCCTCTTATCCGTCGGCAAACTCGATGGGCCCAAATCCCCTGTCCACGCCGCCAGGATGTTCACCCCTGGGGCGACCATGTCGGGCTTCAGAACCTCCGGAGTCAGGAAATTCGGTCCTCGTGACGAAAACGCCGCCACAACCGGCGACGGCCGGATTCCGACTCTGGTTCCGAGGAAAGCGAGGTTGGCCGTTGCCTTTGGGTTTGTTAAAGCGTAGTGCTTTATTTCTTTGCCTTCGGATTCTCCGACGGCCACGGCAGGGATTAAGTGCGCGTCCGCCACGAGCTCCTCGCCGTTAGCGGCGGTGTTGGCCAAGATCATGCCGACTCCTCCGGCGTCTTTCACCACCTGTCCTTTCTGTACTCGAGGGCTGATGCCTCGGTCGCAAATTACTATCTTCCCGGCGACTTTGCGGCGGTCCAATGTACCCTCCAAGCACAGAGAGCTCGGATCTAGGCTCGTGGAATTGCTTCCCATGTATGTAATTGAATATTGTTTGTTGATATCAAGAGTTCTTCTTCCTCTGTAGAGCGAAACTCCAGAGAGGTTTTTCCCCGTTCCGAGCTTTACCGTCGCCGGGAAATCCCTATCCATGGTGCTAGCTCCAACGGTGGTTAGCCACGGAGAAACGTTGGTGAGGCTGATGGGATCGGGCCCACCGTTCCCAGCCGAGCACGACACGAAAACTCCCATCTCCATAGCCCCAAACGACGCCACGGAGACACTGTCTCTGTAATACGACGAAACCCCACCGCCTAAAGAGATCGACAAGACGTTGACGCCGTCGGCGACGGCTCTGTCGACGGCGGAGAGGATATCGGAGCTGAAGCAACCTCCGACCCAGCAGACCTTGTACGCCGCGATTCTCGCGCCGGGAGCCATTCCCCTGGCGGTGCCATACGCGTAGCCGAGTAAATTCGCCCCCTTCACCGGGGACCCCGCGACGGTGGCCGCCGTGTGGGTTCCGTGGCCATCCTGGTCCCTCGGCGACTTGTAGTCGCTCTGCGGGTTGATCTTCCCCGTCGCCGCCTCATATCCTCTGTAGAACATCCTCGCGCCGATGATCTTTCTGTTGCAGTGTCGTTTCGTAAATCCTCGTCCCGTCTCGCACTCTCCTTTCCAGTGAGCCGGCACCAGCGTCATCCCCGTGTCGTTGAAGCTCTCGCTCTCCGGCCATATCCCGGTGTCGAGGACTCCCACGATGACGTCATGGTCAGAGACTTTCATCGACCAGACGTTCTCTCTGTCCTGTCTCGGGTCAAGTCCCAAGAACATCGGACTCCTCGTCGTGTGGAGTTCATACTTCGTCTCCGGGAACACGGCCAAAACGGCGTCGTCTTGTTCCAGCTTCTCAACTTCTTCTTCGCTTAGCTGAGCCGCCACTCCGTGGAAAGCCGTCTGGTAAGTGTAGATTACTCTCTCTTCACTCTCGCCATCACTTTCATCGCTCTGTTTTAGCAGAACAGAATTTACTTTCGACGAGTACCACTCTAAGTGATCAGAGAAAGACTCTGGCATGGCGGATTTATCCATTTGGATTATGTAAGTTTTCTTGGCCGATACTAAAACAGTGCTCAAAAGTAAGAAGCTTGTTATGGACATCATCAAAAACAGACATTTGACACTGCCAAAAGCCATCCTTTCGCACCAGAAAAACAATAAGCTCTTTTCAGAGAGAAAGAAGACGTACCGATTTTAAGAAAGAAGATTTAGATGGAAAAAACAAGGAAAAGGGGTTCTGGGAAAGTGTTAATATTGTTTTGGGTTCTGAAAATATCTTGGAAGGAGCGAGGGCCTTTTGAGTACTAGTCTGTCAACTTATGCAGGGTAATAAAGATCGTTGGTTTGTTTCATGAATGCCCGATGTTGAACACAGATACAGACAGATGGTAGCATTTAATTTGGTCATTTATATTACGCTGCTCTGTTATTTTTATTTGGACGTGTTTTTCTCTGGCTGGGGTAATCTGGGTTTGCACATTTTACTCCCTGCTTTGGTACCAAACGAGTTCAATGACAAGGCAACATCATCATGGGTAAAGTACTGAATTTGTCTTCTAATTGAAACAGGAACTCTTAAATAACAAAAAAATTATCCTATCAGGATGCTTTGGTTAAGAATAATGTGAATCAGTTATAAATAACATACAAAAAAACTATTCCCATTAATAATTTTTACTACTAACCAAACACCTAGGCGTTTTCTCCACTCAGCTGTGTGAATATGACTGATATGTTACCATCTAGGTGTCTCGTTTTAAGTAGGTAATAGTAGTGTAATAAGCAGGAGTTATGACCATCACCCACAAAACAAAAACAACAACAAAAACAGGATCTTATTTAACCTAAGAAGTTATTACTCTTCTTGGAAAAAAAACAGACCAAATTTAAAAAATATACCACATTAAATATTGGGGTTTATAGTTTTTTAAATAATAAGGTTATAATGTAACAGGATGAAAATAATTTTTTTTTTAAAAAAGCCCTTTTTTAAAGGAAAAAAAAAAAAAAGAGTTATGAGTTGTGACCATAGATGGGTGAAGCCGACGGAAATAGTGTTCTCAGGAGTCATTTAATACTAGTGTATATTGTATGCTGAGGCATGGCCAATGCAGGCTTGCTAGTTACTTCCTGTTTCACAGGATACTTGCAAAACCTAGTAGCATCAGAGCGCCATCAAAGTTAGAAAATTTTTCTTTCCAATTTTTGCAAACTAATGCAACAGTAAGAAAGACATGATATTTTTTAACTTCTCTTCTCAGTTGGGTTTGGGCCGTTTGTACGAGGGTGTGACTTGCTCTTGCTTTGGTCATTCTTCGCATCCGGGGATGGTGAAAACTATATAAACATCAAGTTATTTCGTTCTCTAATTCTTATTTTAGAGAAAGTTTGTTTGGAAAATATGTTGGAACTTAAATATTATAACATGTGAAAGTTTAACATTGTAGTAAACTTTTGTTTTTCATGTAACATGTAATAATTTTACATTATAGCAGTTGAAATTTATTATTTTAACGTATTTATTTCCTAAACAAAATTAGAAACCTTATGAAAAGCATTTCATTTAAACTTACCTAAAAAATTTATCCATGTCTTGAAATTGAAATTGAAGTTGATATTTTTGATAGAAAATCATCCAAAAAAATTTTGGGAAATCTAAGGGCAGGTTGGCTGTAATGACCGAGGAAACGTCATCAATAAAACCTAATATTTAATTGGGTTTAATTAATGAATTTATTCTTAAAAATGTGAAATTTTGTAAAAATTATAATTTATGTGAAAGTTACAATAAAATATGAATGAGCGGCATTGATTGCAAATTTTATGGCGTATGTAATGCAATGGTGGATATTGTAAAATACAAATTTTATGAGTTTGATGACTCAGAGATTTGTGCATAATATCCATAAAATGAATTTCATGTCACAATTAATTGTTAAATTGTGATATAAACGAATGGATGATTAGAATGTAAATAGGACATAGAGGTTGTCCTAACCCTAACTGGGGGTAGAAAGGAGGCCAGAGCAGTATAAGAATACTGCTAAATGAAAACGCAGATACGAAAAATGTCACGATTAGCCTCCAAAAGTGAACGAAAAGTAAGTTAAATATTTTTATACAGTATAAGGATAGAAATTACACTGAATTGACCACGGCAATATAGGAAAAATACTGTGTGGTGAAAAATTACACAGTATAAATTTTTAATTCCATAAAGTGGACATTTGCTTGAATTCTATTGGGCCAACAAGCCATGCAATGTGGCCCAATAAGATGAGGACACCTAGGGTAGTCTAATGGATGACAATGAGTCATCAAATGTGATAAGGAAGCATTTAAGGTAAAAGTTATCACAAAAATTCATTTCCTTTCTTTTGCTCCAAGATCCGGCAGCCATATCCAAGAGTTCTAAAAAAATTTCTCAGCCCCCAAACTTTGCAAAAATACCCACAAACAAGTTTTACAAGCAAGTACAGGGATTTCCCACAAGTTTTAAGGTAAAATCCTAAACTTTTTCATGAGTTTTCAAGGGATTTTTCATGGGTAAAGGGAAAAAATTAATCTATGGTATTTTTGCATGAAAAGGAAGTCCAAGAAGAAGTTCAAGAAGCCTTTGAAGGCTAGAAATCAAAAAAAGAGCTATTTGGGTAAGTTTTAAAGTTCAAAGTTTTGAATTTTGTTTTGATTTTTATTTCTTAAAACCCATGTGAGTTCTTGAGCACACATTTGATGGAATTTCATGTATATGTGATGATTGGAAAGATTGAATTGTGAAACTTTGGTTTATAGTGCAAAACGGTATTTTTTGCAAAAAGTTTTATTTTTGCAATTTTGATGTTAGACTTTGCAAAAGTGATGTTTGAGTATGAGAATCTTTTGATTAAGGCATGGAATGGTTTCTGCAGGGGTAGAATTACAATTTTTAAACAGATTTTTGTAAAAATGCCATAGGGACTAAATTGAAAGAAAAAGTTCCTTCTCGGCAGATTTGAAAAACAGTCAAAAACGCCCCTTTACAGTGAGATTTTGGGAAAAGTTAAAACACGAAAGTTGTAGATATCGATGAAACTGTTAGGCCACGCGAACGGTTTGTCTAAAACTCAATCGTTTGTGAGTTTTTGATTTTTCAAGAACATGTTAAAAGTGAAAAAAGTGTTAAATGGAAAAAACGTCATTTTTCAAAATGATTTAAGGTATGGTACCTTAAGTAAAAATGATCCTTGAGAAAAATAGGAAATTTTGATGCAAAGAAGTAAATTTTAGTCCCGGGGGTAAAATCGTCAAAATTTTCAGTTAGGGACTAAACCGCAAAGTTTTATGAAAATGGGGCATAATTGAGAAATAAAGAGATTTGACCCACTAGGGTGTTATTTTGAAATTAGTATGTGGTTATTTTCGTAAGAATAACGAAATCGAGCTCAGGTAGGTTAGTGGACCCACGAAGGGCAAAATCGTCATTTTTGTCTAAATAACCCGAACCGCTTTGAAATGTTTCCAATGGGATAAGAAAACGACTAGAAAGGTTCCTGCCCTTCGTTAGAAACGATAGGGTAAAGTTTGATAGAAATAAGAAAAAAACAGTAGTTTTTAGAGTTGTACATAGTAATGCAACTCAATTTATTAACTAACGGATGTTTCGTATCGAAACATAGTGGAATTTGTCTAATGGCTTTGTAATTGGCCAACAGGATCCTAAGAGTCTAGGAGAAGGGAAATCGAGGTTAAGTTGCCCGACATTCGCATCAAGTAAGTACCCTTCCCACCTACAGTATGAAATGTAGGTTTAGAAAGAAATGTATGTATATGTATACCTGTGCGTATAATTAAGTGTAAACTTGTATGTTTGCCATGATATGAATACCTAGGGGTATAGTCATGTATGAATAAGTGTGAGCATATTAATGTATACCAGTGTGCACAAGCTGTTATGTACTTGTATGTACAATAATGAAAATGAGCATGTGTACCATGATTTTGTACCTGTGTGTATAATATATTGTGTACCTGTGTGTACAATAATGAAAATGAGCATGTGTATCATGATTTCGTACCTGTGTGTACAATGATAAATACTTGAGTATGTATAAAGTAGGTATCTGTGTGTACATTTTATGTTAAGTACCTGTGAGTACATTATGCTATATACCTGTGCGTATATTAATGTATACCAGTGTGTATAAAAAGTAAGTACCTGTGTGTACTATGCTATGCAAGAGAATTTATGTTTCATGGATAATATGTGATTATCACTTCATGCATGGTATGTCAACCATAATAAATGGACTGGTAAATGTATCACCAGAAATTAAGAAAAGTGTCATACCGACTCCTAACTCAAGGGGAGTTTAAAGGATATGTAACGGTCACGGTGTTACGTAGACCTAAATAAAATTGCGCAATGGTACGAACACTTTGGCCCTAGTAAAGATAAGAAATGATGAGGATAAAGAAAGTTTATAAGAAAGCATAATTGATTCATGCATTCATGTGAATATCCATGTGGGATTTATGGGACTTACTGGGTGTTAGCTCATTAAGTATTTCATGCTGTAGGTATTCCGACGAGAAGGTCAGAATAAGTTCAAATGGTGAGCTGGCAGAGAGGTGGATGATGTGCAGATTGGGTATGGAGTCTGCTGCTGTAATGTTTTCCGCTGTATATGTTTAAAGTTATTTTGAAATGAAATGTCTAAAAGAAAGATGTTGTAAAAGTAAAAGTATTAATTTTATAAATACAAGTAGGTGAAGGTATTTTGGGAGTTACCAAAGTTAATGTAAGTGAATTATTTATTTCCATTTGAAAAAAAAATTTCCTAAATTTTTGCCCTTAAGAACGTAAGAAAGAGTTTTATCATAGCTCGAAAAGGCGGGTTGTGACAGTTGGTATCAAAGCAGAAATCTTGCCATCCTACTGCACATCGTCATTTGCTCCATCGCCATAGCTCAAGTAAGATAGTTTGATTTTAAGTATAAGAATGTTCAGTACTACTTTATATGACACTGTTATTTTAATTATGACAATAAATATAATATATGACGGAGCCGCATCATGATCGTGATATGGAAGCTGATCGAAGAACCAGCATTGCTTTTCAAGAGGAGATGCTACCGCGGTATTATGGGAGTCGACAGCCTATGGTGTAGACCGAATGGCTTAGTTGAAGTGATTTTTAATGATTGTCATATGCCACTGCATCTCCTGGTTTTATTGGCCTCAGGATTGGTAAAGTTTTAAAGGACAGATTCTCGCTGAGTTTGCACCCATACCACCAGCAAACATTATTCCAGTCTAGGTGATTCCGATGTTATGAGCGGATGAGAGACACCAATTGTACCTACAAGTAGAATCGGTATAAGGAAGATACGTAGGCGAACCGATAAATCATTATATTCTTAAATTTCGCCGTACCATGGTACCACTGAATCCGCCACAATTACCCTTACGGTGCATTTACGATCTGGTTTGGTGAAATCTTCCCAATGCGGTCCAGCAGCAAATGCCGTATCCCTGAAATTACCTTAGTATCTATGATTCTCTTATGGTGGCATTACATGCAGACCAGAATGTAGCGGCGCCATTAGAAGATCCTCCAGTAGGTATGGATGATAATGATGATGCTGCTGATGATAATAATGATAACATTGATTCATGCATTCCTGTGAATATCCATGTGGGATTTATGGGACTTACTGGGCGTTAGCTCATTAAGTATTTCATGCTGTAGGTATTCCGACGAGAAGGTCAGAATAAGTTCAAATGGTGAGCTGGCGAAGAGGTGGATGATGTGCAGATTGGGTATGGAGTCCGCTGCTGCAATGTTTTCGGCTACGTATGTTAAAAGTTATTTCGAAATGAAATGTTTAAAAGAAAGATGTTGTAAAAGTAAAAGTATTAATTATGTAAATGCAAGTATGTGAAAGTATTTTGGGAATTACCAAAGTTAATGTAAGCAAATTATTTATTCCCGTTTAAAAAAAAAATTTAAAATTTTTGCCCTAAAGTAATTAAGAAAGAGTTTTATCACAGCCCGAAAAGGCGGGTTGTGACATTGGCATTGATTAGATTGGTTGGAGGGTAAGACAGGATTTGAGACATTGTCTGAAATAAACAAACAATAGAAACATATAACCTTTAAACTTTTGCCTACTCTTGGATCGCCCTCCTAGCTTATAGCGGAGATTTATGGCCTTGTTTGAGATTAACAGCTGCTATTGCTAATATTCTAGCCTGGGAACTTAATATGTCGAATTGAAGTGCTAAGGATCCACTCTTTGTTTTGTTATAAAATTCCCTCTACTTAGGAAATTTAGAAACTCATTTTGAAACACACTGATATTTATTTCTTAGAAAGCTTTTTACACGATAGCTTCTAGTCTGGTTACAACAAACACTGAGTTCTCTATATATAGAACTCTAGGTGATAAGATTACAACAGGATTACAATACACATGGACCAATCACAACGTAAAGCAAAGGATAAGATAAGGCTGACTAGACACGCATTACAAGAGCTAAGCGAGTACATGCATTATTACACAAAAGCTAGGTTGGATAGAAATCTTTTGACTCAGACTTCACATGGTGTTGCCAGGGAATCTACTTTTGTGACGACCCACCTTTTCAGGCAGTCACTTAACTTTCTTAAACATCGTTCTTAAACATTAATCTTATTACCTAGTAAGGAAAATACTGAATTAAGAAAAAAATTTCTTTTCCTTTTAACATCCTTGAAAAACATATTTAAAAACTGTTACGACCTCTGTCGCCATTTAAGTTGAGATCTCGCTCAACACTTGCCTTTAAAACCATTCCAAATTGTTTCTTAAAACTTAATCAGAAACATTTATTAAATCATAACTTAAAACTTCACTGTATAATTATATAAAACAGTTCGTAAACTGTATCTTAAAACTTTGAAAACATTTCTTAATACTTTGACTTTATCAAAACTTTGATTTTTTGAACTTTGAAAACATTGTATCAAACAGTGGGAAAACATTTTCTTTGTACAATGGAAACTTACTGTGGTGGTGTCCATACCCAAATCTCTGCATCTGCCCTCCGCAATACTAAGCTCCTCTAACGGGTCCTACTGGTCGCCCATAAAACTACCTACAACATGAAGAAACTTTTAATGAGCTTTCGCTCAGTAAGTTCAAACATATTCTCACAAATCATTTAAACATGCTTTAAAAACTTTTCTCATAAAAACCTTTCTCTTAAAACTTTTTTTCATAAACATTTCTGAAAACGTTTTTCATAACACATTTTTGAAACATTTTGCATAAACATTTTTTGTAAAACATTCCTTGAACGTTTTTCTTAAAACGTCATTTATAAACCTTTTCTTCTAAATATAAAAATGTTTTTCATAAAACTTAACATAAAACATTTCTCAAAATGTTTTTCATAAGCATTTAACGTAAGTATTTTATAATAAAGAATACAAGTAAGTTCATAATACATAATTCCAATTTTGCCCAATTATGAACTTCAATTATGAGCATTTTATGAACATTCTATAAACTTAAACATTCCTTTCTTTCTTAACCTTTATCCTTGTTCCTTAACTTTCTTTATCTTATAACCTTTAGTATTCATACCAACATCTTTAATCATGAGATCATAAACATGATGCTTTCCTTGTGGAAGACTTAAGACCATCGAGGTCATGTATCTCATATCTAGGAGGTCAAACTTTAACTTTACTTTCATTACCTCACAACAAGGAGGCTAGTACGATACTTTCTTTTTATCTTTACGTTACCTTCTTATTAACTTTAAGGAGCATATCAAATGCAATCACATCATGTGCAAACACATTTGCAAATCATAGCCTGTACAGTAAAACCTATTGCATAACAAATGCAACGTAAAACACAAACACATTTTGTAAATCATAACTTGTATTTTGAAACTTATTGCATAACAAATGCAACATATAACGCAAACACATTTTGCAAATTATAACTTGTATTTTGAAACTTATTGCATAATAAATGCAACTTATTGCATAACAAAAGCATCGTAAAACTTATAACTTAAACTATAAAATATTATGCATTATCAAAATACAAAACATACTTTAAATACTTTGAAAATCATAACATGAACTTTTAAAAATATTATGCATATCAATATATAAATAGACTTTAAACATAGTAGTTGCAAATTCGTTGCAAATCTTGCTTTGAACCTTTAAAACTTTTTGCATAATAAATACAGACATACTTTAAAAGAAACTTCAATAATAATTTCAAACTCATTTATAAACGTATACATAAATATTTAAAAATCATTTACTTCATGTTGTAAATGAAGTTTGAACTTACCTGGACTTAAATATAACATTCTCTATTCCATTCATTTTCCTTTCATTAGTCAGCTTCTGTGTACTGATCAAACGACAACCGACTTATTAGTTAACTTTCTTTATTATCAATCAACTCGATTGATAACTTAACTTAAACCTTAATCATTCATTCCTTATTCTTTTTTTTTTTTTTTATAACTTGGTATACTATCGGTCTACCTTTCTTTTGCTTTATACCATGTTACTTTTAACTTCGTAACCCACCAAGTTATCGTACTTTTTACTTAATTCTGTAACCTATAGAGTTATCACTCTTTTTACTTATCTCTATAACCCATCGGGTTATCGTTTTCTTTACTTAACTTTATAACCTACCGGGTTACCTTTCGTTTACTTGAACATCTCTTATTAAATCTCTCATCACACATGACGGTTACATTACTTAATGTATTACGGAACATTTTTCGTCTATGGACTTTTTGCTAGTTCGAAGTGTTCAACTCCATTTTAGCCGTTTCCTTAAAAATGACAATTTTACCCATGATGGGTTTTTCGTCAATTTCCTTAACTTATTACACTCATTGCTTAATTTTACTGTTTCATTACTTACATAATATTAAAAAATTCCCACTAAGGAACATTTCTCGACATTAGGCGTTTCAGGTCCGTTTTGGCCATTTTCATAAAATAACCATTTTGCCCTTAATCTCTTTTTCTTCCATTTTTTCCTTAACTAAACTTTAATTTCTTTAAAACTTAACATCTATGATACTTACTACCTACAGTAGTATAGGAAACCAACGTTTCCTAGTGAAAACCTAGTTTTTACATAATTTTATAGTTTTGATCCGAAACACATAAATATTTACATTTTTGCCCCTGGAACCAAAAATAATCTTTTTAAACCACTAGTCCCCATTTTTCAAGAGGATCAAATTTTCTTAAAGTACCTTACCCAAATTCCTCTTAAAAAAGAATGTTTTTGCCCCTTAAAGATTTTTTTTTCCAACTTTAACAAATTTTGTAAAATTCATAACTTATCAACCGAGCAGAATTTTGGAAAACTGCCCACGTTGTTAGTTCTACAACTTTCATGTTGTAACTTTTTGAAATTCCAACATTTAGGGGGACTTTTTGGCTAATTTTCAAATCTATCGAGAATACCCTTTTTCTTTGCAATTTAGTCCCTTTTTAAATTTCATCAAAACCTTTACTTTCTTCTTTCCATCATCATCACCATCAACATATAACATAAAATGATCATGCCATATTGTCCATTTACATGCCATTGACCAAAATCATTTTATCAAACATATAATATGCATTAAAAACATAAACTTTTTCAAGCATTAAGTTTAGAATTTTACCTAAACTTCACCAAGCCTTTTGATCCTCCTTTGAAATGCTTGAAAACCTTCTCAACACCCTTGACAACATTCATAGCAATCCCCATAAAAATCTAAACCAAATCATGAATAAAAATCCTTAAGCATAATAGGTAAAACTTGGATTTTACCTTGAAACTCTTAAATCTCCTTCCATACCCTTGACTTTGCTTCAAAATATAATTTTGGAGATTTGTGCTTCAAAAATTATGGAGAAAATACTCATTGGGGGGGGCGCGCGGGGGTCGGTTTTGGTAGAGAGAAATAGGGGGAAAATGGAGCATTTTTCTTTTCTCTCTTTCTTTATTTCTTTCCTTTTCACGTTTCTCCCTCTTCTTTCTTTCTTCTTTTTCTTGCACGTTGGAGACTATTATATGAATTGATTCACCTTTTTCTTTTTTTTTTAAATAAAAAGGTGATGAGTCATCACCTTGGTAATCAATTAGGTTACTTTGGGTGGCCAAATGTGATTAGGCCACATTTCATGATGTGGTGGCCCAATCAAAATCCATTGGGTGTCTACCAAACTTTTTCTTATACTGCTAATATATTTTCTATACTGCTACAACATTCTTTATTCATCTATATTCTTCAAACAATATTCTTCTTATATTGCTTTAACTTAAACAGTGTAATTTCTATGCTGCATAACCTTAAAGAGTCCAATTCCTACACTGTATTACTTTTGTGGCGTAATTTTTATACTACATAACTTTAAAAGTGTACTTTCTCACACTGTATTATTCTAATACTGTATAATTTCTTATATTATTATACAGTATTTTTTCTTAAATTGTATTTTTATCTTAACATAATCCTTAAATTACTGTATTTTTAATGTACTCAAAATGCTCGGGTGTTACAACTTTAGTCCGTGTCATAGGTAAGGTCAGAAAGTGACCATTGTGACCATTCTTTTGCATCTCTCAGAGCTTCTTCTACCTCATCATCATCCATGGGGAGGCAAGCCTCATAACACGACCATAAGATTTCTGGAGTGGATGACTCAGCAATGGACAAGTCGTTGAAGAGATATGGATCTTGGGAATCTATGAAGCCTAGATTTTTGTAGAGGACCCCTTCAGTGTCTATCTTTGTGTAAAGCTTTGAGTTATGATTATCATCAGTGTCAGATGGGTCCTGGGAGTGTTGTCATATTGTTTTTCAATTTTCCTATTATAATCAGGAGGAAATTGTTCCCATGGAGCGTTTTTATCTGGTGTTGGCCATATCTGATCTAGGATGGACTGGTTTTTTATGAACAGAATTTTCTGAATCTCTCATGGTTTTCTCCTAATGCTTTTTATGGGCTCTTCTCTGGATCCATAGACTTCAACTTTTAGATTGGTGGTGATGGAACCATCTTCATTAAGTTTACAAGATAAACTTACAAAAAGGATGGTATAGCATTATAGAGGAGTAATGGAATCTTTTGGCCTTTGAGGGTATAGAAAAACTTGTCTTGGTCTACGAACCTTTTCTCATTCTTTCGTAAGGATTTCATCTCATTGTGACAGTGGAGCAAACCATGATAAAACATCCATTTGGGTCTTGTGTGCCTGTTTAAAGTCATCTTTGTCTTGAAAAACTCTGATAGAAGTTCTAGTAGCAATGGTTTGAACTTCTATGGCTATGGTAAAGACATTGGTTAGGTACCAGAAAAAATGAGCAAGTGGCTTTGGCATGAACAAGGCATCTTGAAGAGGAAGCACTTTTGCAAAAGGGTATTCTAGATGGATACCAAGGTCATGGAAGTTTGGAGGACCTAGTTTCTTGATAAGGTGGTTTTGCATGAACAAAACTCTTGTGGTTGCCTTTGCTCTAGTGTTTTTTCCTTCTAAGATTTTATGGGCATCTTTGGGAAACAAAGAGGGAGTTGAACACAAAGCCATTGTAAAGATCAGTGGGATGGTCGTTGTAGAGTAGGTTTGGTTATCTTTGGTGGTCTGATATTGCTTCTTAGTGATGCTATTTATAGACGGTCTAGACAGGTAATTAGAAATAATGTTTTGTTTTCCTTTAATATGATTAATATGAAAGGAATACTGATCAAACCATGCGGCCAGTCTCAATAATTGTGTATTAATGGCCTTATTCCTTTTAAAATTGATCATACCTGCTGACCTACAAAGTCTGTTTCAACCAAGAAATAATGGCCGATGAGGTGGAACCCGAATTTCATGATTCCCATTTTTATCGCCAAAAGTTCTTTGAAGGTGGAATGGTGATGTAGCTGGGAATCTTTAAAGTGACCACTTTTGCACCCACAAATTCATCTTTTCTTTGCTTTGTCTTCTTCAAATAGGATAGCTCCCTAGTGTTTGTCGCTTACGTCTGTCTGGAGAATCCTTTTCCCATGTGAAGGAATGTGGAGTGAAGGAAGGTCTTGCATGCGTTGTTTTAGCATCTTTACAACTGTAGTATGTTCAAGTGATCATGTCGAAGGGTCCTTTTTGAAAAGCTGAGTGAGAGGACTGACATACTTTGAGATTCTCAAGACAAAATCTCTGAGGTAGTTGATGATGCCAAGAAACTATTGAACCTGGGATTTTGTAAAGTTTTCTTTTGGGAATTTCAACAATTCTTGGGCTATATGCGGTTGGGCCTCATACTGTCCATTAGATAATATCATACCTACCATTAGAATACTGGAAAAAGAAAAAGCAGTATTTTCATGCTACCAACAATAGTATCTTTAACACAGAGCTCATCAGTAAGCCAATAAAGCTCCAGTTTTCCCTGGCTGCTCAGTAATCCACCAGGTTATTGAATCAAAACTACCAGGAAAAGATCTGATTATTGGATTTGATCTTTACATCAAGAAGAAAGGATTGAGAATTTTACCAAATGGGTTGGGATACAAACAATACTTCATAGCATGGGAACCAATTCCTAATTTCTTCCAGCTATCAACAAACCCATTTCAACAACTCAAGGGGAGATTAGTTCAAAAGTCCTGTGCCTTCAAAGTTCTTGAAGAAATGCTCTAATCCACTATGGACAAGAGAAGAATTCTTTATCTCTCTCCTATTCAAATAGAACGAAGACGTCAATCCTATGAAAGCTAGCCATCTAGGATTGAGCCCTGAACATCAACAAATGGCTTTACAAGAATGTCAAGAGCTACAACAACAAGGATTGATTGAGCCAACAACCTCGTTTTGGGCATGTCATGCATTCTATGTCAACAAGAGGTCTGAACAAATTAGAAGAAAGTAAAGACTGATAATTAACTATAAACCACTAAATCATTTCCTCTCAGATGATAAATTCTCATTGCCAAATCGAAACTCCCTATTTTCCAACCTTTAAAATGCTAAAATATTCTCGAAATTTGACTTAAAAGCGGGATTCTGGCAATTAGGCATAAAACCAAAAGACAAGCCTAAAACTGCCTTTTGTATTCCAAACCACCATTTCCAATAGATGGTTATGTTCTTTGGACTCAAAACAGCCCCATCATTATTTCAAAAGACCATGGCCAGGATATACAACCTAATTCTCTCAAATGCCCTCGTATATATTAATGATATCTTGTTGTTCTCACTAGATATCCAATCCCATCAAAACCTCTTAGCCCAATTCATTGAGATCACAGAGGCCCATGGAATAATGCTATCTGAAAGAAGATGATTATTGGACAGCCTAAAATTGATTTTTTTGGGTATGACATTATCCAATAGACAGTATGAGGCCCAACCACATATAGCCCAAAAATTGTTGAAATTCCCAAAAGAAAAGTTTACAAAAACCCAAGTTCAATAGTTTCTTGTCATCATCAACTACCTCAGAGATTTTGTCCCAAGAATCTCAAGGTATGTCAGTCCTTTCACTCAGCTTTTCAAAAAGGACCCTCCGACATGGTCACGTGAACATACTATAGCCGTAAAGATGCTAAAGCAACACATGCAAGACCTGCCCCTACTCCAAATTCCTTCACATGAGAAAAGAATTCTCCAGACAAATGCAAGTGACAAACACTGGGGAGCTGTCCTACTCGAAGAAGACGAAGTAAGGAAAGGAAGATTTTGTGGGTACAAAAGTGGTCACTTTAAAGATTCCTAGCTACATCACCATTCCACCTTCAAAGAACTTTTGGCGATAAAAATGGGAATCATGAAATTCGAGTTCCCCCTCATCAGCCATCATTTCTTGGTTGAAACAAACTTTGCAGTGTCAGCAGGTATGATCAATTTTAAAAGGAATAAGGCCATTAATACACAATTATTGAGACTGGCCGCATGGTTTGATCAATATTCCTTTCATATTAATCATATTAAAGGAAAACAAAACATTATTTCTAATTACCTGTCTAGACCGTCTATAAATAGCATCACCAAGAAGCAATATTAGACCACCAAAGATAACCAAACCTACTCTACAACGACCATCCCACTTATCTTTACAATGGCTATGTGTTCAACTCCCTCTTTGTTTCCCAAAGATGCCCATAAAATCTTAGAAGGAAAAAACATTGAAGAAAAAACAACCATAAGAGCTTTGTTCATGCAAAACCACCTTATCAAGAAACTAGGTCCTCCAATCTACCATGACCTTGGTATCCATCCAGAATACCTTTTAGCAAAAGTGTTTCCTCTCTGAGATGCTTTGTTCATGCCAAAGCCACTTGCTCATTTTTTCTGGTACCTAATTAGTGTCTTTACCATAGCTATAGAAGTTAAAACCATTGCTACTAGAACTTCTATCAAAGCTTTTGAAGACAAAGATGACTTTGAATAGGCATACAAGATCCAAATGGATGTTTTGTCATGGTTTGCTCCACTGTCATAATGGGATGAAATCCTCAAGAAAGAATGAGAAAAGGTTCGTGGACCAAGACAGGTTTTTCTATACCCTCAAAGGCCAAAAGATTCCATTATTCCTCTATAATGCTATACCATCCTTTTTATAAGTTTATCTTGTAAACTTAATGAAAATGGTTCCATCACCACCAATCCAAAAGTTGAAGTCTATGGATCAAGTGAAGCGCCTATAGAAAACATTGGGAGAAAACCATGAGAGATTCAGAAAATTCTGTTCATCAAAACCAGTCCATCCCAGATCAGATATGGCCAACACCAGATGAAGACGCTCCATGGGAGCAATTTCCTCCCAATTATAATAGGAAAATTGAAAAAGCAATACGACAACATTCCCAAGACCCATCTAACACTGATGATAATCACAACTCAAAGCTTTACACAAAGACAGACATTGAAGGGGTCCTCTACAAAAATCCAAGCTTCATAGATTCCCAAGATCCATATCTCTGCAGCAACTTGTTTGCTGTTGAGTCATCAACTCCAGAAATCTTATGGTCGTGTTATGAGGTGTGTCCCCCATGGATGATGACGAGGTAGAAGAAGCTCTGAGAGATGCAAAAGAATGGTCACAATCGTCACTTTCTGACCTTACCTATGACACGGACTAAAGCAGATTTCCTGACAACACCATGTGAAGTCTGAGTCAAAAGATTCCTATCCAACCTAGCTTTTGTGCAACAATGCGTGTACTCACTTAGCTTTTGTAATGCGTGTCAAGTCAGCCTTACCTTATCTTTTGCTTTACATTGTGATTAGTCCATTTGTATTCTAATCCTGTTGCAATCTTATCATCTAGAGTTCTATATATAGAGAACTCGGTGTTCGTTGTAACCAGTACATAGTAAATTGATGGGTTAATATCGTTTTTAGTTTTAATGGTTAGAATTATAAGTCAAATTTGAATTTGGTCTACGATTCATAAACATCACATAATGAGTTTTTGATCTATCAAGGTTCTGAATTAGTTTTTTTTTTATTATTATTTTTATTTTTTACATTCAAATGTTAAAATCTCAAGGAAAAAGATGTATAAGGATCATATGAGATTTCCATTTAGATATTAACAGTCACATGGACAGAAGGACACGACTATTAAACAAAAAAGTAGTTTTATTAGACATTTTAGCGGTTGGATAAAGTGAAAAGACAAATTTAATACAGTTTAATAAATTGCGACTCATTCTTGGATTTTGAAAAGTTAAAGACCAGACTGACATTTGGTCTATAATTTGAGGAATAAATATGACATTAACT